>JAJEJO010001560.1:0-243792 GCA_020662805.1 Glaucomys volans
GGCCCTCATGAAGTGCCAGGGGCAGTGTGGGGTGTGAGGGGAAAGGAGGGTCCAGGCAGCAGGCACCGGGGCTGGATGACCTCTGGCTCTCATACCTGATTTTCTTGGAAAAGCATCTCATATCCTTCCATCAAAGGGAGCAAGTGAGCCTCAGACCCTGGGGTTGGGGTGGGTGGCCACTCGCCTCAGATGTGCTGATTACAAACAAATACCAACACCTCTTAGTGAGTATATCCCAAATGTGAATGGGATGAGCCTACAGTTGCTGCTTATCTGAAACTGATGTTTAACTGGGTCAGACGCCCCGCCACTTCCTCAGCCACCATCATGTTTTCCAAACTGCTGGCAAAAAGTTAGCAGACTCTATCTGAAGGGTAGAAGGGGTCATGTAGCCCGAGTAATGGCCCCAGGGAGGTCTTTGTCGTTATTCCCAAAACACATTACATGGAGAACTCAGGTTGCAGATGGAATTAAATTTGGACCTTAAATTAAAGAGATTATTCTGGATTATCCAGATGGGCTTGATTACTCACAAGGGTCCTTGAAAGGAGAAGAGGTCCAAAAACATGGAAATAGGAGAAAAACTCCATCTGCTATTGCTGGCTTTGAAAATGGAGGGAAAAGACCAGGATCCAAGGAACGTGAGCAACTTCTTGCAGTGGGAGGGTGAGGAAATGGAGCCTCCTTTTCCTTCCCCTACAGCCTCCAGAAAGTCAGGGGGCTTTGAAATCAAGTCGCCGTTTGCCCAGTGAATCCCATTTCAACCTCTGACCCAGAGCTGCAAGACGATGTGTGTCGTTGAGCACAGTGTTCTGGTCACTCCTAACAGCTGCAGTGGGAAATGCACACAGGACCAAAGTGCACAAGGAAGCAGTGGCTGAAGAGCACCTGGAGTTGGGAGTGCGTGGGCCCAGGTGTCTAACAGGAAGCCCAGTGAACAGAGATGCCTGGACTCCAGAGGGAGAACTGACTGAGCTCACATCCTGCACACATAGTGTCAAGTACAGGCTGGAGAGAGCTTGCGCTGGGAGGAACTGAGGAAACATCTACCAGCTCCTTGCCTTCTCAGATAAGGCATTTGTGGTCCAGAGAATGATTCAATTTCCAGGGTTTACAGACCAAATCAGGGAATGAGCCAACACAGAAAATTCTGTTCCCCTGACCCTTTGGCCAGCACTCCCTACACGCCACCACACTCACAGAATCAATATTTCATGGGCAGAGGGATTATCTGTTCAAACTTTAAACCCAACTTACAGAATAATTTTGAACCCTGCAATGCTCATGGTGAACTGCCTCGGGTGAGATACAGGTCTGCCTCCTGGAGTCCTCAGGGGCATGACCACCTGGCCACCGTGCTCCAGCCTTATTAGATCCTCAGCTGCATGTCCTCCAGACCCAGCCACTCTGGGCAGTAGTGCCAGGCAGGAGAGCCTGGAAGGACTGTGGGCGCAGCTTCAGGTTTGTCCCTGACATGACGAGGTGTGAGTCTTAGAGGGAGCTGGGCAGTCTCTCGCAGGCTCAGCATCCTTGGCTGTGCAGTGGGGGCGTTAGAAGAATCCAGTAAGATTCAGGTGATACATGGGAAAGGCTTAGCATGGGGTCTGGAGCGGTTAGTGCTCCATGGGAACTGAGCAATGGTAGCTGTTTTTACCCTCCTCCACCTGCCCTCTGCTTCTGTCTGTCTGAAACACCCACCTTCCTGTGTGTTCCTGTGGAACCGCGTGCCCATCTCTGTGAGTGCCTTCATCACACGGCGCTGTCAGGATACTTGGGAGCCTTCCTGCTCTAGACTGTGGCCGCTTGGACTCAGTAAGCATGGCTTTTTTTCCTTTTTTTCTTTTTTCTTTTTTTTAACCAGGGATTGAACCCAGAGGCACTTAATCACTGAGCCACACCCCCAACTCCTTTTTATATTTTACTTTTAGACAGGGTCTCTCTGAGTTGCTTAGGGCCTCACTAAGTTGCTGAGGCTGGCTTTGAACTTGGATCAGTCTGCCTCAGCTTTCCGAGCCACTGGGATTCCAGGTGTGCGCCACTGGGATTCCAGGTGTGAGCCACTGTGCCAGGCAATCATGGCTTTTTGTGTGTGTATTTCCCGGTCTCATGTACAGAAGCTGCCTCCAAATTTGACCAAAAAATAGTTACCATTTATTCATTCCATCCTCGCGGTACATCCAAGAGACAGGGAGTGAGGCATTCGTGTTTCAGAGGTGGGAAAACAGGGCTCTCAGTCTTCAGCTTCTTCATTTATTTCTTCTTACTACGTTTTCAGCTGGGTGCTTCAGTCTTTCTCTCCTGGGTAAATCACACTTCCGTTATAGGGATTTTAGGGGGAGATCTGGGGAGGTGGCAGATGACGCCGGGGGAGCCAGGGACAGCAGACGGGGCTTCTTTTCATTCTCCTATGCCTCAAAACGGTCTGTTGAATGAATTAATAAAGGAACAGCTTATATCCTGGATAAAACAAAACAAATGAATCAACTAAGCAAACAAAAACAAATTACAAGGTGTACCTTTCTTAATCGTCTGAAAGTAGCTCAGCCTTGAATGGGGCCTCGTTTGAAAATGAAGTGCCAGCGTGCGAAGCCTCCTAGTGTTTATGGTCTACCTTCAGGTTGGGCTTTCAAGCACAGCAGACGGGTAATGACTACTAATTCCTCAGCTATTGATTTTTCAGGTTTTGCTTTCCGGGTGGGTAGATGAAATCCTCAGTGGGAATGGGAAGGGACGATGCTTCCTTTGATTTCCATAAGCTCTTGTACAATATCTTTCGGTATTCAACATTTTTACATGATAGTTGTGTTTAATTGGAAATTTGCTTTCTTGCTGCTGCTTCTGTTCAAGCCAAGATTAGATACTTAGTGTGCAAACATTCCTACAAACACGTGGCACCTGGGGGTTGTAGCTGACAGTTCCCAGGAGGGCCTGGGGATTGTTATTGCCACTGAATTCCTTATGAGACACGCACCATCGTCACCTAAGTAGACCAGGGAGACACACACTGTCGCTTGATGTGGGATTTGTTCTCAAATGAACTCTGAGTTTTGGAGCATATACCATCCTTCACTATCTAGAGACAGTGAGACCTTTACAGTTCAGAATACGCAGAAGATTCTAAGAAGAGGCGAATGCTAACAGGCTCCCTTGGGTGTTTTGTGGCTAAATAGTCAGTCTGGCATATAAGGGGAATTTCACTTCATCTTGAGAGAAGGAAGAGTGGCTGTTGGATTTGTTGGACGTGGTTTTAGGCAGGAGATGGCAGGACATGCCCTCAGCCTGCTTTCCTGATGTGGTTTTGAGTTTTTGGTTGCAAGAACTGAGTGGAGGTAGGAGGGGAGCAATGCCCACTGCCCAGGGTGAGGGGCCCCCATCTCCCATCTTCCTGAGAAACTTGACCTTCACCTGGGACTAGATAACCTGATGGAAAGTATCTTCAAAACTTCTGTCTACAAACCTAAAACCTATCGATGGAGAAAGGGTGGCTGGCAAGGGCTCAGAAAGAACCTCACATGGATTAAAATCACGGACAAGAGCGTTTATGAGTGAAGATTTATAATTATTTATAAAATGAGAGGGAGGGCAGGAAGCCACACTGCTCAGGCCTCCTGAGACCACGGGACAAACGGGCCAAGGATGAGAGCTGAGTTTTCTCAAAAGAACTAATGGTCACGTGGCCTCGTTACAAGAGGGTGGGCAGTGGGAGCTGTAAACATGACAAGTAAAGGGATGCTGTGAAATCACCCACACAGAACGCTGGTGGCCTGAAGAGATGCACACTGCCCCGCAGGCCAGGGGGAGGGAAAGGAACGTGCCTGTTTCCGCTCACCTCGGGGCTGGAGAGAGCCTCAGCGGCCGGCCCTGGAGGACAGGTGGCAGCAGTTGAACGGAGGCTGCCTGGACCCAGCAGTAGCAATCTTTCCTTGGGGAGAGCTAGGGTCAGTGTGAAGGTGTTGACCAGTGTTGACCGCAGTGGCCTTGCTCTCAGGGAAGCGCTGGAGGAGCTGAGCATGTCCACCCAGCCAGGATGCGCTGAGCCAAGGATGGCACACCATGCCAGGCCACAGAGCTTTCCTGGAAGGGTCGGTCATCAACATTTCAGGTTTGGGGCCAAGAGGCAAAATTGAAGACGTCATATAGGTACCAACATAATGATCTAAAGTCACTTGTAGCTTGGGAGCCGAACAAAAAGATGGGGAGCCTGGTTTTGGCCTCAGGGCCTTAGTTTGCTAAGTAATTGGCCAATTTCTGATCTATTTAACGGAATACTATAAAGCTGCTAAAAATAATGACATAGATCTATATTTATGAGTTGGAAAGACACCCACAAAAAATTACTATGGGCAAAGAAGAGCCAGTTACAAACCAGAATGCATAGAGTGACTCTATTTGTGCAAAACCCAATTTTGTGTGTGAATTTGTACACATACAAAGTCTGAAAGGCCACAAGCCAAAATAGTGACTGTTGACTCTGGATCATGGATTGGAGTGCTATTTTCTTCTTTAAATATTTCTGTATTTTCTGATTTGGAGAGGCATGAGCACATAATATGACTCCCACAGTCTAAAATAACATAAAACAGTGAAAAACTACAGGTACCTCTTAAAATAAACACAAAGAACAGAACACAGCATGATTGTACAGAATATTGCTAATTGCTAATATCACACCTCAATTTGGGGCAGGGATTAAAAATGACTTAATTTATTTTTTCAGATAATAGATTTGGGATGATACCCAACACTGGCTTGTAAGTGCAAGCTTGAAGGCAGGAACTCTCAGTACCCTTTCCAAATGTCTAATCAGTAGCATTGCTTGTGTTAAATAAAGTTTTAGAATCCACACTATAGTAGAAATCTTGTTGGTGAACCTCAGGGCGGGAGTGGAAGATAAGTTGATATTGTCTGCCATAAAGAAGATGGAAAAATCTAGAGCAATCGCAGCTTTCTGCTTTAACAGGGGGACATGCAGAGCCAGGAAGACACAGTTGGGCAGTCCAAACCAGACTGTGAACCAGGAACCAAAATACTCAGAAATAGGACAACAGAGCTATTTAGCTAAAGTCAATAAATAACTCCCTCCAAACCTCAAATGCATTAGCTACCCAGTGCTCCCAAGACAGACCTCTGGAGTGCATTCCCTGGAATCAGCTTTTGACTTTCCATCACTGCATTGGAAGCATTCTCTCCATGAGCAGATTTTTTGCATTGTTGATTATCCACAGCAACAAGTACTCGTTTTCTGTAGACAATAAAGGTGTGTAAGTCATCCCAATAAAAATACCCTTGCCTATATATACTTAGAGATATATTAATATGCACATGTATATAGCTACACACACACACTGAATACGTAATGATCTTTAGCTTTGAGGATTTTTTAGTCTGGTAGGGAAACGGATATTGACACATATTGAAAGAAGTGGTTCTCTTCTCTTCATGTAGCAAAGTCAACTAGTGAAACAGTGATAACAGTAAAAGCTTTAATTTCTCAAGAATTTACTAGGCCAGATAGCAAGCTGCCAGGATACAGGTATTACTATACTCATTTTAAGTTGTGGAATTGAAGTTCAGAGAGTCTAAATCATTCTTTCGAGGTCACACAGCTTCTAAGTGGTAGAGATAAGACTTAAACACAGACTCATTTTATATTTTGCGTGGTTTCTAATATGCTATACATCTGCCAGATGGTCCAGATATTATCTATATTGGTATTATCTATTGGTCTGTTCTCCTCAATCGTTTGTACACACAATTGTAAATTGATTACTGCTATAGCCCTATATCTAAGAGGAAAGCTCTGGATCTTCTGAAATTCCTAAGAAACTGCAGAACTGAGTCTTGATTGTCAAAGGCAGTAGGCATATGCATCGCCCCGTGATCATTTGCTGCCATCAGTTCATTCCCTTCTCACAGAGGTGTGCTCTGGGCGTCGTGCAATTCCCAGTGGTGGATGGCTCCTCCACTCCTAGCCCTCTCACCCCTTTGTGATGCACGCTGCAGACTGAGGTCTGGGGCTGTCACGTGCTTGCATTTCATGGGTGTTTATCTTTGTCGACATCCTGTTGCTGCCTGATTAATAGATAATTTCTTCTTAGTCATATTGGACTA
Source organism: Glaucomys volans (assembly GCA_020662805.1). Lineage (NCBI taxonomy): Eukaryota > Metazoa > Chordata > Mammalia > Rodentia > Sciuridae > Glaucomys > Glaucomys volans. Next base: position 6,112 of record JAJEJO010001560.1, read on the forward strand.
GAGAGAAACAGATTTGTACATGCAACTTCAGGGTCGGGGGAGAGGAAACCAACAGATGAGCGGCCAAACGAGTCTTCGCTCCAGCACAGAGATGAAAACCTGTTCTAAGCTTCACCCTGAATTTCCTTCCAAAGGCTGCCCACCTCTCCTGCCCGCTTCAAGCTTTCTCTGGGCCCAGGCGGCCTTCCCTCACTGCGTCGCAGATGCCCTCACTCCTCCCTTGCTCAGGATCCCACATTCATTAATCCGGTGCCTGCTGTAGGCTAGACACCAGCCCTGCAGGGACGCAAAGCTGAAGGAAAGCTGGCCACTGCCCTCCAGGAGCTGTTGGCTTTATGTCGTATAAACATAACATTTTTATTGTGACTACTAGACACCAGAATGTGGATGAGAAGTGAAAGATCAGATAATGGTTCGTGATTACCACAATAACACTGTTGAGCCCAGTACTCCAACACTCAGTGACCCAAACAATAGTCATTTGCTCTCAGTCTTTACACTGTGGGTTGGATGGAATATTAGTCTGGGACGTCTGCCATAATAAAATACTGCAGCCTGGGTGGCTTTCAGAAACAGATACTTGTTTTCACAGTTCTGGAGTTTGGGGGTCTTAGATCAAGGTCTCGAATTCTAAGCCCTCTCTCCTTGGCTTGCAGATGGCCTCTTCTCTCTGTCTTCATAAGGTGCTTTAGTCACCCTTTTCACTGCTGTGGCCAAAAGACCTGGCAAGAACAATTTTAGAGGAGGAAAAGTTGTTTTGGGGTTCATAGTTTTAGAGGTCTCAACTCATAGATGGTCAACTCCGTTGCTTTGGATCAAAGGTGAGGCAGAAAATCATGGAGGAGGACATCAGCTCAGGACATGGCCACCAGGAAGCAGAGAGAGAGAGAGAGAGAGACCTCACCAGGGACAAGATACATAACCCATAGGTAAGCCCCAATGACTCACTTCCTCCAGCTACATCCCTACTGCGTACAGTTGCCACCAAGTTAATTCCTATCAGCAGATGAATGTGCTGATTGGGATAAGGCTCTCATAACCCAGTCATTTCACCTCTGAACTTTCTTGCATTGTCTAACACATGAGCTTTTTGGGGCACCTCTGCTTTAAACCATATTGTCTTTGTGCATGTGTTCTAATCTCCTCTTCTTTTTTTTTTTTTTTTTTTTTTTTTTTTTTTTTGCGGTGCTAGGGATTGAACCCACGGCCTTGTACTTACAAGGCAGGTACTCTACCAACTGAGCTACATCCCCAGTCCCCTAATCTCCTCTTCATAAAAGGACACCAGTATATGGACAGCCCACCCATATGGACTCATCTTAATTACCTCTTTTAAGATCCTATCTCCAATTACAGTCGTAGTTTGAGGTAGTACAGGTTAGGACTTCTGTATATGAATTTGGGTGGGGGACCTAACTCAACTTATTGCAGATGGGACTTAGTCAACTTAAGTGGGTTCAGGTGGCTTTGGTAGGTCTCACATCTCACAATCTCCTGGGCCAGCTGGGGCACATTCTTTCATGCAAGGATTTGGAAGCTTCTAGAAGGGTGAGCAGAGACATGCACTTCGCAAGGCCTGGGCTCAGATCTTGTATATTATCACTTACATCCAAATTCTATTGGCCAAAAGAAATCTGATAGACAAATCTAACTTTAATGGGGCAGGGAATAAACTTTGCCTCCAGTAGAAGGAAGTGCAGAGCCACAAGACTAAGCAGGTAGACACATGGATGGGTGAAGAACTGGAAACAATAATGCACTTTACCCTAAAAGCAAAGTGCTTAATTTAGGCCAGAGTTTTCTCTACTTGAATGAACTGAAATGACTCCAAGCATTTAGCTTGAGCAGCTTTCTAAAAGATGTGACATTATGGGCTGTGGTCTGAACGTTTGTGTCCCCCTGACTCATGTTGCAGCCTCACCAATGCGTTGCTTGTAGGAGATGGTTAGGGCTCTTACCAAGGAAGCCCCAGGAGGCTTGGTCACCTTTTCCCCCATGTAACAACTATGTGGTGGACATAGGTGCTATGTATGAGGTGGAGAGCAAGCTATCACCAGACACCAGACACTGTCTGATGCACAGGGTGAGGAAAGATCAGCTGGTACCTTGGACTTTCCAACCTCCAGAACTGGCAATGAATTGGTGGTGTTTCCAAGTTGCCCAGTCCAGGGTATGTTGTTACAGCAATTTGAATGGACTAAGACAGTGTGTTTATAAAATTGTGCATGAGATTCTTTCCTCTGACAACCACATTAGCTGTCATATTAGTTGAGTGAACATGATCCCAACCTAGGACCTAGTTGTATCCGTTGTCAGTAGGAGGAGCCTACCACAGTGACGTGGAGGACCCCTCTACCTGCTGCACTCTTCCTGTTAAGTTATTGCACCCCTGGATTCTTTCAGAAGATTCTGTCTGATGCACAGGGTGAGGAGAGACCAGCAGATGGTCACTGTTCCAATGGTGAGAGTGTTTCAAAGTGGCAATCTGCTGTGAGGCCAGTGGATTTAGAACAACATGAGTAACTAATAATGTGGTGCAAGTTATTTAAATACCCTGCCCGCAACTGAAGTGGAGGGAACACTGTGGAAGTCAGACCCATCAGCGTGTTTGCGGGAGGGAGAATTGAATGGCACCTGGCATAGCCACCTGGTAGGCAGCCCTTGGCTTATCCCCACCTCTGCTCATCCAGGTGGCCCGGGCTCCCCTAGAGGTGAGGAGGAAAGGACTTCTAAGTGGGAAATGAATGTCTGTGAGATTTGATATTAGACAAGAGAGAGGGAAGTAACAGATTGGACCACCTTAGGGGAGGAATGAAATTTATGGGAATGAAAAATGATTACAGCAACCAATGTAGAAAAAAAAAAAGGTAGAGAAATGAGTAAAGTCCTGGTTAAAATTCCCAAGTTGGCTTTTCTGGCCCCAGCAGGCTGTGGCTTCATTCTCCAGGGTCCATGATGTTTGTGAGACTTAAACATCTTTACATTTTTACTTCTCTTTACATGATGGCAGGCTAAAGAAAACATTCCCTGAAGAATACGTGGGGTGACCTGAATCTTTTAACTGGGTGCAGCTTTGCAATTTTAAGCTGCATCTGAACTTGTATTTGCCACCATATTTGTGTCAACCACAAACCAACAACCATGTTGGAACACTGGATGGAAAGTGGTTAAGTCATTCATGGCATTTCAAATGTGGTAAAAGTAAGTCACGTGGGTGCCCAACACGTAAGTACCCCCACTGATGCCTTGAGGGCTGCTCTTCTGAGCCTGAATGTACATACACATAAGTCTTTGCAGTAACTTAACAGCAGAATTACAGTTATTAAATATGAAGCTATGATTCTTTTCTTTAAGTGATGTTGTAAAATATTTCCGTATTTTTTTCCTTGGTTATATTACTATACTCTGTGGCCCAGCAATAAAATGGATCATTGTTAAACTTCAGGTTAGTGCTAGAAAGGAGAAATAACAAGAGGGAGCAGCACAAGCTTTAGTGATGATCTATCTTGCTTAAAGTCAAGAAGGAAATCAACAAGTGCCTCTAGAAGGCATGTATGTTTCTTTCTTCAGACAAACCCAGCATTAGGGATTTGCTCTCAGTAAACACCATCCATCAGGTTAGTGATTTTTTAAATAAATCGTAGTGTGATGGTAGCTTTATTTGTCTCTATTTTGTAAATTTACTTTGGTTGTAGAGTTGCCTCATAGTTATAAGCATAAGGAATTTATATTTAGTTAAATGTTCGCACGTGTTTCAAAAACTTTACAATGAAAATTATTTGAAGAGGTATTTGAGAATTTATTTTCCCTATAGAAATAGAGTAGGCCTGCTGTTCTCCATTGGCTCTGTCCTTGAAGTAAAAATTCACTGTGTCTATACTGAACATGCACACACTTATTTTCTTTACCATTATTCCCCAAAGAATACAGTAAAATCCTATCTATGTTACACTTACATCATGTATTAGGGACATAAGTAATCAAGTAAGTATAGGTCATATGCAAATATGATGTCATTTTCTATAAGGGACTTGAGTATCACTTGATTCTGGTATCAGTGGGGTGCCTTGGAATCAATCTCCCAGGAACACCAGGTTTGACCATAATTTGTCCATAAGGTTGGTGAAGATAGAAAGGGATAGGAAGTGGGTGGTGAAGTTAAGATTTTCTTGAAGAAGAATAATGGGTAGTCAGAGTTTCCCACCGTTGCTTTAAGAGATTACCACAAACCAAATGTTGAAATCACAACTCGAATTTATTCTCTACCAGTTTTGGAGACCAGAAATCCAGTCTTACCAAACTCAAGTTAACATGTCAGTCAGGCTGGTTCCTTCAGGACAGAATCTGTTCCCCAGTCTCCGGAGGCCACCTACATTCTGGGGCTTGTGACCCTTTCATCCAATCACTCCAACCTCCATGTTCTATTGTCACAACCCCAATGACACCTTTGAACCTCTTACTTCCCTCTTGCAAAGACCCTTGTGATTAAGTTGGGGTCCATTTGGATAATCTAGGATAATCGTCCCATCTCAAGATGTCTGCAAAGTCTCTTTTTTCATATAAGGTAATATTAAAAGGTCTCAGAGAGTAGGATATAGATGTTTGGGGGCCTAGTATTCAGCTTACTTCAGAAGGGCAGGGTTCTATTAAGACCAAGGTTAGAAGCAGGAGTGTGAGTTAGGGTAGGGCAGGGATGGTGGATCCTCCATGGGAAGACACTGAATTTGAGACATGATCTCTTGGTGGATGAAGCAATACTTACATGTAGACTCTTGAGAAATAAAAATATTGAACATAAGGAAAGACTCAGAAAGTGAAATTTTGGGATAAGAAAATATAAGACCTTGTACTTTTTTGAGATGTAGAAACAGATGTTAATGCTGGTAATCAGTCGTTCTTAGAACAGCTGGGTGTTAGTAGCCAGTCATTGTTCACATAATCACAGCAACAGTGATTAGGACTCTAGAGAAAGACCCTTTGGTTTCTAGATTGAATGAAATTATTGGCTACTAGAAAAGTACTATAGATTGAAAATTTGTATTTCCCCAAATTCATATGTTGAAGTGTGAATGGGAGTTGATCAGATGATGAGGATGAGACCCTCATGAACAGGGTTAGTACCCTATGGGGATTGAAGAGACCAGTGTCCCCTTCCACCAGGTGAAGCAGTAGCCATGAACCACAGAAGCCAGCCCTTATCAGATGCTAGCTCTATTGCCACTTTGACTTATGACTTCCCAGTCTCCAGGACCATAAGGAATAAGTTTCTGCTCTTCATAAGCCTCCCATTCTGTGGTTATTTGGTTATAGCAGCCTAAGAAAACTGAGATGAATTGACTTTTAACAAATATTTTGGAATCTTCTGGAAAATTTTGGGACTCACTATCCTATACACCTGAAAGTTGTGGGAGATTCTTGGGAGAACCACAGTACAGGGTGCATTTAGAAGTTTTTGAATGCAATGAGTCATAGATGGCTCTTTTGGTAAGCCTCCCGAACCCCCACACTCCAGTAAGTTTGTTCTCAAGACTTTCTGATTGTTCAGCTGACTTGGAAGAACGTTCTGGCCAGCAGTGAGCGTCTGCTACCAGCTTGGTGGAGCTTGGATAGTCACGTCCTCATTCACAGTAGCGCAGCTAGGCGGACTGGCTAAGGTCCTCCTTTGCGGCAGATAGCAACGTCCCAGAGCCAGGAGCCCTTTGGGGCTGCTGCACACACGAGTATTGACACAGGGTGACTTCGTGGATGTGCTACCTGGGCAATGCCAACAGGTCCCCTGTGCTTGACTACTCTACAGTCATGCACTTGGTTTCAGGCTCTACTGAAAGTCTTTGTAATTGTTAGCAGGGAACCTCTTTGACATTGCACAGATGTAGTGCATGATTTTCAGGTGCATGCATCTTCTGTGAGTGGTCCTGCCACAGGACCTCACCCAGCATCCCTTCCATTCACTGCTGCCTGGCCAAGGCTTAAAAAAATGCACACACCTGAAAATCTGTAATAAGGGAAGAAAAATAGCAATTACAGTAGTCACTATGCACAAAATTAGTAGTCTTCTTGTACTAAATTATTTTAGTCGATTCCAAGCAACATTTACCTGTTTCACAGCAAAATAACAAAGTTCACGGTATTGCTATTTTATAGAACTGGAAACTGAGTCACGGCTGCAAGAAAACTGGCCTCAGTTGTTACAAAGCTGATAGAGGGCAGAGTCAAAAATCAGGCAAGGTTCATATTTCACCAAAATGAATTCTCATCCCTGACACTTCCCTGATAGGCACTGTGCTTTAGGAAGGACAAATTGCCTTCTTCCTATTTCCACAGGGAAACTCAATTTAGTTTTAATTGCAAGGAAGGTGTTACTTGTTCTGGAGAGAAGAGAAAGTTTTGCACACAGATGCTTGTCACAGCATTGTTTAAATGCCTGTATTTAAAACGTGGAAACAACCTAAAGAGCCCACAATATGTGGGTAGTTAAGGAAACTCACATATATTCACAAAATGGACAGTTACCTAATGTGCAAGTTGCATCGTGAAGATTTTCACAATGTTATTTTCTAATTATTGTCGTATGTAAGTTATGACATACCATTGTTTATTTGGCCATGTGAAGGGCATAGGAACATGCTAAGATGTTAATATAGATTTATCTCAGGGCCAAAGGTAACTTTCATTTTTTTCTTTTGTGCTTTTCCATGCTTTCCAGAGTTTCCATAATCAATGCAAATTCCACTTATAATTTTAAACTGGGAGGTGGAAATAAATTTTTACCCAGAGCCCACCATGTGTCAGGCATTGACGTGGCAGTGAGCCAGAAAGTCCCGGCCTTCCTTTTGCTTGTATTCCCCAATGGCCATTTCAACAAAACCGCTTTCCTCATCAAAGCACCACGTCAACCTCACAGGCCCTGTTACTCCCCAGGCAACCACAGCTTTCTTTTCTTAAATGAACGAACTCCACCTTGTTCTCAGAAAGTTGAGCTTTTCATGGGCAAGTTTCGGTTTCTTGAGATGTTTTTATTTCAGGAGTTTAAATTCTGGCAAAGTACATACTAAACGTCCCTTTCAGCTTTGGAAACTTTGCAAATAATTGAAGGACATTCGCTCTGACTTCGTTCAGGTTGACACTAGAAATATGGACGGAACTGTGCTAAGCATGGAGCTGGGCCTACCTCTAAGTCCCGCACTCAAGTTCAAGGTACTTGAACGAACTCAGTGTGACTATTCCAACAGCAGGTTACCTACTGTGGACATCTTCTGGGCAACTGTGAGAGAATTCTCTGAAAGCCTTATGAGCAGTAGGGTATATTTATAGAATTTTCCTATTAAATCGGTTTAGCAAGTTTATCAAAAGAGATGAGATCAAGCTGGCATATCCCATTCTTACTCATGCCACTTCTCCGAGTCTGCTGCCCATATGCAAAGTAGTTTCTGAATACCTACAAACCATCTGTTAAGCAGTTCCTTATAGCATTTCCCTGGCGAATAATATCAACTTCATCTGGCTATGGGTTGGGAATTCGCTTTTCTGTAAATCAGAACAATATTTTCCCATAATAATGTTCTTGCTGGGCTGAATGGAGAATCACAAATACCTTGATAGGTGGTCCTTGAGATGGAAAACAGTCTTTAATCCTGACCAACCCGGAGACCATAGATGGTCTTGGCCTTCTCTCTGTTGTCCCCCAAGGCCCTCAGAGAGAGGTGAGTTCTGTTAATTAAACACTCTTCATCTAAAACAAAGCTTGCCAGCCCAGGGAGATTTCAGAAGGACCATAAATGTGAATTTTATTTTGCATTTAAAAAGCCACACTTCACACAATTGACATGTTGGAGAAAAGATTGATAGGGGAACTTCTTAAGAATGGTAGAGGGGCTGGTAATTTGCATATTAATTTATGTACCCAAAATGAATGCAGACAGCCATAAAATGCACTTGTAATAATTATACTACCATTGAACTGTGGGCTTTTAATTAAATGGAATGTTTTTATCTTGTGTGTTACACGTTACCCACGTTGCTATGGATGTCAAGCTGTTCTTGCAAATCAAAGCCTGGGAGATGCTTGATCCCCGGCTTTCATCACCCCGCCCTCAGTGGCCTGCATTCCAGGAGTGTAGCAGCTGGGTCTTGGTGCCCTGGGCCGGCTCTGGGCACCTCAGCTTTATGCAAGCCTTAAAAGAGGATCATGGAGATCCAGCTCGCTCGCACTGGCCCGGGACAGGCACAACAAACCCTGCCTTTGGAAATAAGAAAGGAACATGCGAGCAACCTGTGAGCCTTTCAAATGCATCAGAAAACGAAACCCTGGGTGTCCGTCTTGAGACGAGTCTGCATTATTTGTCGGCGCTAGTGATTTTGATCTCCGTCCACATGGTGGGCATATCGGTGCCCCAGACAGAAGCTGCGTACACAAATGATCATTTTCACACTTTTCAATGCAGCAACAAGAATCCGCTCCCTGTTTTTATTCAGGAAAAGCTGTTAAGTAGACTACTTGTGGCTGATGTAAATGGTTGCCATTATGTTTTGATGATCTGGGCTGGACCAGCTGAACCTCTCGTTTTTGATGTGAGTTTGTTGGTCTCCATCCATTATCTTGGTGGCAGAGACTGGGCACATCCAAGCTGGTGTCCACCAGCTCTGTCCCAAGAGGGGCTCATGGGCACTAGAGTTGGGGTTGGAGAATATCGTTGATATAAAATGAGTGACATGCAGGCACCATTCACGTGTCCAAGGGAATTAGATGGGAGAGTGACGATGGATATATGCAGGACATTATTGGTCATTTTGACCTTTGCCTCACTTGCTTCCCCAGGGGCTTTTATAATGGTTTCCTTTCAGTTATAAGTAACAAAAATGACTTAAGCAAAATACTAGGGTGTGTAATAAGGACACAGCCACGTACGTTTTGTAGAACTCAAGGGCAGGGATGGGGCTGGAATTCAGCCAGGGTCATTGCAGAATCTGGGAATTTCTTGGCAAGTACCCAGGGAACATTCTGCCCATCTCTTGGCCTCTGTTTCTCTGTCATTTGAGCTTTGTTCTCTTCTCTTGACAGACTGGCTTTCCCTGCTGCTCTGCCTACAGGGCAGGTAGTGTGGAGACCACGAGACCTCCCAAGTACTGATCCCACCTCAAAGCATGTCTGACTGTCATTCTTCTGCTTTCAGTTCCAAATTCCCAGAGCCTAGATCTATTGCCAAACCCTGGTCCAGTCACCTGTTGTCTAGGGTTGAGGGAGTGAGGGGGGAGTGGGAGAGAGAATCTGCATGTGCAGCAGGGTCCGTTGACAAACAGGATTGTGGACCAGTGGGGACAGTTGATAACACCCTGGGTACCCTCATCTCTTCCTCTTCAGTGTGACACAACTGACTTCATGTAGACACTTTCGTAATCAGGCAGATGATCACAAGAAAAGGATGGAGGTGGGAAGATCTTAGTGAGTTGCATCTTTCTGAAGATAAGGGAGCTCTGAGGTCTCTTCTCATGAGTCACTGGGGCGAGTCAGAGTGTCTGGCACTCAGAGCCGACAAACTGGGAGGGAACAGAAAGGGGTCATGGTGGCTCAGGCAGAATCTGAGATGCTTCTGAGAACTGGATCCATGTCAACACACCTTTCCTCTTTACATCAGAGAAGGATTGAGTGTGGAGGACTCTGGAATCCCACCATCAGAAATGGAGTGGCCTAGAAGAAGCCATTCCATTGAAGCTATTATAAATGTTTTGCAAACAGAGTGCTATGGTTTGGGTGGCTTGTTCCCCAGGGGTTCGTGTGTTAGAGGCTCAGGCTTTAGTGTGGCATTATTGAGGTGGTGGGAGCTTTAAAAGGCAGGGCTTGAAGGGAGGTGGTTAGGTCTTTGGGGGCACCACCGTTGGAAAGGGTTAGGGGGTTATTGTGGGATTCTAGTTGGTTCCTTGACAGTGAGTTGTGATGAAGGAGCAAGACTGGCCCCTCCCCACTTTTGTCCTCTCATCTCACCATGTGATGTTTCCTTCTTGCACATGCTTTTGCCATGATGCCATCTACCATAACCTTATGCAGACAGGGGGGCACTTGCCAGAGCTGGCACTGTTTGGACTTTGAGTTTCTAAAACAGTGAGCTAAATAAACCTCTTTTCTTTATAAACTATCCAGCCTCAAGTATTTTGCTGTGGCAACAATATACAGGGCCACGGATTTCTCTGTGACTCTCTGTAATTCCCTTAATTCTAGTTTCTGCTTTGTCCTGTTAGTTCAACCTATTTGCCTCTTTTTTCAGAATCCCAACATGCTGTAACAAAGTTCCATATTCTATAGTTTTTGCACCATATTATTCTGCAATTCTCAAAAGATACAAACATTTTTTTAAGGTCATAATTAAAAGCCAAAGAAGAGAAAAGCTGTAACTGTGAAGTTTTAATTATTGCTATTGTGACATAATTTCTCCGGGAATAAGCAAAACATAAATTTCTGTCTCACCCAAGAAAGAAGACAAAATAAGAAACCATGATAGCGCCAGGATTCATGAAGGAACTCGAGTTATTCTGTCACCTACATTGTCATAAATCCTGAGTGACATTGTTTCAGAGGGTGTGGAGGCCTTGCTAAGGAAGCACATCAAACAGGGACTGATCTCATGATTGGGTTTGGGTGTAAACTTGCATCTGACTTCCCTTCTGTGTCATGGTCCCATGCCCTTGCTGAGATGTCAAGTTCACCCTGTGTGGACATCATTCTTTCCTTAGTAGAGCGGAAGGCCTTGAAGGCAGGGCAGTGCCAAGTGCTGCTGCTGAAACTACATAATTAGGGGTTGACTTTCCCCCGTCTCCTCTGCTCGGATTGTGCCTGGGCCTTCTAGAGCAGCCTGTTGGGCGACACCTTCTTCTCCATTTAAATTTTCAACTGGTTGGAAAATAAGTTAGAGTTGGCGCTGGGAGAACAAAAACATCCCATTTGCCAGTGATCAAAGCTGGGCTGGAGGATGGATGGTGTGGGCCAGCAGCCATCCTTTCTCCTTCCTCCTTGGAGAAGGCCTCAGGGAACACGTCGGGATCCACAGGGGTCCACACCTAACCAGAAGGCTCTTTCCACTGGTCCAGGTGGAGAAGAAGGGGTAGTGGGGCAGATTCCACTCTCTCTGTGGAGAATCTTTGGTTGTTTAGCTTCATACAATGGAGATTTGAGCCCAACCCACTGGGTAAGTCATTCCCCCTGTGTGAGGGGGAACAGGGGTCCAGCTGTGCCTGGGGTACAGTTTCCTCACCGAAGTCAGAAGCAGGAAAACATGTCTCCACAGACTGTGAGTTCCATACTACAAAACCGTGCCTTTGGTTCCCATGTATGGCCAGTGCTGGCCATGACGCCTGGCACTCAGGAAGCACCCCAACGACAGTGTGGAAAGGACAGAGAAGCCTTCAAATTCTAAACCCCCACAAAAGAGCAGGGGCCCCATAATTACTCATAGACTCAATCAACTCTCAAGTGCTTTACACAGCAACTAAACCCTGAGAAGTGTAAGGGGTAGCAACAACAATACTTTAGTTGTGATCACCGTCTGCCTTCTTTCACTGAACTCAGAAACAACAACCCACAGCACCTGGCGCTCAGGTGAGGAATGTGGATTTTGATTTTGGTGACAGTGGCAGGCAGGAGCTAGCCAGTCTGTGTGTCCCTGGTTCTGTGTGGATCTGGATGGTGGCTGGCCAGCAACAGGGACCACGTGTTTTGGGGACGAGGCAGTGTGTGAGGCAGCCGGGGCAGAGGGCCTGGGTGGCTGGCTCAGCTTCTCCTCCCACTTGCTAAAGCCTAATTAACCACGTGCAGTCTTGCCATCCAGGGGCTGGTGCCATGTTAGGAGATAATTAGCCTTGGCTCCAAGAGCCCGAAGTAAATTCTGTAGTTATCTTGAATAGGAGGGGGATTTGATACAATTAATTAGCATTAATTTGGCGCCTGGAGGTGTGATTGAAGACCATTTCAGTTTTTAATGCAGTTTATTGAAAAGATAAAGCTTTCTCCTTTGTGCAATTCTGTGTATCAGTTAGGCTTCCTCATTTCCAAAAGCACCCCCAACACACACACACACACACACACACACACACACACGGATATATATAGAAATGTAAATTTTGGTAGATCACACCATCTTCCTTTCTCAGTCTCTGGAAAAAGTCCCATGGTTAAATGACACAACACATCTAACAACTTTGATGCTGTCGTGCAAGTTGCCCCTAGAGTCTCCTTTTGGAGCAGTTTGAGTTAGGTTTTGTTTTAATGCAGGTGAGGGAACAAAGTGGCCAGGTGGCCTGTTCACTTCGGAAGGGGAGACACTGCCCCAGAGGGTGCCTCTATCTCCTGGGGATATGAAACTGACTTGGTGGCAGTCTCATCATGGAAGAGCAACTGGACGACAATCCAATGCAGCCTGGGTAGCTCCAGTCCCCTGCCATCACTGTTGCTAATGAGCCACTTCCCTGCTTGCTTGTGTCCAAGGTTCAGGAACACATGGGCCTAAGGTGGTCGTCCTACTGATAAGGCAGTTTCCTATTGTACCTGCCCTTACTGAGTATGTTTATAATAAGCCATTGTGGGTTGAACTGTGTTCACCTGAAAGATATGCTGAAGTCCCAAGCCCCAGTTCCTTGGAATGTCACCCTGTTGGAAACAGGGTAGTTGGAGATGTAGTCGGTCTTGATGAGAACATCCTAGAGGAGTGGGTCCCTGCTCCAATACACCTGGTGTCTTCAGAAGAAGATGGACACACACAGGGACAACAGGAGTGGTGGACGACTGGGGTGATGTGGAGGAAAAACAAGGAACTCTCAGGACTCCTGGTCACCCCAGAAGCTAGGAAGAGGCACAGAAAGATCCCACCTAGAGTCTTAGGAGGAGCTTGACCCTGCTGACACTCTATTTCTGACTTCCAGCCCCCAGAGTGGAAGAGAATGGATTTCCATTGCTATAAATCACTAGGTTTGTGACCCATTGTTATGTCAGCTCCAGGAAAGGAAGAGAGAAGCCCCCAGCCCTGGAAAGCCACCTCTGCAGGCTCTTCCATGAGGCTCTGAAAAGACTGTGAGACCCTCAGATTGTCAAGGAAGAGCCTGCAGAAATCCCTGTGTGGTCTGCCAAGGGGTCGGAACAGAGCACTGGGATGGGAAGGCCTAAATAACAGAAATGGATTTTCTTGCATTTCTGGAGGCTGGAAGTCCAAGGTCAAGATGTGAGAAGGGTTGTTTTTTGAAGCCCATGTCCTTGGCTTGGAGATGGCCATCTTTTTTCTTATGTGATCATTCCTTTGCATGTTTCTGCGTCCGTCTCTTCTTAAAAGGATACTACTCCCATTGGACCAGCACCCGTCCATACGATCTTGTTTTACTTTGATGGCCTCTTCCAAGTCTCTACCTCCCAAGGTTGTCAAATGATGAGCTACTAGGGGTCAGGACTCTCACATACCATGGGGGTGGGGAACAAATTCAGCCCATAATAGTCCTCTGGACCAGGGCACATCCCTTCAGGGAGTGAACTGACCACACTTCAAGCATTTTGGTACCTCCAGAGTCAAAGAAAGAACCTGGTCCAAAGTCATCGCTCAGAACTTTCGCTGAATGAACATGCGGATTCTCAAGGGGAAGACAAAATTAAAGACCGATCTGGGTTTGGCTTCTGTGCTTGCTGTACACAGACCCGAGTCCCAAACTGAAATCCAGACTCCATGTGAATGCACACACAGGAAGAGAAGGGTGAACGGGGTAAGGAGACAGACGTGCCAGATTGGGAAAGGTACGCTGGTGCATAACAGGACTAGCGAGGCCATCTGGCTTGTCGTTGTTGTTCTTAGAGTAATGTCTGAACTGTATGAGAGTTACAAAGTGGAAATGTGCCCACGTAAGTGCTATGATTCTTGTTTCATAATCAAAACCAGGAGGTGATAGAGAACAAAAGGGGAAGACATGGAGTGGCTGTCCTCCGCCATCTTCGAATGGCCCAGCTGTGCTGTTATTCCAAGCCAGGCTTCAGCACATCTCTGTGACTTCTTCTGCCCACTCTGCTGCTGGCTGTCCCAGCCCACTCAGGTGTACACAGCTGCTGGACCAGCTTGTGCTATCTACCTTACTCTTAGAATAGAAAATTACTTACAGAATTGTATTCATTTTTCTACCAAGAGATAAGAAGTAGTTGCAGATATATTTGGAATAATTGATGAAAATATGCTAACGTCTACATGAAAGAAGTGAATTCTTCATTCTTACAATTTTTTCTTTCACGTATGCATGCATTTCACCTATCAGGAGCCTGCCTGGTGCCAGGTCAGAGAGTGAGGCCCCATTTGTCCACAGATTTGTCCTTCTTCTAACATTGTACCAACTCTTCCCTTTGTTTGGTTTCCTTCTGTCCAGAAGCAGGTCTGGTAAACTCTGAGCCAATGCTTTTGAACTTTTTGTAACTGACATTTGCCCTGGTTGCTGATTACAAATGTAGATTGCTTGTTCATTATTCCCAGAGAGTCTGAGTTGGTGCTCTGGTGTGGGGTCTAGAATCTGAATTTTTAACAGATATTCCAGGAGAGTCCCATGCATGTAGTCCATGCATTTATGCTCTTTGAGTGATCCTGCTCTGGGGCTGAAAGAACAGGTTGACAAAGTGGCCCTTACTTGGGTCTTGTTAGCACACTACTCTTATCACTGCAATTGGGCAGCCCAAGAACAGAAGAGCACTTGGGGGTGGGACCTGGGGGGTGCATTCCTGGGACAACCTATGTGTGTGAGAGTTGGGGGTGCAAGGACCTCCCTCACCTGGGCCCTGCCTTGCCTGCTTTCGTTTTGCCTGACAAGTTTTGGGTTCCAAAGTCCAGGCCACAAGCTTCTTTCCTCCTTGACTTTACTATCCTCTGTGCAGTTCACCAGAGTTCAGAATTAAATTGTTTTCTTTAGTAATGGAATCTGATTTCAGCTTGTGAAAACATAATCACGTTGCATGGCCTTTGACTTGGGCTTTACAGCAGCTTCTTACTGATTTGGACTAACTCCTCAGTGATAAGATTCGAGCTGTACCTGGAATTCCCAGGAAGGTGTTTTTTTTTCCTCTTACTCTGAGAAGCAATCGTTTTCACACCCATTATTTCCAGCTTAATTTAAAATGTTTGTTGCTGAGGGAAATAACCTTTGCTTATGCTGGGAGGACTTTTGCTGATATTTGAAATCTGTGTTCACAGAATGAATATTCGAGCTTGGACAGCCGGTTATTTTTATCCCATTCCTATACTGAGAACTAAATGGGAAATAAACCCATGAAAACTAATAGGCAACTTCACCACCTATGGCAACTCATTTCAGCATATAAATTTGTTTTCTTTTACCTTCGACATAAAAATCCTTTGTAAGTCTCCCTTGGTAGTATCTAAAATTGCATGTCTGATCTTTTATGCACAAGCCAGTCCTGAAAATACCTCTGCAATTCAGTGCTATTGGGAGCAGTTACCGTCCCTATTCCCTGTAACGGACTAATGGAGGAAGAGGAATAAATATTATGGCAATTATTACTATGAGCTTTTATTTTAAGCGGCCGAGCCCAAGATTTCTATGGAGATAGAAGTACATCAAACTGTATTTTTTATGGTCACATCTAAACTGGGCAATAATAGCATATCAATAAACTTCAATTACACTCAAGAAAATACTAAAAGTGAACCTCTAGTGAGGCTCAATAAAGTCTACAGGCACATTAGAGTTATATAGAGCAGTGACATCCATCTGGTATTTTTCGGTGACTTCTAGTCAATTACTGCATCTCATCCCGTGTAATCCTCTTTTATCTGCAGTTCCTGCTGGTGCGGTAATTCTCACTCTGCTACATCTGCGGCTCCACTGTGAATTTTTATCGCCTGTGAGTCAGTGTGTCCCTTCCTGCCCCTGGATGTTGCCGAACTGTATCTGTTGAGAAGATTTAATTGTGGTGTGGCATAAAATATGGATTCAGAGATGCCTAGGAAATATGTAAAATGATTGGCAACATGCTAAGAAATGGGCATGCTTTGGAATCAAACACTGCATTCTGGTCGAAGTATGGATTCCAAGAGCACGCTGGATCTGGAGTTTCCTGTGTTGATTTTAGAGGGTGAAAAGTAAACAAAAGAAAACAAAGAAGCAGCACCATCCCTGTCTGACGGTGACCTTTTGGACAGGACATTTTGTACACTTTACAGAGGTGCATTACATTTGCAGAAATTTTTTATGTGTGCATATAAAAATAGACGTGTGTAGAAATGTTATAAGCATGTTTTGTACATTTGGATAAATATCGTGATACATATTTTATATTTGGGAAAGTTGAATGTATTTTTTTAAAATACTTTGCTTTTTAGAGCAATTTTAAGTTCACAGCAAAATTGAAAGAAAGGTACAAAGATTTCCCATGTACTCTGCCACCAACTCCCACAGGTCTCCCCCACTATCTCCTTCCACCTCCACCCAGAGTGGTCCATTTGTGGCACTAGGAGAGTCTACACTGACATGGAATCACCACCCACTTCCTGAGTTTCCATTAGGGCTCGCTCCTGGTGCTGTGCATTCTCTGGATTTGACAAATATCCAATGGCCGTGTCCACCATTGCAGTATCACACGGAACCATTTCACTGTGGATCCTCTGTGCTCCTGTCTACCCTCCCTCCGCACAAAGCCTGGTGACCATTGATCTTCTTGCTTTTTTGCACTTGGGAATAAGCACTTAAGAGTCCTCTGTGTCCTTCTGTGCTTAATATTGCCTATATTTTTTTAAAAGAATTCATGAGTGATAAACCTGAATGTGCTTGTGAATCTACATTGTGTACAACCATAGAAACGAAAAGTTGGACCCCATTTGTGTACAATCAAAATGCAGTCTGTAAAAATTAAAAAAAAAAAACCTGAATGTGCTAGTTTAGTTTCTGTGAAGATTTGCTTTACTAAAATAGAGGGACACAAATGGCTGGCAAACTGAGAGGCAGACGTGGCTCTGTGCACCTTCCTCCTTACTGTTCCTTTTCCTCCAGTGCGGAACCCTCTGTGGGTTGACTTTCCTCCCTCGTGGTTCCTTTGGTCCTGCACCACGATTGGTCACTCCTCCTACAACATCCCCCTCATCCTCTGCCAAAGCCCATATTGAATTGTACCAGGAAGACATTTGTTCGCTCATCACTAGCTCTTTTCTCAGGTCTGTCAGGCAGTGTGGCTGGTGGAAGGTGGGAGAAGGAAGTGGGGATGGAATCCTGCAGGGCCAGTCCCACCGCCATTGTCTTCTGTTCTTGCTGTGGGTAAACCTCAGTTTAGAGCAGCCTCAGTTGGATTTGGCTTCTTGTGAAAGCTTCCTGGCTCCTTAAACCTCAAGGAGGGTGGAGAGGCTGGTCATGTCTCCTAAGGTGGCAGGAACCAGGAGAGATTTTTCTGTTTCCATGCATGGTTCCCTGGCTCCGACTGTCATGTGGAAGGGAACTTGCTGCTCCTCCCAGACGGCTGAGGGGACAGGTGCTCAGGGTGGATGGGAGAGCTCACGCTCCTGCTCCACACAGCAGGGGCTGTAGGCCCTGAGCATGGGTCTCTGCTGCCTCTTCCGTAGGCCACGCTCTGGTGGCTGCCACCCAGGGCTCTGAGTGTCCTGACGCACTTTCTCTGATGGCACCAAGGTTTCCCACATCCTCAGGTTCATGCTGCGACTTCTCTGTGCAGACCTTGAATGTGCCACCTTCCCTCTGTGTTAGGGCAGAGAACCACAGAGTCACAGCACCTTAGCACATGGCTCATGCCAGGGGCCAAGCAGGCTAGCAAGGGTCGCTGCTCCCCACAGCATCTCAGGGATCCTGGTTCCTTAGGGTTAGGGACTCTGCAGTGTTCTTGGTCCTTGAACCCCTTTAGTGGATCACTGAACTCTATGAGAGAAGAAGGAGCATGAAGGAGTTCATGAGAGTTTTTAAGAGGCCAGGCCTAGAAATGGCAAACATCAGCTTTACCTATAACCAACCTGTTAAAAGAGTCAACCCAGATAGTCATACTGTGTATAATTATATAACATAATACAATATAATTATAATATGATGACATATAGATACTATGCACACATGTTCAATTACTTTAACATGCACGTGTGAAAAATGAGTATGTGAAAAATGGGTATTTGAAATTTTTTTTCTATATTATTTACTTTTCTTTATATGGATGCTATAATTTAACTAAAATAATAGCAGGACTAATTAAAAGTGGCAATTGGTATTTAATAGTTAGACTAATTAAAATATTTATGAAAGAGCTCCCAAATAAGTGATGTCTCTCAAGGCCTTAGAAAAACAAGAGCAAACCAAACCCCAAATCAGCAGGAGGAAAGAAACAGTAATGCTCAGAGCAGAAACAAATGAAATAGAGACTCAAAGAACAAAGCAAAGTATTAATGAAACAAAGAGTTGATTCTTTGAAAAGATAAAGTTGACAAACCTTTAGCCTAATTAACCAAAAGAGAAGAATAAATAAAATAACAGATGAAAAGGAAACATTAAGGTAGATTCCCTTGCAATTCAAAGGATCATTAGGGAATATTTTGAAAAATTATATGCCAATAAATTGAAAAATCGTGAAGAAATGGACAAATTTCTGGAACATATGACCTATCAAGACTGAACAAAGAGGATTGTGACAAACTCAAATAGATCCATAACGAGTAATGAGATTGAAAGACTAACAAAAATGACAAAGAAAAACCTAGGGCTGGATGGATTCACGAGCACAATTTACCAGACTTTCAAAGAACTAATAAGCTCCTCAACTACTCCACACTACAGAAAGGGAAGGAACCCTTCCAGATTTGTTCTGTGAAGCCAATATTACCCTACGGCCAAAACAAGGACACAACAAAAAAGATAACCATAGACCAAGATCTTCAATGAACACAGATGCAAAATTTCTCAATAAAATACTTGTAAATCGAATTCAACAGTAAACTTAAAAGTTCATTTACCATGGTCAATTTGGTTTCATTCCAGAGATGGAAGGATAGTTCAACATACATAAATCAACACATATATCACATAAATAAAATCAAGGCTAAAAATCACATACCAACTAATAGGTGCAGAAAAATCCTTTGATAAAAGTTTAGCATCCTTCATGATACAAGTCCTGAATAAATCAGGTATGAAAGGGTATATATCTCAACATGGTCAAGGCTGTGTATGACACATCTATGGGCAACTACAGTTGGGGAAAAACTGAAAACCGTTTCAAAAACAAAAAATTACAAATACTGGCAAGGATGTGGAGAAAAACACTTATCCACTGGTGGCAGGGATGTGAATTAGTATAGCCACTACGGAATATAGTATGGATGCACCAGAAGAACAAACACACAGACAAAAAAGGGACTACCGTATGATTCAGTTATGCCACTCTTGGGAGTTTATCCAAAGAAAATGAAATCAGCATAAAAAGAAACACCTGCACATCCATGCTTATTACAGCACCGTTCACAATAGTCATGACATGAATCAGGCCAGAGGCCCATCGACAGGAATGGATAGGAAGGTATGGTATGGATGCACAGTGGAGTGTTAGCAGGCACAGGGGAGAACAGAATCCTGTCCTCTGCAGGGAAATGGACATCAGGTCCAGTGAAGTCAGTCAGACATAGGCAAGTTTCCCCTGTTTTCTCTCATAAGTGGAAACTAAATCAAAACAAAACAAAAGCCTGAACACAGAAGAGGGAGTAGCAGAGAGAAGGAAAGGAGGTTGGAGGGAGGGGGTGAGAGGGAAGAGCAGGGGAGGGAAGACGCCATCAGGGCATGATATACACGTCTGGAAATGTCACCGTGAATCCATTAATTTGTACAAGTAATACATGTTGAAAGAATAGTGGTAATTGGTATTTAATAGTTGCACTGACAATACAAATATGTGTGAGAAAATATAACATTGAAGAAATGTAACACTTAAAAATATAATAAAAATACAATGGGATGCGATTAGAATGTCTTTTATTAAGAATACAGGCAACAACAGGTGTTGGCGAGAATGTGGGGAAAAGGGTACACTCATACATTGCTGATGGGATTGCAAGTTGGTGCAGCCACTCTGGAAAGCAGTGTGGAGATTCCTTAGAAAACTTGGAATGGATTCACCATTTGACCCAGCTATCCCACTCCTTGGCCTATACCCAAAGGACTTAAAATCAGATTATTACAGTAATGCAACCACATCAATGTTCATAGCTGCTCAATTCACAATAGCTAGATTGTGGAACCAACCTAGATGCCCTTCAATAGATGAATGGATAAAGAAACTGTGGTATATATACACAATGGAATATTACTCAGCCATAAAGAAGAATAAAATTATGGCATTTGCAGGTAAATGGATGATGTTGGAGACTGTTATGCTAAGTGAGGTTAGCCAATCCCCAAAATCCAAAGATCGAATGATCTCTCCGATAAGTGAATGATGATGCATAATGCGGGGTGGAAGGGAGGCAAGAATGGAGGAAGGATAGATAGCAAAGAGGGAAGGGAGTGGTGGGATTGGGGTGGGGGGGGTAAGAATAATAACAGAATGAGACAGACATCATTGCCCTGTGTACATGTATGAATGCACAGATGGCGTGACTCTACTCTGTGTACAACCAGAGAAGCAATAGCTGTACTCCTTTTTTGTTCAATGCGAAATTAAATAAATTTAAAAAAGCAAAAGCAAAAAAAAAAACAAATACAATGGGATGAATCAAATAGCTCTTATCAATATTTAGTAAAAAAATAATGACGCGTTGCTTTCTGTTCCACGGTACAGTAGGGTGTATTTACCATCTGTTTTCTTTTCTAACAACACTTCTCTGATCTGCCTGCACCTTTAGGACATCCTTCTGCCTTTGGTGCTGTGGTGAAATGGCACACAGGCAAACATGCTTCAGCGACGTATGGCTTGGCACTTCGTGGGCCTACGTGACACCAAATTCTGGTGTCAATTTGATGTGATGGCATTGCGCTCAGAATCTTAACAGAAGCATTTCAGCATGAAATACTGAGGACTTTATTTGCTAGAAATGGTAGATTTGAGACTTAGAATTAATTTTTGGGTCTTTCCAAATGGCCATTCCTTTGTGTCTACAGAGTTGTTTTGGTAGAACAGCTCTTTGTCAATCAGGCTCTTTACAGAACAGAGGGGATCTGTACTTGTGAAATCAAAGTTAAATTCCGAATAGTTACAGTAATGTCATTGAGAAAGTCTCAAGTTTTAAACTCAGCTACCATTTTCTCATGAGCTTTTGAATCCTGAAATAGTCTTATTTGAAAAACATAAGTCTGTTTTTCTTGATGACTGTTTTAGTTCATTGTTGTGACAAAATACCTGACCAGAACAAGTTAAAGAAGGAAAAGTTTATTTTGGCTCAAGGTTTCAGAGGTTCAGCCCGTCCCAGCTGACTCCAATGCTCTAGGCCTGAGATGAGGCAGAACGTCATGGTGGAAGGTGTGGCAGAGGCAGCCAGCTGAGCTTGTGGCAGCTGGGGTTGGCAGGGAAGAGAAGCCAAGGACCAAATACAATCCCTAAGGCATGCTCCCAGGGACCTACTTCTTCCGGCCACACCCTACCTGCCTACATTTACCATTCAATACAGTACTTCTTTCAAATTATTAATACATAAAGTGGACTGATCCTCTAATTAAATCACAGATCATATAATCTAATCATTCCACCTCTGGACACGCACAAAAGCTTTTGGAGGATACTTTAGATCCAAACCATAACAGTGACTTTGTTCAAACCTCCGGAACAGTTAACAACTTAGACACAGGTGGCTCATCCCTTTGTAGGCTCAAATGGCCTCTTCCAAGGCCATCGGCAGTTTTGGAGCACTCTCATCCTTGGCATACTTCCAAGTTAGACAGAGCACTTTCACTCCTTGAAAACAGGCTTTTGTGGAAGGCCAACGTCTTAACATCTCTTTTATGACGGCCACCAGTGACACCACTGATGGTGGCACCAGTGACTGCCACCATCTTGTCAGACGTGTTTTAGGAGGTGATCCTCCACTTCCACCAATTCAAAAACATTTCATAAGATGTTTCTTCTGTACATTTTGAGTCAGTTGAAAAGAGACCAAAAACTTTTACTATGAATACCTCAATGAGATCAGGAAGCAACCCCTCCTCTTTTTAGCAAGGTTGTGTACACATATGCAGAACACTGTGGTAAGATCTTTCCTGGATTTTTTTTTTTTTTATGATAAGTTCATAGACTAAATGAGATTTTCCAAAATTTACATTTACACTGTCTCCTGAAAATGCAGACAGATGAGAGCAAAGTCCAGTGTGTATTTGGGCAAGAAATCAATGATCTGCATTATATTTCTTGCATTTTCATTAAAATTTCCATAGGAATCAGAGAGTCTATTTAAAAGTCTGTTTTTGAAATAAAAATAGCTAAGAGGACATTTTTGTGTTGTTGTGATTCCACACATCACTTGATTTACTGTGGAGAATATGATCTCTGGGAATACCTGACAATCAACTCCTTGCCATAGGAGGCCAACACATCTGTCATCAAAATTCTCTACTTGGCCCATCCTTGGATTGTGGTTACAAAATCATGTACCCAGTTTCTTAGAGAACAGGGAACTGTACAGAGACAGGTATTCCTTCCTACAGGAAGTTCAAGCTCATTTAGTGACTGCAATTTGGGGATGGTGAGCTGACTTGTGACTGACTTAGAAATACTAACCCACCTTGCTCCAAAGGAGTGAGATTCAGCCTCCACATAAGCATTCATGTCCCCTACTCTGCCAGGTCCAGTGCCAAGCTCCTTTCTATAGACCAAGCATCATGCTGTCTTTTGGTTATTTTTCACTCTAATCCAGTTGCACGGACCCTTCCAACTGCTGTTAAACTGACAGACCTTTCAGCCTTCTGTCAATGTGGGAACTGGAATCATTTCATTATCTGAACTCTTAGAAAAGATGTTTACAATAGGACATGCCAAATCTAGTAAATACTATGTCAGATATTAAACTAGCGCCATCTTGATACAGGCCCGATGTACCCCAAAGGCAAAGTGGGACTCTGGAGGCTCCCAGTTACAACATACTCTAGCTGAACATTGGAGTGTGTCACCTGAAGTTGTGTGAAGATGGATGATAGGATCAGGTTGTCAAGTGGTCAGGGGGAAGACAGTGACAGCAGCTATGGAAGGTGATAAATGGTGCCTTTTCCATTTGGCGCTAAATGGTGCTGCTTTCAGCCCCTATCTTTCTTTGGTTCAACATAGAGGGTTTGCACTTTTCTTCTCCATATCTCTGTACTCATTGCCAAAGACCAGAACTTCCTGTGTCCTTGAGAGAGGTTTCCTGGAAACAGGACTTTCATTGTGAGAGTCAGAAAATTCCTGGGCAAACCAGGTTCACAGCTCAAACCAGGAGCCATGCCCTCTCAGTCATGTGACTCAATTATGAACTGCAAGTGAGTGCACCAGTGAGTGCCAGAGATAAGAGTGTTCGATGAGCACTAGAGAAACTGCTGAGGACACTTTAGTCACTCAGCTATTCTTGTTTTTCTAGCCTTATCTCTGATGTAAGTTCTGAGAATGTGAACTTGCGTGGTTGGGTCCTCGTGGTTGGGTCCTCCTCAGCCTATGATAGTTGCTGTATTCCCCTAGTCCCCCTTCATCTCTTCATTTCTTCCCATCTTCCTCAATCTCTTCTCTTCCTCTCTGACTTCCTTCCTATCTCCTTCCTTCTCCTTTCTTCCCAGAGTATTTGTTATGCATCAATTATAGGCCAGATTTACAGCTAGGTATCTGCTGGGTGAACACTGTTTACCTTAATAGGAAGCTGCCAAACTGTCTTCCAAAGTGACTGGACCATTTTGAGTTTCCATCAGCAATGAGTCAGTGTTTCTCTTGCTCTCCATCCTTGCCAGCATTTGGCATGGTAAGTTAGGTGTTAGCCATTCTACTAGATGTACAATAGCATCTTCAAAGGTTCCAATCACCCTGATGGTCTCAGTAACTGTCATAGGGCATGGGCATATCAATACTGTAATGGGCCAATGAACAACTATATAGAACAAAGAAATGGGACTTTACCATTTATGTCTCTGAGGTTCCTTTGTTATGGAAGGGGATTCATCTGGCCAGGAATTGCATTTGGAAAGGGATTGCAAGCTCAACTGAGAACAACAGGCAGTGGCAGGGACTCTGGCAACATGCACACTTCAACAGACTCAGTGAACCCAGTTTTTCCGAAGGTTTTAGGTTAAACCAGCAAATTTAAAGGAACCTTCCCAATTTTCAAATGTTAGTGCCTCCCAATTTATACATGTTAACAATCAACTAAAAATTTTTAACATTGCATACAGGATATGCAATATCTGTCTGTGGGCTAGGTTGGAACAGGGGGCTACTGGCTACTGGTTTTTAGTCTATGTGTTTCTTAATCTCTTATGGTATAGCATCCTGACAATTCACCTTTTATGGATTAGAATTTTGGTCATTATTTGATGCTCATTTCTTATTCAAGATTAATTTTGATTATTTGACACAATCATAATGAGTTTGAGATGTTGGGTTTAGGACTGAGGAGAAGAGGAAAATCAGTGTGAAGTTTTCTGTATTGGAGGAGAAGCTACCAAATGTAGTTCTATACCCATTTAGAAGTGTACCTTAGGGAACAGTATTTAATGGGTGATGATTAGAACCTTTGAGAGTGTAAAACCTGAGTGAGGATGCCACAAATCAATCAGCGGCATCTTGGAATGTGGATATTTCATTTAGGCTCTTGTCTTTCAGAGCTTGAAGAATTTTTCTTTTTCCACAGTGGGTTTTTGTGGGGGGAAAGCATCAGGGAGGCCACCAAAGTGGAGACAGCCATTTTATTTATTGACTCCTACACTCTTCCCCCTGCTAGCAATGTATCAGATGTGTTCATAATTTATGGAGAGAGAAGAAATTATGTCACATGCAACAATCTGGTAAATATTTATGAATTTTCCACTTCTTAATATGAAGGTGTGAAAATAACTTAACTCCTGATTGCATATTAGCAATTAATATGAGCCTGGAGAAGAAGACAAGAGACCCACAGTCCTAAAAACAGGTCTTAGCTTCTTCATGGAGACGTTCCTGTTAATTCTGTCTCCCTCCCTCTTTGACATGCCTGACATCCTTTGGTTTCATTACTTTTCTAATGAATTCCAAAGCTGTGCTTCCACTGAATTCTTACATTCTCTCATCAGGGACAATGAAGGATACACAGAAAAACGGTTTATACATCCCATGGGGAAGGAACAACAAGCAAGAAAAGCACCCCCTTTGTAATTTTAATTAGAACTAGAAGTCTACCTGGGCTGATGAGCTGAGTTAAGAGTCCCTGAAGAGGCCATGTCTGACCCTCTGATGGGGCAGTTAATTTTGCTGAGATGGGTAGCCACAGCATGTGCCACGGGCTCTGCAAAGTCATCTGTGCAAATGGAGCACAAGTCCCCTTAATCATGAGGGACTCTGAATGCCTGAGTGCAGCAGCATGGCCACTTTCAGCCACAGGGCTGTCTGTGGTCAGTACCATTATCTTGATAGTCAAAGACAGAATCATACAGAGAGGGATCCATTGACTATCTGTGTGGAAATTGACCTTTACTTTGACCTTCAGAACCTCAGCTTTCTTATTAGGAGGTCAGCAGTTAGGATTTAATGATCTTGTGTCTGAAAACTCTTGACATGCAAACATCTGCACAAACCCAAAACAGCATGACTACCTATGGTTCCTCTATGGAAATAATCTCTGGTCATGGAAACAGCTGGAAATGGAAATCTGCATCAAGAAATAATATTTTGGTTTCATTCCAACTCAGTGCTATAAACAAGTGCAGGTTTAATTTTTTTTAAAAAAAGCTCAACTTTAACAGGAATCCACACTTCTCTACAAATTCTCCACCTTGTGATTGTCCAGATCCCAGTTCCTATAGCTACCATGCATGTAACCTCTGGTTCTTGTTTGGGCTTTTCTAACTCGTCCCACTCCAGTATCTTCCTGGGTTTTCTCTATTGTGCTTTTACATATTATTTCCTTTAAAGAAAGAACTTGGCTATTAAAATATTATGGTTAGAAACCACTGGGGACATTCTAAACTGTACCATAGATATTCAGTGGGTAACAACCAGACTGTGGAAAACTGCAGGACAAATGATCTCGTTTCTCCAACAAATGCATTGCAAGGGTGAAAGAGATGTTTGTAAGTATTCTATCTTTTCTCCATCAACACTTTTCTGTCTTTTCAGTGAAGTCAGTTATTTTCTCTCAAATGCGTCTTTGACATGGACATATAAGCAATAATAATAAGTTATTATTTTCCCATCTTAAAAAAAAAAAAACAATCCCCCTGGCCTGACGGAGGCTGCCAATGGGCTCCCTTCTTTCCTTCTCTTTGTAGCAAAACTCTTCCAAAGTATTGACTGTAATTGCTTCCAACTTCTCATTTTCTCTAGAAAACAATTCCAAACAGGTTTTTTTCCTATTGAAACTATCTTATGAGGTGTTTTGTTGATATTAAAGATCCACGGTCAGTCTCTGGCCTCCTACTAGAGGCACCAGCAGAAATGGACATGTCCTCCTGGAAGTCCAGGAGATGCCTTCACCTGATTTTCCTGCTCTCTTCTGGATGTTTTCTCTTTCATGTTTGTGAGATGTTTTTCCTGATCTCTCCTTCTTCCTGCCCTCTACGTGTCCCCTGCCCCAGGCCTCCTTCATTTGTTCTCATCTGTAGTCTACACTGCCTATGTGAATTCATCCACGTTCCTCTTTGTACACTATCCCCTTGCTGAGGACTCCTGAGTGTTAGCTCCATTCCTACTGCTCTTTCATAGCTGCACACTTTTCTTTCCTGTGGGTGTATAATAGCTATCTCAAAGTTAAACCTGTCCTGAACCGATTCCTGGTATTTCTTACCCTGCAATGACCCCTCTTCCCATCTTAATTGGCAGCTCCCGTCTTCAACTGTTCAGATGAGACAGACGTCCTGGAGTTATCCTAGCAATCTGGTCTCCTAGCATTTCTTTTTCTCTACCTTTAAAATACCCATCATGTGACCTTTTCACTGCTTGTTGCTGCAACACTGATCCAAGCCACTGTTCTACTTCATCTGGATTTTTGCAATCGTACCCTGTTTCTGCCTTCCCTTTTTCTCCTTCAATTCTCAACGCCGTAGGGAGGGTGATCAGCTTCAGCTTCAGTCATGTGGTTTCTCTCCTCTGGCTAAAACCCTCCATTGGATCTCAGTTCATTCAGTGCAAAAACCAAACTCCACCCTCCGACCTCAGTGACTCCTGGTGACCTGCATGGCCTCTGTTACCTCCCTGACCTCACCTCCACTCTTCTCCCTCCTGCAGATGGTCCTCACTGAGCTCACTGCCTTTCTTCTCCTACCAGGAGGGAATTACATGGGGCTATGGTCAGCTTCCTGCTTGGTGGAATCCCTGCTCTAGGACAGTGTCTCACACAGGGTAGGCAGCCTGCAATATCTGTTCAATAAACATGTAAATTAATTTTCAGTTTTTCATATATCTTTAAGGAGGCATGTTAAAAATTTAAAGGTAACTAAAGAGTAGAAGTAATAGATGTAAATTCCAAGTAATTAGAGAATAAAAATGGAATAAAGAGAATTATACCAATAAGAGACAGGAAAAAAATAAAAGTAAAAAGGGTGAACAATGAACTGAAAACCAAAAGCAGAACAGCATGTCAGGAATCACAATCTGTGCAAATGAGATGACTCTCAAACTGAATTTAAAAAAAAATCTCAGTTATGAGCTGTTTGCAAGAGACAAATATAAAACCAAATAATATGGAAAAGTTAAAAATAAAGAAAAAGAAAATGATATATTTGGCAAATCTTAATACAAAGGAAACAGGTACAATAATGCTAAAATGACAAAATATAACACAAGGGTGAAGGCAGTAAGTAAGGAAAAAGAAAAGCTGCATTATGTTAACAGAAACTTACCAAGAAGGTAGAAGGATCATAAAGCAATTTACAATTTTCATCATGGCTTTGACATATAAAATATAAGAATAAATTGAAAACCTACATTCATAGTGGGAGATTCAACACTCTTTTCTCAGAAAATGACAGACCACGTTAAAAAATGGGGACAAAGTATTTGAATACCTATAGCAGGTTTTCTTGGACAATGGGTGAAAATTATGCTCCAACTATTTTATCTAGAAGCTCAGAAGGATTTTTAAAACAAGGAGACAAAAGTGAGGACATAAAAACAATTATTTACCTACCGTCTAAACATAAGGAGTGAACTGAGAAGCCCAGTCCACTTTCTCACATTGCACAAAACAGTGGTTCTCACAGTAAAAGACCTGGGTCACAATCCCATGGGGAACTTCTTAGAAATGCAGATCTGTGGGTGCCAGTCCCAGGTCTACTGAGTCTATAGCATGGGCTGGGCTCAGTCCTAACAAGCCCTCCTAGGGACTTTCCGGTGCCTGCTTAAGTGTGAAAACCCCTGGCACAGGTCAAACCTCAGATGCCCACCTGGCTTCCTCAGCTTGGAAGTCCTCCAGGCAACAGAGAAAGAAACGTTCACACATTGTTTAAATTTCTATTTCATAATCTCCAAGATAGTTGACTTCATGGCGAAGCTCTGGCCTGGAACTCGACGTCTTAGATCAGAGTAACAGTTTTCTGTTTAATTATGACCTGAGTCTTTATAATTGGATTTTATTTGTGCAAAAAGAGATAAAATAGTAAGTAGCTCTCATGCTGTGGCTATTAGAGTGTAAAAATTGAAAAAAGAAGAAATACATTGAGTAAAATCAATTTATTATGATAATTTTCATGCTTATTTATATTATTATATACATGGATTATGGGCAAAATTTTCACCTGTGCCTATCTCTGGTTTTCCATTGGCTTGTTTATGTCACGGCCATCTCTAGGAGGTCCTGGGTTGAGCCTTCCAGCAGCCAAGACATTGAGGACCAGCTGAACTGGGTATTGAGGGCCATTAATTCCCCTTTCCCCCTATTGTTCTCCATTACCAAATGGCCGCCTCTCTCTGCTTCCTTTCAGGTACATTCTGCCCAATTAGAATGGCTAAAATTGCTGGGAGCATTTGCAACATTAAGTGGGGCATCTTCTTTGTCTCCAAGCACTTGTATAATAAAATAGAACAGAATCATCCATGCAAATGACAATTTGCATATATCCATAAAATTATCCAAAGATGCATATCCAACACATCACAGTGGGAGCCTGTGGAGAGAAAGGAAATAGGAGAAAGAGTGGTGGGGGAGGGAAGAAAAGAAAACAAGAGCAGGTCTTCCACAACATGATTATTATCACACCCTAATCCCAGAGGTATCATTTGTTCAAATCTCTACCTAAGGTCCTGGTCCTAAATTTTAAAAAAGTTCATGAATGACCTTGAGCAAACCCCCTCGTCCTCTGATCCTATTGAGACCCACCTAAGATTCAGAGTTCCGATCTCACTGGAATTTGTGCACGTGACTTCATCCTTTCTGTTGTCTCAGTACTTCCACTGAGTACTTCTACTCAGTACTTGTAGCAGGAAGTGTTGGAAAGGGCAGAACAGGATAGAAGTTTCCCTCTCTGCATTGGCTTTCGCATTGACCCACATGGGGTCTCAGGTTACAAGCTAACACGGTCCACCACCGTGGTCACTAAACACGTGTCTCTGAACTGGCCCATCCCAGCTTTCTCACCAAGGGTCCTGCGTTTTCACACATGCTTTCTCCCTTGTGGGTGAAAAGGAGGAGAAAGCTACCTGATCTTGGTCTCCTGGACTTCTGGAAATAGATTTAGTCATCCTATATTCATTTGATGGTGGCTCTGATGAGGTTAAATTTTCAACTCTTTCAAAAAAAAAAAGGTACTTATACACTCAAAGGTGAGGATACTTTCATGGACAGAGAGTTTGAAAAGTGGAGTTGGGCTACTCCTTACCTTTTAAAAATCCTAGATCTTAAGCTGATAAAAGGTGGGGGAGGAAACTTCTTTCAAAATAACTCTAGCACTCAAGAAGGGAACACACGTTATATTTGGAGATGAATTACAATTGATTTATGTTTTGGGCCTGATGGGATTTAAGGCTGGAAAACAAAGAAATTATTCAGGGTTTGGGGTTGGCAGCCAGGACTCTAATCTTAGCTGAGCTGCTAACTAGCTATACCAATAGCTCGGTACTGAATCATTCTCAAATTCATTTTCACATCTAAGAAACAAGGATAACCCTATCGATTTTACAGATTTGGTACAAGGTGAAACATGAAGAAACTAGCTATGTGGCAGGTATGGAGCACGTGCTATTTAAAGTCTGCATCTCTCCTCTTGGGTGCAGAAACAGAAGACTTTAGCTACACAGTTAGGGTGAGATCCATCTTACCTGTCTTTTTAGAATGTGATAGTATTGATCACAAGAAAAAGTGAGGACAGGAGTGAGAAAATCTGTGTGGCTTAATTAATCTTATTGCGCCGTTGTTGACCCTATGACTCTTTTGAAGTTGTGGATGAGACTTTTTTCTAAAAAAGTTACGCG
The DNA here is from genome assembly GCA_020662805.1 of Glaucomys volans. Classification (NCBI taxonomy): domain Eukaryota; kingdom Metazoa; phylum Chordata; class Mammalia; order Rodentia; family Sciuridae; genus Glaucomys; species Glaucomys volans. The sequence continues at coordinate 36,659 of JAJEJO010001560.1, forward strand.
AATATGTGAGAGACCCATCCCTCCTTATTTTATCCCACCTTCTCTTTCACAGTGAACACTTTCCCTACTGTGCAGGACTTGAGATTTATGCTATGGTCGCTGTCTAAGGAAGCTAGACCTGGGAACTGCCACTTCTCTGGGTGAGTCCCTCAAACATTCTTAGAAATGACAGAGGTTGTTCTTGATAATCTCTTAGGCCTCATGTCATGCTAGCACTTTATGACTCTGCATTTAAAAAATAATTTCTTCCATCACTTTTAAGCCTGAAGACTTGCTTTGCTCATGGAGCATCGATATGCTACTCGCATTCCACTGCCAAGTGTGGTTCATGCACCAGTGTCATTGCCAGCACTGGGAGCTAGTTAGAAGTGCAGAATCTCAGGTCTCACCCAGGCATCCTGAATCCTAATTTTAAATGCTCCCTAGGCAATGCATGTTGCATTAAAATTTGAGAATCACTGTTCTAGGAAAACAAACAAACAAACAAACAAACCACAATTCACTTTTGTTTGTATTAAATTAACTATCTTCATCTCCAAGGTATGTTTAATAGAAGCCACTTCAAATCCTATAAGATTCTGTAAAGGCTCCCATTTTGACCATTTATATAGGGGAAGAGCTGGAGAATAAAAGGGGCTTGCTGAAGGACTGGGGATGGGGACCGATGCATAGAGTGGGCCCCAGTCACATTGAGGCAGCCGTCACTGTGTGTAATGTTGGACTCCCACGGGAGCCGCATCTGCATCTTCATATCACAGCTAATAAAACAGTCATAATATAGTGTGTCATTTGCCCAAGATGATGTCCTTTGGAAATTGTTGAAATTTCTTTGAAATAAGATAGATTGATTTGCACTCTAGCATTTTAAAGACTTGATTAATGTTACATCCTTGCCAACACATTATTTTATGATTTCATTTTCTATGTGTGTTTGGAGAACAGTTATTGCAATGAGCATGATCTCAAGATGCAACTTTTAAAAATGGAGCCACTCTTACTTAGTAGAGGTATTAATGTGATACTCCTTTTTAAATTTTTTTTTAAATTTTTAAATATTTTTGCAGACTGCATTTTGATTCATTGTACACAAATGGGGTACAAATTTTTATTTGCATGATTGAACACGATGTAGATTCATAATGTGATATTCCTGATAACAGGATTCTGAGCTGAGCTGACTGGGAAAGGAGGTTCCTGGATATGTTTCCAGGCTGCATGCAAGGATTGAAGTTATCAGTATGTTTTAGTCAGTTTTGCATTGTTGAGACCAAAACAATTGACAAGAGCAGTAAGAGGAGGAAAAGTCTATTTTGACTCATGGTTTCAGAGGTTCAGTCCATGGTCAGTTGACTCCATAGCTCTGAGCCCAAGATGAGGCAGAACATCATGGCAGAAGAGCATGGAGGAGAAAGGCAGCTCAGGACATCACAACTAGTAAGTGGGGAAAGAGGTTCCCTCACTAGGGACAAAATATACACTGAAAGGCATGTCCTCAGTGACCTAACTCTTGCAATCACACCTTACCTGCCTACAGTTACCACCCAGTTAATCCACATCATTGAAATGGATTAATCCACTGGCTAGGTTACAACTTCCCAATCTAATCATTTCACCTCTGAGATTCTTGCATTGTCTCACACTTGAGTCTTTAGGGGACCCCTCACATCTAAACCACAACAAACTCCTACCCCTTATTTTTCATGTCTTGTTTAGTTTTGCAAGCTTCCTTGTCATTTGGTGGTCCTTACAGCTCATGATTTTATGTCAAGCTGGACATGGTAGCATGTACCTGTTGTCTCAGCATTCTGAAGGCCTAGGTAGGAGGATTGCTTGAGCCTGGGAGTTCAAGACCAGCCTGGACAATATAGCAAGACCTCAAAATCAATCAATCAAACACAGTAAAATAGAGCTCTGACTCCTGAGCTCTAAGAGGGGAGAAAGTTCTTGAGGTAGAAGTGTGGTCATATCCTAGGAAGTAATAGTGGACAAAGTCCCTCTCAAATACTTCTGAGACTAGATGGTAGTTTTAAATGATGCATTCCTGAGACATGGTTGTGTTAAATATATTTATGTCTTGCCTTTTCCCCCCTTCCCATTGTTTTTGGGTTCATCTAAAATTATTGTATTAGGCCTTCAGTTTCATATTTTTTAAGACAGATGAATTAAGGCCTATCTCATAATCGTTACTGTGTGAATATCATTAGTTTTCCATTCTTAAGTCTTCTAAATAAAATTCCCACATACTTTTTAACACCTCATCTCTGGTGAAAATCAAAATTTTGCTTAAAAATCACACCATGGCAATTTTGTGCAGAATATGAAACTTTTGCATTACTTGATGCTATTATAAATCATTCGTATTGAGTAAGTGTCAAAAATGACTAGGATTTAGTAGCTTAGGGAATAGAATGCTTTCTACCCACTCTTTCTCCAGAGAATTTTAATGTAGTTCGAAGATCTTGAGGGATGAGTCTAAGTGTTCCGGGACACTGGAAATGTCCTGTGTTTGTGTTGTCTACTGTGGTAGCCATTAGCTGAGCACCTGAAATTTTGCCACTGAGAAATTGAATTTAAAATTTTATTTAGTTTTAATTTAAAATTAAAAGGTCACTTTTAATTTTAGGTCACTATCAATTATAGTCTTTAGGCCAAATTAGGCCTGTTGCCCATTTTCATAAAGAAAATTTATTTGAACCTAACTACGTCCATATTGTTCAGGCTGCTTTGGGGCTACCATAGCCTATTTGCATAGTAGCAAAATATTTTCATCCATAGAGCCTACAATATTTAAGATCTAGCCCTTTAGAAAAAACTTTTGTCACTTGGTCTAGACCAACAGTCAATGGATCAGAAGGCATGAGAATACTTGTCCTGCCAATTCAGAGTTACCTAACTTTTGGCACATATATAAGACTATAGTCTTGAATATTCTGTTAAGAGATTGCTAATTTTTCAAGGGATCATCCTCTCGGTGTAGCAGTATGAGGATATGTGTGCTGTTTAGCTGTTGGTGATATTGGTTGCTTTTTAAACCACAAAAGGCAAGCTTGTAGCAAAAGCCCTAGAAATAAGCGAAGACCAACCAATGAGAAAAGCAAAGACTTTTTATTCTAAGTTTTATGCAGCAAGAGAGTCAGTCGTGATAAAAGCTGACTCAAAAGCAGAAACTCAAAGGCAGGCAGAGAAATGGGAGAGCTTTGTAGTGGTTAGAAGAGGTGGCTTCATGTGATTGAAGCTGTTGGCGTGGGGAAGTTGGGGAGATTAACTAAAGCAGGGTGTACTGTGGGATTGGTTAGAGGACCACATTGGACTCTCTCTGGTTGGTCTTAAATTGAAAGTAGAGACAAAAATTAGGTAAGCTGTCAGTTGTTAAGTAAGTCCTGGCCATTTGAGACTGATGATTCTAGAAGTTATCATTTAGCTTCCTGGATTATTGCTAGAGATAGTGTGCCCTAGCATAGCTCATGGGGTCCTATGGGCATCAGATGAGAAAAATACGTCCCCAATGTGGTAGCCTGTTCCCTAGGTTGTTGAATCAACTCTAATGGTGGCAATGGTAGAGATAAGTGCAGCTATCCCTCCCTGCCCTTTCTACTCTAAGATACGTGAAACCATATTAATATAGTAGAAAAGGTTGATTAATATCACTTTGGCACCTTCGGCACTCATTAATATTTGTACCACCTTCTCCCTAAAATCTCCCGGTTAGTGAGGAAATAGGAGGAAATGCACTCTCTCCCTTAAACCTTTGCATTATTAACAACTTTGGGGATAAGAGACCCTTTGAGAATCTGTTGAAAGCTCCCAGAAATACACACATATGCACATATATCCAATTTTACATGAAATTTCAAGGGGTTTGTAAATGAGAAGTTCATTTGTATCAATTTTAAAAGGCAGAGGTTCTCAGCTGGGGCTGCATATTAAGAAGATCTGGGCAGTGTTTAAAAAGCCATTGGGCAGGCTGTACTCTCTGGGTGAGACCTAGGCATCTGTGGCCCTTTAGAGAGAGGCTCCTGTTTAAACCTCACTCTGAGGCAGTGCTTCCTGGACTTCCGTGAACATCAGAATCACCAGTAGGGTCTGTTAGCCCTGGGTTTGTCCTTCTGTAGGTCTGGGGTAGGCATCAGACCTCTACACAGTGATGCTGACAGTCTCTGATTGACACTCAGCCCTGGAGGGGGGAAATCAGGATCCCATCTGACATGTGATGTCACGCATATGCAGAGGGAACACTGAAGCAGCCGCTTGCTGCTCAGCTCCTCACTGTACAGAGCAACATCTGGCTGCACACTCCTAGGTGATAACCAAAACCTATGTGTTTCTTTAGGGCTCCCCAGCCTGGAAATGCTGTCAGAAGACAGCAGCTCAGGGATTTCAAAGGCTCTGAGTAGACCTGAGGCAGACTTTAGGGAACCACATCCCAGGTGAGTTTGGAGGTTCTTGCTGTGCAATCTTCTCCATCTGAGCCTCCAATAAAAGTTGGTTCCTGGGCATTGTATGAGGAGCTCCTTCCATCAACCCTGCTCTTTGGCTTGCTGCCTCATCTCTGCTTGACGTGAGAGGTCAGACAGGCAGGTTCTTGCACGATCCACGTGACTTCAGGGGCCAGAAACATAGGGAAGTTTGGGCCACGCATCTGGTATAACCACAACCAGAGAGGTTGGTGTGACTGCACTGAGGAGCTGCCCTCTCTGCTGGATGTAATTGAGCACATCCCAGGAAAGAAGGGAGCACCAGCACCTGGCCAGCGCCCCTGACAGTTCTATGTAAAGGAAGGTTGTGCCCTTGTGTTTCTTCTTTTCTGCAGCAACACACACTCCCATCTTTTGATTATCTTGTGTGCTGGATTGTATCACGTAGGGTAGTAAAAAGAGAGTAGGGCCAGACAATCTGTAATGCAAAGAAAAAGTCTTGGACAAGAACTTCCCCTTGAGAGGGGAAAGAATTCTCCATCTTTGATAGAGGAAGCCGAAGAGAAATCTAATTTTATTCATTAAAATGTGAGCCCGAATCTAAGAAGTCACCATGGCTGGTTTAGGTGCTAAGGGTCTAGGACCTAAATGGTTTTGCAGTTAAAGGGCTCTCTCTCCATTTTCAACACCTCTTGGAAAAGTTTTAACAACTTACTGGATTCATCACACTGAAAAGGATCCATCACTCCTGAAAGCATCACATTTGACTTATGAATCTGTCATCATCAGAACCATCCAAGATGCCTTCAACCTGTGACACCTGGTGCTCCTGTGATGTAAATGCTTATCAGCTATGAGAGTTGACATGCAGAGCACCCAGGGAAGTTATTTCTTTGGTGTCATTACTGTTTCTGTTCATGTTCTGTCAAGGTCAGAGGCTTATGCAGACATCAATACTGGGTCTCTCCTTGAGCACTTAGCATGTGCTGTGAAGTGCCCGTCACTTCATGAGCACTATCTCACTTAATCCACATAAGAGCTCTTGGAGACAGGCATTACTACCACACTTGACAGTGGAAGAAACTGAGCTCAGGAAGGTGAAGTGCCTTGCTCAACTTTATACTGCGAGGAAGTGGTAAATCTCCATCCAAGATTTACCCGATTTCAGACACGTGTCTCTAACCACTGTGCAGTGCTGCTTCCCTAAGACCTGAATGGAGGTGCTGCCATTTTGTTTTTCTGAGAGGTCATGATTTACTTTAGAGTTGGCCTTCATTGGATTAATTTTGTCTGGAATTGACGTCACCTAGTCAGGATTGGAGCTATACCTGATTCATCTTTTGTAAGGATGAACTTGGAAGTGCCACCAAATGGTGAAGGCTATGTCATGGGCCTAGAGAATGTGTGTGCTGTTTAATTCCTTGTGTGAACAGTCCAAGGCACATGATATACTTACGGGGGACAGAAAGAGATCTGGGGTATTCTAGTTTATTGACTGAGTCACTGCTCTTTCCTGCTGCAAATGACTATTTAGAGATTAATTGAAATTAATTAAATTTATTAATTAAAATTCTTGAGAATTTTAATATGATTGGGTGGTTGGGAATTGGAGGCAGTGATGCACAGGCTTAATGGCCTGGCATAAGTGAGAAGTGAAGGATAGTATGTGGATGCTTTCATGTCTGCAGCTGTGCTGAAGGCACATTGGATTTTGAGTAGGTTGCATGGAAAGAGTCAAGGATCTGGAGCAGGCTGCAGGGGACCTGTGTGAGTGTGTCCATGTGACAGCAGTGGGGGAAACACACCTGAGATGGTGTAATGGCTAATCCTCGTGGCCAACTTAACTAGATTGAGACATGCCTAGAAAATGGAGACAGCACACTTCTGGGCATGTCTGTGAGTGTGCTCCCAGAGAGGATTGGCATGTGGGTCAGCAACTGAGTGGCAAAGACCCACTCTGAATGTGGGTGGCACTGTCCAATGGGCTGGGGATCTTGGTGAAACAAAAAAATGAAAGAAGGGGAAGCTCATGTGTGCATGCACTCAACTCTTCTTGAACGAGTGCATTTTTTCATGCTGCCATTGTCTGTGGGCATGACTCCTGGTTCTTTAGCCTTTGAACTTGTTCTTGTACCAGTGAATCTCCAGGGAGCATTCAGGCCTTAGCCTCAGACTGAAGCGACATCATCACATCATCAGTCCCTCTTGTCCTGAGGCTTCCAGCTTCTTGGACTGAACAGCTACTGGTTTCCCTGGCCCTCCAGCCTGCAGACAGCCATGGTGGGACTTTGCAGCCTCTGATCATGTGAGCCAATCTAATAAATCCCCTCCTATAATTATATATATATTCTCTTGGTTCCAATCCTCTGGAGAATCCTGCCTAATACAGATTTGCTGTTACAAAACACTGGCGATAAAGGGTCTTTGGGGAACACCAAGCCTTATTTGGGTGAGAAAAGACCTCTCATTAAAGGAACACCAATGCCATCTTTGTTGGCCCTGTTTACCTCAGAGATCTCAGAGACAGGCTCTTAGAAGACCAGGGTCTCAAGTTGGCTTCTTTCCCTTCATTTTTCTGAAGGATGGAATTTTGGAATATTCTGAAGCCTGGGTCCTGTTCCTGCCAGTCTCAGATCTTGCAAAGCAGTGTTTGAGAGTAGTGGCTCATCTGTCCTGTGTGCCTGTTGTAGAAATAGCTTTGCATCCTAGACAGGGCTCTATCAGTTTTGCTCTGTCCAATGGACATGTGGTCCAGAACAATCTGGCTGGATGCTTCTAGATTGACTCAGTTGCCCTTTGTGCTCCCATAAAACCTCATGTCTGATAAAAGTCACATAACGATCACCTCATTGAGGACAGAGCAGCCTTAGCTATCTCATGAGAATGCAGTGCAAGGGATGGAAAAATTCGATCTTAGACCATTTTCAGAGTCCTTATCTTCTCATTCTTCTGGATGGCTATCAACAACTTTGTGTCTGGGACTGACTTGGGATATTCAGAATCATTTATGATCGTTAGGTAGAAGACATCCAATTTCCAAAAGGGAATCTTATTTTCTTCTGTGTCATTTTGCTCTTACATAAGATAATAAAAGGTTATTTTTCTTGTGCTCTCTTGAAGAACATTTCTGTGTTCTGATCTCTGTCTAAGGAGGTTGAGTTTGGGGTGTGATGAGATTTCAGCTTTTCTCTGCTATCATAGACAGGCTTTGCAGAACAAGACATTAATGGTTGCAGAAACACTTCTATGGTTGGTAAAGAATTGTTCTAGAAAGGAGGACAAGATTCAATGATCATGACAGAACTTGGTCTGGCCTGCAGTATGAAGTCCACCAACCCTGAGTACCAGTAACATAAATGCCTATGCCTTCTAGCCACACTCTTCCAAAGGTGCTGTCTCTCTGCTGTTCACTGCTTTCTCCTTGTTATGGAGGTCCTTGGGCTCTTCTATTTGTTTACTTATTTTTACAATTTCCTAAATGGTAACAATGGTATCTTCCTAAGGTCCTTGGTTTTGTATTTACCAGGCTACCATAAAATGCAGAAGCTTCTCAACTATTTATTCACCTTCATGAAAAAAGCATTCAAAAAGTTGCTGGAAGTTGAATTTGAAACCCTGTGGACTGAGCTTACAAGATAATTAGCTGTCTGTCTGCCATCTGCCTTCAAACTGCTAAGAACAGGGAGGATGGGCTTATGATATGCCTCTGTGAGAATAAAATTGGGAAGGGAAGGCTCCCAGGAGGGAGGCCCAGGCACTTGCCACATGGCTTCACTAGCTCTGGAGGCAGGACAGAGCCCTGGAACCAGCACCAGAAGCTTAAGTCATCAAGAAATGGGGGAAGAGTATGGTCAGCAGTCTGTGGTACAGTGGAAACTTCCTTGGTGATCCTCAGTGGTCTGAAGGACTGAGTAACCCTGGGGTTACCTGTGAAGGTTCACCAGCCTACACTGAGAATGGAATAAGGCCAGGGCTGGGAAAGTGAGAGGCCTGTCTCTGGCCTAGGACTACATAAGAACCAACTATATTAGCCACTTACTGCTGCAAGAAGTCACCCCAAACTTAGTGCCTTTAAAACAACACATATTTATTATCCCACCACTTCTATGGGTTGGGAATCTGGGTACAGGTTAGCTGGATGTCTCTGCCTCTCAGTTTCCCAAATCCTTGCAACTTAGGTAACAGCCAGGGCTGCATCTCTCTGAAGGGTTCACTGAAGGAAGATCTGCTCCCAAGGTCATTCCTGGACATGTTGACAAGTTCAGTTGCTTGTGGACTGTTGACTTGAGAGCCTGTTTCTTGCCGGCTGTAGGCTGAAGAGCACCTTCAATACCACGCTGCCTGGACCTCCCCATGCAGCAGCTGCAAATGGAGCAGGATGGAAGCTGGCATTTTTGTAACTTAATTTTCCAAATTCTATCCCATAACTTCGGCCACATTTTCCATAGAAGTGAGTTGATAGGTTCAAAGGACAACCGAAGGGAGACGGTGTGAGTCCTAGGAGACAAGGATCATCAGAACCAGCCTGGAGGATTCCCATCCAAACAAGGCAGAACAGACAGCAATAGCAGAGATCAGGCCACACAAGCAGAAATACCGGAATTCAAAGCCCAGTAATGAAAACTAAGCTCAGAGGAATGTAGATTTTGAACGCAGTCGGTGTTATGGTTTGGGTGTGTGTCGTCCCCCAAAAGCTCATGTGTGAGGCAGTGTAAGAAAGTTCAGAGGAGAAATGATAGTTGTGAGAGTCTTAACCCAATCAGTGATTTAATCCCCTGATAGGGATTAACTGGGTGGTAACTGAAGTGGTGGGTGTGGCTGGAGGAGGTGGGGATTGGGGTGTGACTTTGGGGTATATATTTGTATCTGGCAAGTGGACACTCTCTCTCTGCTTCCCGATCACCATGATGTGAGCTGCTTCCCTCCATCACCTTCTCTTTCCATGATGTTCTGCCTCACCTCCAGCCCTGAGGAATGGAGCCGGCCTTCTATGGATTAAGACCTCTAAAACTGTGAGCCCTCAAATAAACTTTCTCTCCTCTACAGTTGTTCTGGTTGGATTCTTTAGTCACAGCAGCAAAAATCTTACTAAAACAGTTGGGAAGGATAAACATGACACAAGGAGCTCTTGAGAATTAAGATAAATTTTGCTAAACTCATAGAAAAGAGCAATATTGTCTTACACATTTTCACATTCCCTGTAAGCCTCATTACTGTATCTTATAAATATTTGTTGTGTGCATGAAGCAGAACATTTGTATTTTTTTCTTAGTTCCAGTGAATGGTTTTCAGGTTTCTTATAATAGCTTAAGGACTTTGAAGCTCTCGTAGTACAACCCAGGTAGAATTAGTGTCTGCAATTATTAGGGTGGATCTATAAGATATTACCTAAATACTTTGACAGCATTCACTTTTGAAGGTGAAAGGGGAATATTAACAACAGATGTAAAAGAAGACCCTTCAAGGCAGCTGGAATGTACAGGGATCCTCTGACCCAAATGTCCTCATGAAGCATCCAAGGCCTGGGCCTGCCCCACCCTGATCCAGGGACCTCTGCTTTGGGGCAGACTTAGAAATCCCAGGCTGGAAAACTGCCAGAGCCCTGTGGGAAACCAGAATGTCATCCCAACATGTTCCTCTTTAGCCTGAAAATAATTTTTGAGCTAAAAGCAATTAAGAAGCAGCACAGAGAAGAAAAAAGGAATTCTCTGTAACTAACTACAGAATATAAATTCTCCTGCACTGGAGACAGCTCTAGGCTCAGAGCCATCCAGACAGCACTGGAGGAATCTATAAACACCTTATTCCATTAGTTTCATCTCATTTCTCACATATTTTTTGTTCTTCCTTGAAGATATAATACAAGTCCGGGTTCCAAGTCTCTGCTTCGAGCTCCTTTTCATTGAGGTTTTTTGGCATGCATGTTGCACGTGCTAATACGCTTGTCTGTTTTTCTCGTTAGTCTGTATATTGTTACACGGGTCCCTCGATGGGCTAAGATGGGTAGCGGTGAGATTGGCCTTCCTCTGCAACCCTCTGCCTCCTGTCTGGGTCACAGCAGAGCATTTGATCGAATCGTTCAGGAGAGGGTGAGACAATGCCCTTTTTTTAAACCTGAGAATTGGTCTCTGCCACTCCAGGGTTAGTCTGATTTTGAGGAACTTCTGGGAACACCGGGTAACCAGAGTACTGATAAAACAGTGATTGTGTGGGTGAGCAACTGAGTTCTAAGCTAAACTCCAGAGCTGACTTTGAAAACTACCCTCCCTGCTGAGTTTCCATTTTCCTTTCCCCATGAAACTTAGAGGAAATTTCCTTTTTTTTATAAATGAAAGTAAGCAACTCATGTCCTATAGTGATGGGAAGAAAGATTCTGTTTGGTTTCCAACTATTTTGTAAATAAAAGATATGGCAGAAATGACAATTTACCCTGAGTGTTTATCACAATTGTTACAAAGAGACCTAGGTCCTCATCTCAGAATCAATACCTTTGGGTAATCAATCATTGAAAGCTGTAGGCTTCCTTTCCAGCCAAGGTTCATATTGGTGCCAGAACTGCTCCTGATAAGGAAAAAGCATCCTGTAAGTCACCCGTCATAGGGAACTGAGACAGGCGAAGCTGTGGTCTTGAGCATGCAGTGTGTATTGAGGACAAATTGCTCTCAGCTGCTGTAGCAGGGGGAGCTACAGCTATTTGATGGTCATTGGCCAGTGGCTCCTAGAACTTCCTGGGAACTCTGAGGTTGAATCTGGGCATTTATCTTGTAAATCAGTGAATACATTTCCTCACCCCAAACCAGCTCACCTTCATGGGAAGAGAAATATCTTCACATCTCCATCTTACCTTTTTTCCTTATCCAAAGGTATGAAAATGATGAGTTGTACTACTGATCTAACCCCACTGATATTTCTATGAAAAGTCTGTCTTACTTACAAAATAGAAAGGAAAGCGGGATATCATGGGAAAAGACAATAGATTTTATGGTTTGCTCATGGCAAAAACCACAAATTGTAAAATTTGTCACATGTAAAAGAGAGAGACGCTTGAATAAAGAGTTGTGAATACAGACATTTACCTAGAATTGGGTGCAGATAGAAAAGCAGTGTGTCTTTCATGGACAGAAGCCGAGTCTCCCTTACCCCACGATGTCACGTTGGTTGTAGGTGAAAATGGCGGGCTGAGAAGCACAAGCTTCCCTTGGAAGTTTTGCTGGATTGGGCTGCTTTCTCTTGACATGCATCAGGAGTGGTATTTTCATGGCAGGCTCAGAATTTCACAGTTTCGGTGGTTTGTGACATTGCGATTTATGTGGGGATTAAAGAGGAATGACATACCAGAGAAGAAGAGTGTGATCTCAGAATGGATGTGCCATCGTGGAAACCAAGGATGCTTCCTTTTGAGGCTTCACAGAATCCCGATGGCTTTCACATCACGTCTAGGTCTTATCCAACCCAGAGGGCTTTATTAATGTTCTGTGTCTCCATAAACAAGGCTGTACGAAGTAGGACAGAAGAGAATGAGCACCCGAGGAATTTTCAGGAAGCAGGATTGTTGGCTGCAGCCGGCTGGTCCAGACTGTGGATTGAGCCTGAAACATTACTCTGGAGGGAGATTTTGGAAATTCTTTAAACTTCATACTCTGTGTGTGTGTGCGTGGGGGGTGCTTGGAGGTGTACTTAACAAGTGTGCTCTGTTCCATCCCTAGACCAGACACAGGTTTTACAAGTTTTTTTTTTTTTTTTTACCAAAAAAACAGAGATAATAACTTCTGGTGCAATGTGCTTGCCGACTTGACTCTACCACACCTTTTGTGAGCAAAGTTGGCATTTACAAGGAAGAGGAAGTTTCAAACCACAGTGCCTTCTGCAGAGATCCTGCCTGTGATACTCATCGTAAAAATCTTTCTAACCAGAGAAGAAACTTAATTATGGCAAGGGTCTTCTGGGTGGGGGTCTCTGGCCTGCTTCAGTATAGTTGCACCGAAGTTGGGGGCTGGTGGTAGGTTAATGTATAACAAACAGCACATCTTGAAAAGTAGCCTTGCAGTGGGCACAGAACTTGGAAGGGAGATTCTTACAGGGTGGATGTAGGAGAGCCAGGTGAAAAGCAGCAGGACATAAGCTACAGGGTCAGGGAACTGGGGTTGACAGCCAGACCTGGCCTTCCTGGTGGCGTCCTTGGGCAAGTCAGCCAGCATCCCTAGAGATGGCTTTTCTTATCTGTAAACAGGAAACAATAATTAAACCGATTCCCAGGATGTGACGGATAAATGAAGGAGCATTCATAACACATGGTAATTAAATGGGAGAGCATTGGAAAGCACCAGCGAGGTGCAGTGGCAGCAGTGATTCCTGAAGCATTCAAGGGAGCGGCCTCCAGATGGCTTGGAGTTGGTTTTTTTAAGTATTAATATTTACAACATAATATTTGTATCTCTGCTCCCAGGCTTAGGACTTATATCACATCAGAATCATGAATATTATTTTTGTTAATATTTCTGAAATTATTTTGGGTGCAGCTGAGGGTGGGAAGGATGGAGGAGTCCGTGGAGACATGAGCTGTCACGGACGTCTCTGTGCATTCAAGTAATTTCCAGGGTGACATCTTTGCTATTGGTGCCACATTCCCCTGAAACCCAACTGAGGACTGCTGGGGCCCATACAGAGATTTCAGGAGGCCATGGTTGCTTCCTGTGCCCCATGAGCCCTCCCCTACTGTCTTTTGAAGTGTTTTCTTGATACACTAAGTTTCAAAGACTTTCCTCCTCCAAAATAAGAAAAATGAATTGCCAGCTAGGAATGTAGCTCAGTGGTAGAGCAGTTGCCTATATGAGTGAGGCCCTGGGTTCCATCCCCAGAATCACCTCCCCTCCCAAAAAAATTGCTCATCCACTCCTACCAAAAGTGAATTGTTAACCTCCCCTACCTCCTGGCTCAAGTCACAGGAGTCCTTTACCTATGGTTTTAGTCACATCTACTGCCTGAGTCAGCGCTGGCCAGAGGGAGTGAGCTGTGGCCTAACTGTAGTCCCCGTCAGAGACAAATCAGTCACAAAACCAGGCTCCTTCATTCTCCCCATGAGCTCTCCAAATCTCCCAGCATCTTCTGGGGAACTGGTCCAGCTTGGTCTTGTTTCTTCTCCTTTCTATCTAACTCATAGTTCAAAAATCCTAACATGCTTCATGTTGAAGAATGTCCTAATGACTGCAAAGAGTGAGAGTCTTTTTCTATGCAGGGAGGCAGAGGTTCCCTAACTGGACGTTAGTGTGGTATCCCGAGTGTAACAGAAGACATACACACAGACTTTGGATCAGACCAATGTGGGTCCAGGTCCTGACTCAGGCTGGTGCCCTTGAGTTAGGCACGCCACAGGCTCTCTCAGGCACTGTTTCCCTACCCACAGATGTGGATAGGGATATTAAATTTATAGGGCTGTCATACGGGACAAATGACACAACAAAAGCATAGAACCTAAATAGCACATTGTAAATACACAGCAAGTGTCAGATACGTCATCATTATTTCCATACTAAGAGTCACTGCTGAAAAGAACCTAATGCCACTGTCTGAACAGGGTTCTATGAAATCCAACCTGAGATCAGGCGCCCATGGAAAATTTTTCATAAGCTAAGTGTTAACTTAGTAACATTTTGGAAACTTTTAATTCTTTCCTGAAGGACAAATTACTCTTCATTTTATAGGGAAAAGAACCCCCTTGGAATTCTCTTCGTGAACCTTGTCAACAAGCTCTGATGAAAACAGGAAGAAATATTATAAACTACTCTCGAACAGCAAATGATGGATTCTGATAAAACTCAACAGATGTTCAGCAAATCTGTGACTCATTTAAAAGATTGCCCGATTGTGTTGTCACTAGATCACCTAGACTCAATAAACTAATCAAGGGAAAAACCCCTAATGTGCCTAATTTATCTTTGAGACACCTTTGTGTCTAATAAGTACACAATATCTGGGGTCTTAATGATGGAAATTTTTTTCCTCAAAAAGTAGACAGTTCAAAAAGAGTGGTGGGGACAGGGTGGAGGGGGGAAGAAAAATAACAGAATGAGACAAACATCATTACCTTATGTACATGTATGATTATGCAAATGGTGTGACTCTACTTCATGTGCAGCCAGAGAAACAATTGTACTCCACTTGTGTATGATGAATCAAAATAAATTAAATTTAAAAAGTAGACAGTTCAGTGTAATGCCTACTAGAGAAATATGAGACAATAAGACATGGAAACCTTACTGATCAGCGGAAACCTCTGTAAAGGACATGATGGAGCAGGAATGAGGGGTGGAGCCAGGTTTCCACAGCCTGTCCCCTGCTTCAGCAGAGGTGCCGCCCATCTGCCATCCTTGCAGCTGAATGGAATGGTCACAGTAGACAATGTCAGCAAGGAAGAAGGCATTGCTCTTTGGGAGCATCACACAGTCCATGAATCCAGCAGAAACTTTTGAGATGTCATCATGTATTTGACTATCTGCTTTAGAGGAAAACTTACGCGAATCTTGACCTCTCTTAACACAATTAACTTATATAATCAATATACATCAATTCGAGGGTATGATAAAACATGTATGTACTGGTAAAGAATGCCAATAAAGTGGACACAGCACCTAAGAAGCTTCCTGTTGTTGTAGTCCATTTCATGTTGCTATGACAAAATGTTTGAGACTGGGTAATTTATAAAGAAAGGAGGTTGATTTCAGCCTATGGTTCTGGAGGCTGTAAGTCGAAGACAAGGCAGTCACATTGGGTGAGGGCTTTGAGCTGTGTCAACACATGGCAGAAGAGCAAAAGGGCAAGTGGTGTATGTGAGAGACAGCACATGTGCAAGAGGGTAAGGGGAGGTGCCAGGCTTGCTTTGTGACCACCTGCTTTCACAAGAACTAATCCATGTCTGCAAGAACTAATTCAGTCCTGAGAGAACTAACCTATAGTTTCAGAAAAACATGAATCCGTTCATAGGATGGTTGACCCAGTCACTTTCCAAACTGCTCTCCCCACCCACCCACTGTGACTGGCAACCAAATTTCAACATGAGTTTTGACAGAGACAAACCATAAACAAACCATAGCACTTGGTCTGACAAAACAGAATTCATTGGTCCATGATACCAAGGAAAGACACACCAAGAATCATAGAATGTCTCACTGAAAAAAGGAAAAGATAGAGGTACTCACATTCTGTGAGGACGAAGGCATCTGATGTCTGTGATCTTCCTCCCCACATCCCATCACCCCAGACCAATCATGCCTGCTGCAAACTGTTCTGCCCACTGTTGACCAATGTTCCTCAAAGCTGTCACGATCCTAAAAACTAAGGAAGTATAAGAAACTGTCAGTCAAGAGGAGGCTAAGGAGATGTGACAAGTAAATGTGGTTATATTCTGGATCGGATCCTTGAAGAGAAAAAGACCACAGAAGATAAATAAAGGAGGTCTGAATGAAGTTTGGATCTCAGTTAATAATAAACTAATCTTTGCTCAGTTGTGATAAATGTACCATAATAGTATGTTAATAAGAGGGGAAACCATGTGGAGAGTATGGGAGTTCTCCATACTCTGCAACTATTTTGTGAACCTAAAATTATTTTTAATTAAAATGCCTATTAACATTGAAAAGAAGCTGAGTGTGGTGGCACACACCTATATCCCAGCAACTCAGGAAGCTGAGGCAGGAAGATTGAAAGTTCAAGGCCAGCCTCAGCAACTTAATGAGACCCTAGGCAACTTAGCAAAACCCTTCTCAAAATTTAAAAAAATAAAAAGAGCTGGGAATATAGCACAGTGGTAAGATACCCTGGGGTTTAATCCCCAGTGTCAAAAAAATTGAAAAGAAACTAAAGTTACTTGGAATATATTTAGAATATAAAGAATATGCTTCAGAGAGAGAAACAGCAGGCACATTTCGAGCAGACCACTCAGGCTTTCTTCTGACTTCTCATGTCAGACCCTAAAATCAAGGAAGGCCTTGAATGAGACATTTTAAGCCATAAAAGGAAACAAATCTGTTTGCAAAGGCTCAGTTTTAAATTTGAGGGGGAAACAAAAACTTTCCACAAGCTCATAAATGAATTCATGAGCACTAAGTCAGAACCACAAAGAATACTCAAAGATAAACTTCATGCAGAGGAATTAAAAAACAATTCCCAAAGCTCTCAAAGAGAAGAGATTCCATAGAAGAATAATCCACTAAATGAGAATCAAGATAGGATAAAATATGAAATATAACAGGAAACCACAAACACATAGCCATACTAACATTGAATTTATATTAATAGTCTCAACTCCCCAATTAAAAGACACAGATTATCAGAATGGATCAAAAAACAAGATCCAACTATAACTGTTTATAAGAGACTCATTTTATAGGCAAAGACATCCACAGGCTGAAGGTAAAAGGATGGCAAAAAATATTCCAGGTATATGGTCCAAGAAAAGAAGCAAGAGTAGCTATTCTCATATCTGACAAATCAGATTTCAAGCAAAAATTAATAAGATGAGATAAAAAAGGCCACTACATCCTAGTAAAGGGAACAATTCAACAAGAAGATATAAGATAGTAAGCATTTATGCCCCAAATTTTAAAACACCCTATTGCATGGAAAAATTACTGTGCAACATCTGAGTCTATATCTGATGATTTCTTTGGGTAAGTTCAAAGGCCCAAAGACAAGAGAGTGTGTTGTATTTAAGGAGTTGAGTTGAGAGAAGCCTGGTTCAGCTTCCCAGGCAAGAGGAAGTGTGGCAGGAAATGAGGCTAGAGAGGTTGGCAGGGATGGTTTCATAAGGCCTTGTGTGGGGTGTGTTTTGGAAGTTGGTCAAAAGGGAGTGACTGAAGTGTGGCATCTATCATGGTACCTTGGGTAAGAGTTAATGGTAGCATGGCCAAATTGTGCCAAGTAAAATAAATCCAAGTTAAGCAAGGAGAGGCTTTGTTGGAAAGGATCATTACAATCAGGGCAGAGGAAGTCTATTGTAATAGGAACAACTCTCAACCATGAGATCCTCAAGTGTGTCCAAGTTTGGGGAGAGGAGGGGAGACAGAGTATGGTAAAGTGGGATGAACTGGTGGAGGTGGAGTGGTTAGACATTAGATCAGAGCACAGTTCACCCTGAGTCTAGCCTGTTCCCAGGAAAGCTATGAAGCAGGGGCCCTATGCTGTTCAGTATGAGGGCGGGTCAAAGTTCAGGGACCTGAAGAAAGGAAAGAAGCTTAACTAAAGTTTGACCAAGTCAGATCACTCACCATTTTGTTCTAATTTGTGGATAGTTCATCTAATGTTTTAGGAGGTTAAGAATGGGGACTGGAGGGCCTGTGCCTGGCTTGTCACAGGTGAACAGGGGGGTGTCCATGAGTCCTATCTAGATACGTGGGGAGGGGAATTATTTGCAGCAGGCCATTTCCTGTCACACAAAAGAGCAGGGCATTTCTTAGTGTCACTATTTTCTAAGATCACAGGCTCAAGTGAAATTCAGTTCTGTCAAGAGGATGGGAAAGAGTAAACATGCTCAAGAAATCATCAGCAGGAGGCTTTACAGCTTTTGCTGATAGATTGAATGTCAGGATAAGGAAAATAGAAGAATTAAGAATGTCTCCGAAGTCTCTGACTTGGGGATTGTGTGACTGATAGTTTAAAACTGAAGACAATGTTAGGGAGAAAAAGCTATTCAGTGTGATGGGAAGATAGGGGTGCCTATGGAAGGCTTCAGATTCTCTTCCACTCATGACCTTGAGGTCATTGCTTTCTCTCTCTCTTGTCTTCTAGTCAATCATGAAGCCTTCTCCCCTGCTTCTGTCTCAGGCCAGACTTCCTCCATATACTGCTGTACTATCCAGTCATCTTCCTAACAAAGTTCCCCACACCCATCTTTGGTCCTGCTCTCCCAAATACATCTCCACACTCCCCTGGGATGACATATCTAGATGAGGGAGAGCATGCCACTCCTACTTTCAAAAGCTTCCCAGTTGTGTGTGTGTGTGTTTGGACCTGCAGTGAACTTTCTTTCTTAGTCAGTGGAAGAACCTTTATTTCCCATTCAAAGCTTCTTTGAACATTCCTCACCTTATTCCCTCCCCATCTGAGTCAGTTGGTCCCTCTTTAGAAATACAACTATATTATTCAGGTTTTGTTGCTATGACAAAAATAATTGACCAGAACAACTTGAAGTAGGAAAAGTTTCTTTTGAGCTTACAGTTGCAGAGGTGTAGTCCTTGGTCAGCTGACTACACTGCTCTGGCCCTGAGCTGAGGCAGAGCAGCATGGCAGGAGGGCATGGTGGAAGAAACTGCTAGTTTACGGTGCAAGGAAGGAGATGAGGTGGGGGGAGAGAGAGTTGCCTGGGACAAAACATATAAACTCCAAGGCACACCACCCGTGACCCTCTTCCTCCAGTCCTGCATAACCCATCTGCCTGCAGTAACCACCCAGTTAGTCCATCCATATTATTAATCCATCAAATAGATTAATCAAATGATCAGGTTATGGCTCTCATGATCTAATCATCTCACCACTGAACTCTCCTGTGTTAACACAGGTGCACTTTGGGGACTCCTCATATTCGTTTGTCATTTCTTTCAGGAGACTTGGGATTCCCTAAAGGAAGGGCCCAGTTTCCTTCTGTCTCCCTAATGCTGACAAGAATGTTTTACATCTAGTAGTTACTCCATAAATGCTTGCTGAGCTGCTGATTAAACTGTAGGTGCCCAGAGATCTGCTTACTGAATCTCCTGAGGCTGTATCATACCAGCTTCGTAAAGTGTACTTTACCCATGAGGAGGAGGTCTCTCTTCTGGTTGTGATTTGAGGGGGACTGTGAGTTTGCTCCCTGATGTTGTCAGTGTCTCCACAGACCATTCACTTCCTTGTTGGAAGCTTTCCCCTCTTCCCTCTGTCTCTCTAGAATTGAATTTGAGGGGGAGCCTCTCCCCATACCTTAGTATTACTGAGTTGAACTGGTAGCTATTCTTCTTGGCAGGAGACTGTTCAGTGTTTGGGGAATGGACCAGGCCGGTGGGAGCAGGGAGTGAAGAGTGCTGAAGAAAGGCTCGATTTGAGCTGGAGGTTAGCTGTGGAGAGCAGGCTGTGCCTTGCTCTGAGTTCCTCCATGATGTGTAGACCATGGTGTAGTTCTCAGATTCTGCCTGACCTGGAGTTGCTCCCTTCGCATAGCAGGGCTTTGCCAGGAGCTACTCCTTGGTGAGTTTAAGTGCTGAGGTGGAATGACTCTACACCTTGTTTGCACAAGTAAACAATCGCCAACTGCCTGGACAATCATAAGGCACAAACTGACAAAATAAATGGTGCTAATAACAATGACCACCTGTGGATTTATTGGATTAATCAGGAGCTCATGAATGCACAGGTGTATTAAAATCATATTGGAAAAACCAGGCCATGAGTTTATCGAGTACACCAGACCACTGAATGAAGCAGCCCCCTCACTTGAGCCCTACAAAAGAATGGGCACCCAAAAATGGACATGGCAGCACCCCAACCCTATCACCTGGTCTCTTGTCATGAGCCTGGCCCAGTAACAGACTTCTGAATCTCTGTCCTCAGGCTTCAGCAGAGCGTGATGATTTCTCCTGTCTGTGACAACCACACATGGCCCACTCCAAGCCGACATCTTGAGCTGACACTCCAAGCTGACACTGTGAAATGCCCCTCTGTCCAGACCTTGGCCCAGAATGAGTTCCTGCACTTTGACAACTTTGGGCCCTGAAAGGTTATCTGACTTTTTTGCATTAGTATTCAGCCTCCTGTGGCTGTCTTAACCCTTCGTGTGTGTGTGTGTGTGTGTGTGTGTGTGTGTGTGTGTGAGAGAGAGAGAGAGAGAGAGCCCTGCTCGGAGGCATCAGTTCTTGCTAGGAGTCTGTGGACATCACTTTGGATGATGGACCCAGGTTGTGTTCTCTGCAGCTGCCTCTAGGTTTCCACCTGTTGGGTGGGGATATGGACAGATCACTGTGGAATAGGGTCCCAGGCTTCTTACTCCCACCTCCTTTGAGCCAGGGTACTTCCCTGGATTCATACCTGGCCCATGTCAGCCAATAATCCATTGATACTGATTTTATTTTAATTTTTTAACGTTCTCTCTCTCTGGGAGAGACAGATTCTACTTTCCCTTTCAATTATTTTAGCCCACAGATCGCACAGCTCATTTCAGCTAAGAAGGGAAAGTTTTGGTCTTAATTCTATTGTGCTATCTTCCTCCTAGACTCTTGATTCTAAAGACTGGCAGGAATCAAGAGTTGACCTCATTCTTCTTCCCAAGATGTACAAGGAGTCAAAAGATGCTCAAGAATTCTCAGAAACAGACCAGAGAGAGTTTCCAAATCAGGCTCTTTGGAGAGCTAAGCTATTTATTGCAAAGATACTTAGGGCCTCCCTGGGGGCTGAGTCCACTGCCTGCATTTGTATTTTAGCCAAGCAGCACGACTTTTATCTCTTTTAGTTACTGGAACTTTGTGGAATATTTCATTGAAAACAGGGTTATGCTAACAGGAGTTTAACACCACTGACCTAAGAGATTATTAAAGCTCTCTTCACCTTAATGTATCCATGTTCTTTCCCATGAGTTATCAAAGAGGTGGAAATTATAGTTTTTACATTATATGGGACTTAAACTATGGCTCACAAAGCATAGGGGCTTGTGCCCTGTGTGGTTTGCCTCAGTTTGGAGTGTCATACACAAGAGGAAGAAGAATATTACTCACTAGGGATGTTGGTGCACCTACTTTAGAGAGTATTTTAATGCCAAGTGCCAGGGCAAACTTCTACCAGCTATCCAAACATTAACAGAACCAAATAGCAGTGTGCAGGAACGTGGGGTTCAGCTGCTTGCCATTGTAGAACAGCACTGGCCATTCACTTAATCCCAGCTGCCCTCCGTCAGCCAATGTATTTTGTTTGTAAACAAGGTGTCTGCTGCAGTGAGTGTCGGGAGCTCTGCTGTGGTCAGGGAGAGCAGGCTGCTCCATGCAGAGATGAGAATCCCCAGGGCCTGAAACGAACAGACCAGGTCTGTTGACTCCAGAGGGGAAACACAACTGTTTTCCAAAATGTATTTTCCATCTTCCATTCCCATCACAATGTGTAAGTTCTCCAGTTGTGTCACTAGATTTGTCTGCACTTGGTATTGTCAGTCAATTCATTTAGCCATTCTTCACCTGCTGAGTGGCATCTCATCACCCTTTTCAGTTGTGTTTCCCTAATGATAAATGACAGCAAGCACTTCTTCAGGTGACCACTGCCATTTCTGTGTGTGTGTGTGTGTCTGTGTGTGTGTGTGTATTTCTTGTGCAATGTACCAGTTCAAGTCTTCTGTTTGTTAAAATGAATTGTGTTGTCTTTTTGTTACTGAGTTGTAGGAATCTATTACGCATTTGGGATAGAAGTCGTATCTGATATACATGTGGAAACATTTTCTCCTAGCTTTTTCCCTGCTCAAACGCGTCCTGTTGTGCCCCAATGTCTGTAGACAAAGATATGAACTCTCAGCCCTGAGCCCCCACCCACTCCTCCATAGCTCCTGCTCCCACTGAATTGCCTCCTCCTCAGCTTCATGAGGTGCTGTGCTCACTCCTGACCAGTGCCTCCTTGACCAGATTCTGGTTGGGCTCCCCTGAACTCTCCTCTCATCTAGACCCTGACTTTGGGAATTTTCATGTTCACCTCTGCATCATCCAGCTTCATCAAGAACCTGCAAAGTCACTTTAGCTTGAGCCCCTCACCCTCCACAGCTGGCCGCCCTCTGTATCTGGTGGAGTCCTCATTTGCCATCTTCTCTTGGGTGCCACGGCTGCACTGGCCTGCTTCAGCAAATATCCCGTTGGGGTGGCTTAGCCAGTCCCTCTAACCCCAAGGCTTTCTATTCCACCCACTGACCCCGACTCTTCTCCTTAGCTAGCAATTCCTACTTCTTATCTTCAGAGCTGAGTTCTGTCTCTGGCCTCAAACCCTGTTGCAGGGCTCCTCGCATCGATGGCAAATGTCCTGGGTGAAGTCTGCCTTGCCATCCCTTAGCAAGTGCAGTGAGTGGTTTCTCCCTTGGCACTCCATGCCTTCCCCTGGGCTCTGTCCACTGACTGGTTGGCTGGTCTCACCCTGCTGAGTGGCGGTGGCACCTGGACCTTCCCACACTCATCAGTGTGTGCGGTTGGACGTGTCCTTTAGATTAGTGCTCTATCCCCATGGACAGGGTCTTACACCCCGATTGTTATCTCCTTGAGAACAGGGGACATGTCTTATTTTTCCCTTTACTCTAGTGAAGGGACTGAAGCCCTACGTATATGAAGATTCCAGGGTAGAGACCTTCTGTCTGGAAGCTAGACGGAAGCTCCTCTTTCAACTTCCTAGCCCAGTACAGTTGGTGGTTTGCCATTTCTTTCTTTCATTTTAGGAGTGAAATTGAATCCATTTTGTATATTTGTATGATTTTTCTTCCAATTCATGAAGCCTTTCTATTTCACAGCTCCAAATGGTTCATTGTTTACCCACAGAAGTGGAAGTGAGGGTCCCCTTTTATAAATAAAGAACATTAGACTGTAATATCCCAGCTTCAGGGAAGTGAAAAAATTGCATACTCGCAAAATCAGTTTCCAGAATATCACTATAATAAATTTGGGGTAAGTAATTTGAAGGGAAAAATGTAATTTCTTTCTCAGTGTTGAGTTATTAGTGTCAAGTGTCCAAGAGTGCTGGGTCAGGTTCCTAGAGGCCACATGGATACCTCATGCCAATTAGCCAAACAACAACATTTTGGAAAGAATCTTACTGATTTATTTGGAGAATGGACAATTTAGGAGAAATTTCTGCTTCTAAGAAGGAAAAATATTGTCTCCTTGGAAATTTTACAATCTACTTGCAAGACTGGAATTTCCTTTTTGTCATCCACCACAAGAGAAATAACAAAAATCCTTTAATAAACTAATACGTCTTTGTGGTTCCTTGGGATACCCTTCCTCTATGGCCATATTAGAATTCCAGGGTATCTGGAATGGTCCATTGGGAGAGTTAAAAGAATGTCAGAAATTTTGAAATGATCTGTCCATTAATTCAACAAATCTGATTGATAATATACCATAATTCCAAAGAAAAAAGTTGAAGAGAGATTCTATTTATGTTATGGATGATTGGGGGATTGGTCAGAGACCCAATCTTTGGAAATAATTTCCTGGAAACTGACTCTAGTATCTTGCAACATATCTAAATGTCTCTTGATCCCCTCTTGAAAAGCTTGCTGAGATCAGGGGAGAATTGGTCCAACCAAGCACAGCTGCATCTTTTTAAAGTGATAAGGTATGAACGGGGTTCATGTGTGCCCTGCTTGGCAGTCTGCTGTTAGTTTTCATGATTACAGGTTCATAGAAAGTAAACACTTATCAAATATCCATTGGGAACATAGTTAATTTCAAGGAGATAAAGTAACAATATCGAAGTGCATTTTCCACCTGTTCTTCCAGATCTGCCATCCTCTTAGCCACACCCTCTCTGTCTTGAACAGCTGACCTCTAACTACAACATCCAGAGCCTCCTGCCCTCTGCCCTCCATGTTGGCCAACCAGTGAAGACCTGGGCAGGACACTGAAGGAGCAGGGGCAGGAAAATGAGGTCTTCATAGTTTTTAAATACCTGTGAGTCACTTCATGTTGTGTGTGTCAATTAACAGAAGCTCATTGCTCATTTCAAGGTGCCCTGCTCAGCATAATTTGTGTGTGCGTGTGTGTGTGTGTGTGTGTGTGTGTGTGTGTTTTGTTTTTGGTACTGGGGATTGAACCCAGGGGTGCTTAACCACTGAGCCACATCCTCAACCCTTTTTGTATTTTATTTAGAAACAGGGTCTTGTTGAATTGCTGAGGCTGGCTTTGAACTTGTGATCCTCCTGTCTGAGCCTCCTGAGCTGCTGGAATCACAGGCATGTGACACCATGCCCGACCTCAAGATAATATTTTTCTGGGTGCATGTAACTAATTTGTCCATTCATCCCTTTGGTTAGGTATGGTAATTGTGCTGGGGTTATTAACACCGGGTTTCTGCACTGTTTGCTATGGCTTTTCTCTTCCCTGGTCCCAGCCTCCATGCACAGACCCTCTCTAGGAAAACCTGGTGATGAGGCTGCCATCTTGTTGGTATCATGCTGATATGTCACAGTATAAAATTACATTTTATCAATACATTTACTTATTTTTAATGCATGTAATTAATTGTTGTTAACTCTAGAATAATTCATATCCTTTTATCTACTTCTTATTAACTTTAAAATGACCATTTGGAGTCCCCAAAGAAAGTGAGATGTAATTAATCACCTGTTAAACTGTAGCAGAGGTCTTCAAGTGAAGCGATTCTGTTATTTTTTTTAAATATATTTTTTGTCATAGGTGGACATAATACCTTTATTTTATTTTTATGGGGTGCTGAGGATGGAACCCAGGGTCTCATGTGTGCTAGGCAAGCGCTCCACCACTGAGCCACAACCCCAGCCCTGATCCTGTTATTTTAACTCAAAAGTTCTAGTGAAGTGATTCGTTATTCCAATTCCAAAGTTCAATTTGGTCTTCTGTCCAACAGGGAGGCCTAGGATTATCCCCCACTCCCATACATAAGGATTCAGGATAAAGCTTGGTAATAGTTTAAAAACAGCCAAACATTTTATACCAATTAAAAAGGTTATTATTTTCAAAAAAGGAAATAAGCTTTGGTGAAAAATTGAACCCTCTTGTGTTCCTGTATTGCTGGTGGAAAATGTAAAATTGTGCAGCCATTGTGGAAAGCAGTTTAGAGATTTTTCAAAAAGTTAAATGGAAAATTACCATATGACCCAGGAATTCCACTCCTACTCTATTTCAAAAGGTTTGAAAGAGAGAGTCAAACAGATACTTGTACCACAATATTTATAGTAGCACAATTTGCAATAGTCAAATGGTAGAAACAATCCAAGTGTTCACCAACAGATGAATGGATAAACAAAATATGGTATATCCATGCAGCAAAACACTTAGTCTTTAAAATAAATGAAATTCTAACACATATAAGTAGATTAATCTTGAAGACATTCTGTTAAGCAGAATAAACCAGTCATAAAAAGATAAATACTTCTATGATTCCACTTATATGAACTGCCTAGAATAATCAAATTCATAAAGACAAAAGGAATCTTAGAGGTTATATGGGGCGAAGGGGAGGGGAGAATGGGGAGCTCTTGCTCAATGGGTTTTCATCATTTCAGGATGATGAAAACCTTCTGGCTATGGACAGTGGTGATGGTTGCATTCATTGTGGTTTACTTAATGTCACTGAATTGTACACTCAAAATGGAAAATTTTATTTTATGTATATTTTACTGCACTGCCAAGAAAGGAATCAATGGTACCAAAATTAAAGATAAAATTAGGAGAATTAGGAGAGTTTAAGATGCCTTACAATGTAGTGAAAGTAGATTTAGGTTGATTATTTATCTATCATTTATCAATATTTACATATAAACATCTATATCTATATATCTCTGTCTACATGCTGGTTTTAAGCTCAGATGCATATTAATCACTTGGAAAGTCTTATAAAGCCCTGGTACAGTCTGGACCCCATCCACAGAGATTCTGATTTGACTAGATTGCGAGTGACTTGACTACCTCTGTAACCAGAAGCCAGGGATTCCCATGGTAATGAGTCCTCTCTGAAAATGAGCTCACAACCAAAATCACATATCACATGAGGGAGGAAGGGTAGATCAGAAGAGAGAGTGCTTTTAGGTTCACCCAACAACAACAACAACAAAGAACCACATAAAAGGTGATTTAAAAGAAGGTGTGTTTTAAATGTTCAAAGACTTGAAGGGGCAGAAAGCAGAGCTGGAACAGGACACTGTGACAAGAACAGGTAGGTTTGAGAGAACGCAGTAACAATTCTACAGAGTAAATGGAGAGAGATATTTGAGAACTCATTTGAGCTCATTCATGAGGCATGGGATAGAGTAACAAGCTCTGATACAGGCCTAACGGACAGTCCTGAGTGACAAGACAGAGAGAATGGAGAGGAGACACAATGGGAAACATTTCCACTTGAGGAAAGACACTGTCCTCAAATTACAGGAACACACAGTCCTAAAAGTTAAAGAAAACAAAACAGTGCCCCCAGATACAGCAAGCTGCAAAACATCAAAGACAAAGACCACATGGTACTCTCTGCCTGAGAGCGAAGACTGACAACTAAGAAAGTTACCGATCTGGCAGCTGCTGTCCCCAGTGACAGAGGTGCTGAAGGCTGTCTTCAAGAGGCGAGAGGAAAGCACATGTCACACTTACCCTTCAAGAGTCAAGGCAAAACTGGGCACTTTCAGACCTACAAGGAGAAGAAATTGTACCGCCTCTAGGTCTCTGCTGGACAAGCTAACACAGGACAGCGTCAGCCCAAAGGATACAGCACAATCTTTTAAGCCTGGGCAGTGAGTGGAAGTATTTACCTTGGAAAGAATTTATAGTCTTACACATCAATTAGAAAGCAAGACAAACTACAGACAAGTGTCCAAATCAATAAAATAGATAAAGAATAACAGAGGAAACCAAATAGAAGGGAAAACATAATATGAATCAATCAGAAATTAATGAATTAGAAAACAAAGAAACGATAGAAATGTTAACACAGTTATTTGAAATTTACATGCCAAATGATTATATATCTATGTATGTATCTATCCCAGAAATTAATAAAAAAGCAAAAATAATATTAGGGTAAAAATCACGAGCAGGCATGTCAAATGAAAAGAAACTTAAATAATTAAACAACATG
Organism: Glaucomys volans; assembly: GCA_020662805.1. Taxonomy (NCBI): domain Eukaryota; kingdom Metazoa; phylum Chordata; class Mammalia; order Rodentia; family Sciuridae; genus Glaucomys; species Glaucomys volans. The sequence continues at coordinate 63,877 of JAJEJO010001560.1, forward strand.
AAAAAATTCTCAGCCTCACTACTCATTAGGAAAACACCATACAAAATTACATTGAGGTAGAATTTCATGCCCAAGCTATCAAAACTTAAAAATGAGAATCTGTCCATCCAAATAAGGACATGGGGTGGCAGGAACTCAGATTCACTGCCAGTAGGAATGTAGATTGTTGGTATGATGTGGAGGGCACTTTGGCAACCCTCTGGTAAGGCTGAAGATGGACGTAACCAGCATTTCTACTTCTAGGTGGGTACCCCTGTGTTCACCAAAAATTTTTTGTTGTTGTAGCAAAGAATTGGAACATAAATATCTATCAATAGAGTTATGGATGAATTAATCTGTAATATACCAGAATACTATATATTTAGACAAATGACCTGTATCAGAACATATAAGTAGATATGAAAAAACATACAGTTTATACGTAAAGTTCAATAAAACCTGATGTGAAAAGACAGATGTATGATCCACTTGCATGAAGTGCCTGGAGTAATGAAATTCATGGAGACAAAAAGCAGACGGAAGTTGCCAGGGGTTGGGGGAGGGAAGAGATGCAGAGTAATGCTTAATGGGTACAGAATTTCTGTTTAGAATAATGGAACATTTTGGAAATGGTAATGGCCGCTAATGCTACGAGTACCCTTAATGTCATTGAACTATACATGCAAAAATAGCTAAATGGTACATCTTATGTATATTTGCAATACCGATTTAAAAAATCCATGATGTTGAATGAAGAAAGCAATTTGTGGAAAGCCAGGCACACACGGATGCTACCTAAGGACATTTAAAATTGTTCACCATCCCCACAGGTGCATCAAAAGCACACATTCTGGGTGGACCTGATACAAATAGTTTCAAGACAGCTGTTTCACCTGATGAGAGAGGGAGCAAAATGGGGACCTCCACCTGCATCTGTGACATTTCTCAGAAACTGAAAGTTCTGGGGGGAAAATATGACAAAATATCAACACATTTCTTTGTGGTGATACATGTGCATTTGAAATGTCTGCATTTTAAAAAATCACCAGGATTGGGGAATTTTCTGATCCAAAAATTACAAAATAAAATGGTGATATGTTGGAGGTCAGAGGGAGGGATGTGGAGTCCAGTACCACATGTCTCTTGAACACCTATTTGTATCGTTCTCACCCTGAGGGATTTAGTCACTAGACATTTCCACGTATTGTGGTGGACCAGGTATGACAAGAGTGGTCCTAGGATTTCCACAAATGAAGGCAGCTGGTCTTTTAGAGAAGACCTTCCAGACAGGTCATGGAGGAAAGGAAATCGCCGGGCGCCTTCTGCCTGGCTGAATCGCACATGGCTCCTAGCTAACTGTAAATAACCATGAACAAAGAGTATCTCAGTAGCCAATATTTTTCTCTGCTGGTATCAAATGAAATTCATTTGGTATCAGCTGGAGTTTTTATAGTGCTAATGGAAGTTATTTTCAGTTATCACGTCAGCCCGTAAGTACACAAAGGCAGCAATTCCACTGGAAATCTGGAGATCAGTGTGGATGCAGGGGGTATGCTTTCGACTATTTCTGCAGTGTAAGCTTCTATCTTAGGAAATGCGGGAATTGTAAATAAAAAGGGAATGATGAAACAGAACATCCAGCGAGGGTGAAGGTTGGGCTTGGAAACGTTTCAGAGTGTGAACATCTGAACTCCAAGAGGCGGTGATGTCTGGGAGGCCCGAGGCACTGCGGGGGGCTCTGGCATCCGAGAACCCATTCCCCCAAATGTTCGTCAGCTCTCCCCTCGGCCCCCTCGGAGCTCTGGAAGTACTGACAGCCTTGCTCCTGTGCAGCTGCTATTTGATCTCATTCCATGGGGTAGAGGAACGGAGCTGGAACCATCAATTTTTGTTTTTTTAATAAACTCATGTAACTCTGCCATACTCCCACCAGGTACAGGAATGACAATGGAGCCCTGTAAATAAAAATCTGCTCCCTGCAGGATTTTAATTATTTATATTCTTTCAGCAAACAGAACCCCCATCCTTAGTTGGCGTTAACATGTGCAGAGATGAGAGGATCAAAACGCAGTGCCAACTTTTTAGCCCAGGGAGGGGCCGTTTCTCTCCCCAACTATGGATAAGGAAACGCTGAATGTCTGAGAGTCAACCAAATGCCGGATCGGAGCAGCATTGCAGAAGGCATGTTTTACAGTAAGGACTCAGATGCTTAGGATTGTTTTCCCCCTCCAAGGTCAAAGATAGGGACAACTGACTTCCTTTACTATCACCTACCCAGCTCTTGGTAGAAGAGAACACTGCTTTTAGAAGTAAGTAGGAATTACACACCCCAAAGTGGTGAAAGTGGTAAATTTTGCATTATGCATGTTTTACCATGACATGTTTTTCATAAGAAAGTAAAGAAGGATTAATACCTCTCTGTCAGGCATGGAACGCCACACTAGGATTGTAGGGAATAGTAAAGATTGCTTGCAGAATAGGAGAGAATGTTGTCCTAATTCCTTTTCCCTTATGATACCTGTTTCCCTTATGATCCGTTCCTGGCTCTGAGTGGAGTGTACAGCTAACAGTGGATGGACAATTGCACTGAATGAAATAAAAGATGTGCTTTCTGCTCCCCAGGGGCACTGTCTTGCAATGACTTGTATTTCCTATCCATCCTTTTGAGTGCATCTGGAAGGCATGAGCTGAGTCTCAGGTGGGCATCCCTGGCACTAAGCCCAGGGCATGGTTGTGCAGTGGGTGCTGTTGGGGCGACTTGGTTCCCTTTGCTGAGCCAGTGCACCTGTCTCCATCTGCTGGGACCGTGGTGCTCTCAGCTCACAGCTGCTTCCCCTTCAGATGACGCCCTCCATTCTAGCTTTGTCCTCTGTCCTATCAAATTATGCCTGTTCTCTTCCTCCTGTGCTCTATCACCCAAACTGTCACTCAAATGAATTCTTGTCTCCAGGTTTGCTTTTGAGGAAAGACACCACTTTAAAAAGAGTTCCACCCCGATCAAAGGAATGAATCAAGCAACATGTCAAGGAGCCACAAAGCAGCACAAAGACTAGGGGTGTCAGAGTGTGATGGTCAAGAAGAGAATGGGGGTGTCTGGGGGGACTTGAGGGCATGCTGACAGGGAAGAGAACTTTGGGACTTTTTTTCTTGGTTTCCCTCCATAAGTCACATCAGTCCCCCCTCAAAAGATTGCCATTTCTTTCCTTTCCCTTATCACACAAAAAGATAAAGTTTCCTGAGACCATTTGGAGGTAGAGTAGATGAATGCTTGGGCATGTGTCCACCCAGCAACTGCATATCTCACTCTGCATTCTATTTTGTAAATGCTATTTTATGCAGGCAATTCAGAAGGGCCATCTATCTTCCAACAATCAGCGAGAATGCCAGATTTATATTATGATTTAAAATCTTTTGGACTTTAAAATAAGTCAGCCTGCTGTGATTTATTTAGTCCTTACATCATTCAGGACACCCACGTTATTTTCCTGAGCTGACCTGATGTAGCAGGCTTCCAGGAGCAGAATTGTTTCGCCTCTGCTCCTTCTGCAGGATTCCCGAGTATCTTCAAAGTGGGACTGATGATTTGTCCTTGAGCTCCTGCGTTGCAGATAGGCCTCATGAAAGAAGGGGTCACCATGAGCTGGTCTTTTTCTTTTCTGATCCTTTAACAAAGCTTTTTCTGACATTTCTCTAGAGGGCCCTGAGTTCCAACTTGACATAGCACTGCAGAGGCCCAACTTTGGAAACTGATATCCATCAACATTTCCAAATGCAGCTGAAAACAGCATTAGGACACTTGGCTTTCTGCAATTTTAATGTTTTAAATAAAGACTCACCCAAAGGCCTTTGTGGAAACAGAACACACATCCTCTTCTCATCCTTGCGTAAACAGGACACAAAGACCAGCAGGCCTGACAGCTCTGCTTCAATTTACTCAGTAGTTGCTATTTCTGGTTGCCTAAATAGTATAGCTATTCCCTATGCTGGTTATATTGGCATTTTATTTTTTCAGGAAATATATAGGGTTAAGGTAACCAATAAGTGCACATAAAATGCAAGCACTTATTTTTTTTTAACTATGTGAAATCAGTGACTGTGGACAATAGACTTTTAAGAAAAACATGGGAAAATGCCCTGAAGAAATGATCTCCCTGATGCTTGGCTTGTTTAGTCTAAACTTGGGGGATTCACAAAGCCCATGTACCTCCATGCTCTTATTTATTGATACACTGCATTTTACCCAGCCCCAATTCCTCACCCCTAACATTTTCTTTCCAGTTGTGAATTTCATATTTCCTTTAAAATTTTTTATTTTAAATCAGGTGATGCCTGAGTATTTTCTTGCCAAATCTTCCCAATTCTAGTCTCTACCACAGTTATTGATTTTTGCACATATCCTTCTAGACTCTTCTTTGCACTTAGGTATGTACATGTAGCTTCAGGGACCAGGGGAAACTGCTCCTCAGAGTATGGAGGTTGTGTGAAAATCGGGAGGAGCTTCCCCTTAGTGGAGGCTCAAAGTGGTCTAGAGCAGAGGTCTCAACTTGGATGCACTTCTTAGGGGATGTAAAACCTGGAGAGCTTAAAAGGAATCAGGTCCTTAAGTTCTCTAGGTCCTCTTGTCTAAAACTCATTCCAAGAAAATTTGCCTGAGCTCATAAGAATTCTTCTTCCTAAAGGTTGGAACGGGTCCCTAACGGGTTAGGGACCCGTTCCAAAGTTTACCTCTGGATTGGAAGTGTGGAAACCTCTTGGACCTCAATCAAGGGACCCTGTTAGAAGACACGACAAGCCCCATGGGTTTCTCTGTCACAATCTTTATTCTGCTCAGGGTGAAATTTGGTGATTTGGGCTTGGGTTGAAATGTTCTGGTTCAGATACAGGAATAGTGAGACTTAGTGACAGATTGTGTTGAGTGACTGCATCTCTTCTATCCCTCTCCTCTTGCCAAAGAGTGTAAAATCCTGTGAGCACGAAGCAAAGCACACTTTAAGAAATATTGAGGTTAAAGATGACATTTTTCTTGTATGTAAGCAGCCCTTTTTAGCTATTCTTAGGATTCATCTTTAGTCTGTTTTTTAAATGCAGAGAAGAGACTTTTGAACAACCTGACAGTATTTTAGCGCTTCAGAGTCTTTTAATTGTAACTTGAATTTTAAGGCTACATTATATAAAATCTGTGAGTAAAACTTGCATGTGATTTCTTTTAGATTCAGGATGTGTTGTCCAATTACAGAGTGAAAAATCATTTTATCTTAAAAACCCTATAATATTTACTTTAAGTATGCTTATCAATCTTCACATTATAAAATGTTTAATATTTTCAACTTCTTGTTAACCTAAAAGTTTATGTGGTGACTTTTAAATGAATTTATTTTTTAGCTGTATTGCACTGAGATGATTGATTTCCAATACAATTTTTTCCTTTAATACTAATTTATTATTTATTTAAATTTGAAACATACTTACATTTTTGATCTGTTGCTTACCAATAACAGTGGTGATGATTATACAATATGGAACAATTTTTAATATGAAGAACATTATGGTCAGAGGAAATGAAGCAAATTTAAACATTTTAATATCCATAAACATTTTATTGATAGAGTGGTGGTGAGATCAATAGGAGTCTTCCAAGCTTTAAAATAATATATTAGGATGCAAGTTGGAAGAAAGATAAATGAAAATATAAATAGATGAAAAACAAATATAAACACTTCTAAAGTTAAGAAATATTGTTTGTGTAGTGCTAAATTGCTAATACTGGCTTCAAAAACTGTGAAGAATCTGAGTTTTCTCTCCCTGCAACCTAGCAAGCTGGCCTGAAGTAGTTTCAAGGAAGCGGATAGAAGTCACCAAACTGGCATCACAGACAAAAGACTTCATCATTCAAAGTACAAAAGAAAGCTTGAGTTTCAAGTTTGGGTTGGTCTCTCGTGCCCGGCAAGGTGTGATGATGACTTCCTAATGTGTCTACTTGTCTAGGCTGAATTTTGTGTCCCAGAATTCCCATTCTGCATGTTTCTGGTTAGGATGGGAAATGCACAGGGCTGAGATCATAAGAATTCTTCTTCCAAAAGGTTGGGTTAGATCCCTAACCCGTTCCAAAGTTACCTCTGGATTGGAAGTGTGGAAACCTCTTGGACCTCAATAAAAGGACCCTGTTAGTCCCTTTAGGGACTTCCGGGAAGTGGAAGTCACTTTGAGGCTCACACACAATGCTCCTGACCCACTGGTTCACTTGTTGGTGTGAGATGGCAACTGTGCCTGAAGTATTCCCCTGCCCTCTGCATCATCGTCTGACTCCTGGGCCCAGCATGCATGCTCTTCTCTATATGAAGGATACTAGCTTCTGCAGGACGCCCTCATCCTGGGGCACAAACAACAGGACATGGTGACTGTCTCCTGACAGGTGGCTTTCAAACTATTATGCAACTTAGATTCCATTGTATACACTAAAAGGATGCTATAATTTTCATGTTTAAATTTCAATATTTACAACTTGCTAGAAATCACTTTCTTCACAACTTCTTAAGCTTATGAAGAAAAAGTTTCAAAAGTGCACTAGAGGTATACAGTTTTTCAAAACAATTTTATGGGATATGTGAACAATGACGTTAAAAAACTCTTGGTTTATAGGATGGTCTTGGCTTAGAGAATGACTTGTAGAACTTTCAAAGAGAAGCATGCGGACTTCATCTTTTGTGGTGCTTTTTGTGATATCTGGCATTATGATAGTTTTAACCCCCATCTCCTTCTTCTAGGAAGAGTTCTGCAGTGGTGGTCATAGTTAGTTTCACATGTGAACTTGACTGGGTCATGGGATGCCCAGATAGCTGGTGAAACATTAGCTCTGGGTGTACCTGTGATGATGCTGCCAAAGGGGACTAATGTTTGAATTGGCAGATTGAGTGAAAGGATTGCTGTTTATAATGGGGTGGACATCATCCAATCTGTTGAGGGCCTGAAGAGAACAAAACAGTGAGGAAGGCTGAATTTACTCTTTGCCTGGTGGTAAAGCTGGGACACTGATCTCCTGCCTTTTGTGCCTAATCTCGAGGTCTTCAAACTCCGACTGGAGCTTTTGGCTCTCTAGCTCTCAGGTTTTCAAACTACACTTGGAGCTCTCCTGAGACTCCAGGATTGCCAGGGGCCAGGTTGGGGGACTTTTCTCCCTCCATAACTGTGAGTCAGTCCCTTATTTCTCTCTCTCTCTCTCTCTCTCTCCCCTCTCTTTATCTATATCCATCATATTGGTTATTTCTCTAGAGAATGCTAATGCATGTGCACTTTGCAGATTGCTAATGAGCAAAGCCAAATTCAGACTTTGAAATCCTGACCCCAAGGTGATGGATTTAGGAAGTGGAGGTTTTGGGATATGATTAGTTAACCTAAGATTTAGGTTAGGCTTCACAAATGAGAATAGTGCCGCTATAAAACAGACCCCAAGGAAATCCCTTGTCCCTCTGCCAAATGAGGATATAGTGTGAAGACAGCCATCTCCGAACCAGCAAAGGGCCTCACTAGACCCTGACTTTGATGGTCCTCCCAGCCTCCAGAACTGTGAGAAATAAATTCAGTCACTTATAAACTTAACTGGTCCCTGGCCTTTTCTTGTAGCAGCCTGGGTAGATTAAGATGATAGTGTTTCCTAAAATATTACTTTGAGAAGAAAATAATTTGATATAAAACTTCCTCATTTTGGCAAGGAAAAGTGCTGTTTGTAAATGATCTTAATGTTAAAATTTCTCCACAAAGGCCATGACCAGTGTGGAGCAGCAACAATGCTACATCATAATGAGCAGAAAGACAAGTGTCTTAGTCTGTACTGGTCACAGTTCTGGAGGCTGGGAGGTCCAATATCAAGGTGCCTGCAGATCCAGTGTCTGGTGAAGCTCTGCTGCTAGATGGCATCTCCTGGCTGGTCCTCATATAGCTCAATGGGGGATAGAGATCTTGAAGGTCTCTTTCCTAAGGGCATTGATCCCACCTCCTAGAGGGCCCACCTCTTGATACTATGGCTTTGGGAATTATGTGTCAGCCTATAAACTTGGGGATTCAAATATTTAGAGGACAGCAATATGAGCACTGGCAGTGAGTGTGACAGTCACTTCATCTGTTCTGACCAAGCTCATGGCAGCAGAGTGTGCCCCAAGCATGGACCAGGGGTGGACACTGGATGGACTGGAACAAGGAAAATCTCTCTGCTGGGAATTCATGGCAGGGCACGAGGAGTCAGAAGAACTTGCTTGATTGCTCTTTCTGTGTGCCTGGGGACAGAGAGGGGAGGCGTTTTCTATCTACATCTTTAAAGTAGTAAAATTAATAAGGCCATATTGTTATCCAAGTCCTCATCCAGAAGACCATCTCTGGGGGTCCCAACAAATCAGGTCCAGCCACTTGCCTCCAAAATCCAGCTGAAAAGTGATGGTGAAAGCAGGAGAGTGGGATCAAGATCAAGTATGTCAGCTCTGTCTTCAGGTCCTGACAGGAGCTTTAGTAGTTTAAACAGAGGAAGAATCAGGGTAGCAGGTGAGAGGTCTGCATAATAAGCAACCTTGGGCAAGTGGTGGTCTACTTGACCCTCATTTCTGGTTCTGCAAGGTGGCTCCAGAGAAGTCCTTATCACTTGAAGGGACATTTCAGTTCCGATGAAATGATTACTCCTGCTGTGGGGAGCAGTCTCACCCTTGGGTGATCAGCCTGCAGGACTCTTCTGTTCCTGAAGGGTGTAGGGCATGACTGGAGACTTCCAAGTGTCACTCCAGGGTCTGGAAAAGGATCCTAAGAAGCTGGCAGGTGAATGTACCTGCAAATCTTGAAAATGCCTTAGTTATTCTTATCTTGGTGTCCTTTGTCTTGAAAGGGGACAATAGAGATTAAGTAGATTTAGGGCTAATAAACCTTGTATGACCAGTTTTTTGATGAAAATTTCTTAAATGATTACCATATCTGTGTGCGGAACTGAGCAGGAATCTGAGCACAGATACAAAATGAAGGCAGATGCGTTAAGCTTCTCCTGCTTTTGGTTACCCATTGAACATCTGCAGCCTGTGCTACCAGTTTTCTGTTAGTCAGCTTTTGTTACTGCAACCAAAAGATTTATTTTGGCTCATGTTTTTTCGGAGGATTAAGTACACAATCAGCTAATTCCGAGGTAGAGGCATCATGGCAGAAGGGCATGACATAGGAAAGTGGTGGTGGGGGTGGGAGGGCAGAGAGACAGAGAGAGGAGCTGGGGAGAAGATAAACCCTTCAGGGCACACCTTCAGTGACCTACTTCCTTCAACTAGGTCTTACCTCCTAGTAGTCCATCCCCTTATCAATGGATTAATCCATCAAATGGATTAATCATTAATCCAGTGATGAGGTAGAGCCCTCAAGATCCAAAAATTACCTAAAAGCAACACCTCTTCACCTTGCTGCACTGGGACTGTTTTCTGTACGTGAGCTTCAGGGAGACATTCCAGATCAAAACCATAATAGGTCAAGGTGAGGAGTCAACGCTTTCAGCAAAAGCAGCTTCTAATTCTGTTATAACATGACAACCAGACCAAGAAATGTATATAAAAGGGCTTTGTAAAATAAAAAGAGCTATAGAATCTAAGCTATGATTCATGCCACTTTCTGTCCAAGGTTTAGGGTTCTGTGGGGAAGTGACCTCGGGCCTTTAGTCCCTCTTTTCACCTGCAGCACAGTGCTTGTTAAGGACATCTTAAACAAGGCAGGTCCTGATGCCAGCACGCTGATCCATAAGCAGTCAGCAAGGACAATGTGCGCGGTTCTCTTGGATTCATGTCTTAAAATCATGCTTATTCTGTGTATTTCTCCATCAGTGCCCAAGAACAGGAACCCACTTTAAACATTTCCTTTTCCTTTATCTTTGCCAGTTCACAAACCAATTTTCCTCAAACTTGGAGAGTGAGTCTGAGAAGGCAGCCAGACACAATGTCTGTGACTTTGGTGTGACTGTGTCTCCTGCCCAAACTGAGGAAGAAGGTAGGGAACCTGGGCTCTGCTGTCTAAACGCCACCTCTCAGTTCCTGACACTTGGACTCAGAGATCTGGTAGGCAGGTGCCATGAGTGACTTTAGCTCCAACCCAGAGCCCTAAAAGTAGAACATGGTCCTTTGCCTGTTTCTCTGAGAACAAAGGAAAGAAATGTGGCCTTCAAAAAGTTTCCAGAACCCAAGATTCTTGCTTGAATTTCATAAAAATCAAGACACAGCTGGAGGTGCAGCTCAGTGTAGAGCATGTATTTAGCATGCGTGAGACCCTGGGTTCAATGCCCAAAGAGAGAGGGGGAGAGAGAGAGAGAGAAAGAGAGAGAGAGAGAGAGAGAGAGAGAGAAAGAGACAGAGAGAAAGAGAAAGGCAGAGAAAGGGAGAGAGACCAAAAATCAAGACACTGGTTAACACAGCTTGTGGTTTGAAGGTAGGTATAATTTGAAATTCTGGGGTCACAAATTTCCAAGTTCCATAGAATCTGCATTAGTTTTGAGGGCTGGTGTAACACAGTACCACAACCTGGGTGCTCTGGAGGCTAGATTCTGACAGCAAGATGATGGCAGGCTGTGGCACTCCCCCTCAAAGCCCCAGGACAGGTCTATCTGTGCCTCTCATCCCAGTTGCTGGTGTCACTGGGATTCCTTGGCATTCCTTGGCCTGTGTTTTAGTCAGCTTTTACTACCGCTGTGACTAAAAGAATCCAGCCAGAACAACTGTAGAGGAGGAAAAGTTTATTTGAGGGCTCATGGTTTCAGGGGTCTTAGTCCATAGAAGGCTGGCTCCATTCCTCAGGGCTCAAGGTGAGGTTGAACATCATGGCGGAGGCGTGTGGCAAAGTGGAGCAGCTCACATGGTGATCAGGATGCAGAAAGAGGCTCCACTGGCCAGAAACAAATACATACTTAAAGCCACGCCCCAATGCCCACCTCCTCCAGCCACACCCACCACTTCAGTTACCACTCAGCTAATCCCTGTCAGGGGATTAAATCACTGATTGGGTTAAGACCCTTATAACCCAATCATTTCTCCTTTGAACTTTCTTGCATTGTCTCACACATGAGATCTTGGGGGACACCTTACATCCAAACCATAACAGCCTGAATGCTCATCACTCTGATCTGTCCCTGTCCTTGCATGATATTCTCCCTGTGTATCTTTGAGCCCAAATTTCCCTCTTGTTATCAGAATGCCAGTCACAGAGGAGTCTACCTACTTCAGCTTGACTTCGTCTTAATTAAACATATTACATTTCCAATGATGGTGGGATTTTGATTTAAAACAAGAGCTAGACATTTGATCTTGTCCCATTCCTGGTACACAATACCTATAGCCCTGCAGAGTCTCCAAATTGATAAATATCTTTTTGTATGCTAATGAGATGGTGATGGTTGGGACTTTTGGATAGCCTCATGTTTGGAGGCTGGCTCCAGGAGAGTCAACCCTGTTATTAGAGGGTTGGAACTTTCAATCCCAGCTGGCCTTCTAGGAGAGGAGAAGTGCTGAAGGTCAAGTTGATCAGCAGTGGCTAATGACATAATCAATCATATCTGTATAATGAAGCCTCTGTAAGGACCCCAAAGGCCAGGGTTTGGAGGGCTTCCAGGATGCTAAGCAAGCGGAGGTGCTGGGAGGTGCAGGGAGGCGCTGCAGGCTCCGTGCCCCTCTCCTGTATCTTGCCCCAGCATTTCTAACATCTAGCTGTTTATTTGTATCCTTCATAATCTCCTGTATAATTAGTGAGTGTGAGTTCTCTTAGTGAATAATTAAACCCTAAGGGGGGTCCTGGGAACCCTAATTTATAGCCAGTTGATCAGAAGGACAGGTCACACCCTGGGACTTGCGATTAGCAGGAGATGGGAGGCAGCCTGGTGGAATGGAGCGCTCCACCTGTGGGTTTTTATGATCGTCTCCAGGTAGACAGTCTCAGAACCCAATCAAATTGTCGGACACCCAGTGGGCATCTGTAGGAGAATTGCCTGGTGTTGGGGAAGCCCCCAAACACTGTGGCAGCAGAAGGTTCTGTGTTGTGTTGGTGTGCGGATAGCAAACACTCTGAGATTCCAAGGGTTAGAACTTCAACATGTTTTTTGGGAAAATAATTCAACCCCAGCAATATCTAAATACTAGATATTTATCCAGTAGATTTCCCAGCTGAAATGTCCTCAAAGAGCTGAGCCATAGACCCAGGGCTGCACATTATTATTTCTAGCACAAATTTTATATTCCACAGTGTTTTCAGTTTTTTGATTCTCTTATTGGAAAAAGTCAGGAAGGGGTTTCTCAGTAAAGATTTAATAATGGGCATTCGATTTGGCCACCATTTTTGCATTCAGAGGAGAAAGCTTTGATCCTGTAACATAAGCTTTATTATTATTTTTTCTTATAAAGGGAAGATTTGAGGATTTAAAGTTCAATAATAATAGCCTGAGGAGATGTGATTGTCTTCTATTAATTCATCTAGATTAGTGAGATATCTCCTACGAGACCTTAATTAGACCTATGATCCATTCTATTTTTCACAGCTATAGATTTATTTTTAAAAGCAGTTTATGTTTGTGTTTTTGCAAGCATCAGGGATTTTGGATCTCACACTTAAAACTGTGACTATTGATCTCAAAGATATTTTATTTTCATGATACACGGGTATTGAATTTTATATCTGGAGATTGAACTTCCAGAAAGAAATGTTTTTTTTCTTGTTGATTTTCAGCATGGAAGAGAAGAACATTAACATAACCTTTTAGCTATAATTATAAATACATCAAATGTGGTGCAGTTTTAATGATATAAGGCCAACTGAAAATGAGAAACAAGAAATGTGATTTTAATTAAGATGCATGCATAATTACGAGAGTACTTCTCACAGGGAAAAGCACAGAAAAGTTCATTTTTGTTCCTCTTTGCCCCTCTTCTCTTAGAATGCTCTTCTTGTTCGTTAAATCCCCTCCTATCTTTGGAAGTGCTTTGCTCTAGTTTTCCTTTATCACTCTTAGACACTGGGAGTTAAAACCCAAATCCACCTAAAATCCAGTGAGGCAGCCCATTCTTAAGAGAATGGCAAAAAGTCCTTATTGCTTTTGTTTGTATTGTCATTAAGCATGTATCTTTAAAAAAGTGGATTTCTGACCCATCAATAGATTATGGGAGATATTTGACATAAACGTATAAGTGACTGGAATTATATTATACTCTAAATTTAAAAGAATTTTATACTTCAAAGATTGAAATCTGTTGTTTCACACATAACTCTTCACTTGTTTGTTTGAATCCTTCATGCTTACACCCTCAAATAAATACAGTAACTTTGCAGATAGGTAGTGAAAAACACTAACAGTCTACAAATACTCATCTATTGTTAACGTTTTAGTTAGTGTTTAGATTTACTTTATTTCCTTTGAATTCGGTGTGATTAAGTACCTATCTGCTCTGTTGTCAGATCCAACTATCAACGAAATGATTCACCTTTAACAAATATATTGGAATTTATAAGCCAAATGAGCGTTGCCTTCTTCAATGTAGCCTCTTTGGGAGATGCAGGGCCAATAGCAATGCCCTTTCTCAAATCAGGGACACCCAGCAGCTGGTGCCCTGGAGGAGGAGGCAGTTCAGAACAGCATCTTTCCATTCTCTTCTTCCTGCTGATCTCGTGGCTGCTTTCTCTGCGATGCTAGCATAATGCCAAGTGCAATCATTGCCTGGGCTTTTTGTCGCTCATATCTGATTGCTCTGTGTGTAACAACAATAATTATATATAGTATTAAGTAATAGTGTTAAGGAAAGATTTATTTATTACTACACAAAATGCTCTTCCCATATGATCAGTTCAGATATTTTGTGGCTCAAGCAAAAACTGTATTCTGGTGAGAAAAACAAATCAAGAGGGAACACTTTTATCAATCTGGTTAAAACCTGACTTGGGATGATTCATGAAATTGCCTAGCAACAAAGCACTTTGATTTTACAATACTGGGTGCAATTTGACTACTCAAAACACAATAAGAAGAAAATTTTCATTTATCTGCTGAAAGATTTTCAGCTGTGATTGTGGATGTTTAAGTAGATTTCTGGGAAACATGCTGGAATTAAGAACAACAATGACAATCTCCTTTTGAATCAGTGCCTTGTCTTTTGGAGCCTGTTGGGGAAGGTTTCATTATTCAACACCATTTTAGCCACTAACACAATGATCATTATAAAGATAATTACCAACATTTTTATTAGAAGAATCTTCCTGGATTGTAGAGAAGGTCCATCGCTGTGGGAAAGAAATATTTCAGTTAACAATACAAAGCACTTACACAACCTTCTATGTTGCTTTATCAAGAGTTTGGGGTGTCATTTTAATAAGCAATCCCCAGGAATTGAGGCCAGTGAAGAGTTTCCGGGCTAAGCATCACCAAAGCTGACTTCCCAGACTGGTCACTCTCCCCAGCTCCAAGCCCTGAAGATGATTCCCGTGTCCCTTTGGCACACAGGAATTTCCTGGGGTCAACTGTGTGTGTGTATCTGTTCAGAGAGTTAGGGGAGAATTGTAACTTTGAGAGCTGAGTGTGTGATTCCAATAGACACGAGTTTTTAACCCAGGGGCAATGCATGCTTGATGTGAAGTGGATGGGCAATGAGCATTTTATTCAATTTTCTTTTTTATTAACAGAAAATTATTAAAACACAAACCTTGCCTTACTACTTTTTACTTACATTTTTTTTTTGGAAAAATGTATTTGCTGTTAAAATGACAGTGATGGTAATCTAGATCTGATCTCACATCTCCTCTGGAAGAAGCCTGCCCAGCCTCTCCTAAAGGTACGTCCACCTCTATTTGAATCCCTCTATTCCAAACACCATCTAAAACGATTGTGTGGATTTATTGCATTGCATGCCAGAAAGTGCGCCCTGTGGGGGCCTGGGAACTAGGCCTGCCTTGCTCGCTGCTGTATAGCCAGCAACTGGACCAACTCCTGGCAGAGAGTGGAGCTTGGTAGGTACAGGCAGTCGCATGCTGCATAGCCACGCTTCTGCTGATGAGAGACGGTTGTGCGACGTCATGGTAGTCATGACTGACTACCATGCAGCCCAGGTGCCCAGCAGGCTCTGCTATCTAGGCATATACTCTGTGGTGTTCCTACAATTACAATAGCCTGGTGATGCATTTTCCAGAATATGTCTTTATTCTTGAGCTAATGACTCCATTTATTGACCTGAAGAGTGAATTTCAGTGTCTTAGCTTCCTGACCGGCAAGGTTTTCCACAATCATGCTATGGAATATTATTTCTTTGAATTTTAATCAGTACTACATGATAAAGGGGCAGTAATCAAATAAATGTGAGAAATAATGGCATAAAGAAATTGAGACAGAGAGTTTAGAACTAGGATGCTCATTTTTAAGATGCTAATTATGTGATCACATAGCTCCCCCTGCCCACTGCATTTATTGAGAAACATCTTGAGCAACTCAGAGGAACAGACTTTAGAAAATGTTGCTGAATAGACAATGAAGACAATTCGGGTTGTGTGAGATTTTTTGGAATTTGTATAAACAGCAATGTGTTGCAGGAGATTTTATATGTACCTTTGACTGAGGTAATCCATGCCAAATGGCCAATCATGTTGTGGAGTGTGTATGGAAGTGGTGTCACGGGGTCATGAGAGCTTTGGGTACTGCTGTGGCCGTTTCCTGGTGTCCCATGGTGTATGTGTACCCCTTGGAGGACAGTCACAGGGAGAACCATTTTGGTGTCCATGGAGTGGATGAACTTCCAGCTGGTCACTTCTCTAGCCTGGTCATCTTCCCAGAACAGCTCAGGGATTTATCTCAAAGCCTGGAGCAGCAGAAAGTCCAAGCCACACTTCCATTCCTGCCTCTTGACCTATGACCTTCGTGTATCAAAGCACATCTGTCTATACCAAGACCCCCTTTCTTTTCAAGTGATAGACTCTTGAGTGTGAATCATAAGAGGTTTCTACTGGAGAATCTGTTTGATTTTCATCTTTCTCCTAAACTTCCAATTAGTTTTTAGAGAAATATTTTGACAAATGGAAATTTTAAAGTATTTTCTACTATGCACTTGATATTATTTCTTTAACCAAAGCCGTTGTTTTACAATACAGGTTGAGTATCTGTAATCCCAAAGTCTAAAATCCAAAATTCTCTAACATCTCAAATGTTTGTGTGCTGACATGACACTCCAAGTGGAAATTCCACAGCACTTAAGTTTATTTTGTGCATGAAATTATTAAAAGTGTTGTATAAAAGTGCTATCAGATTATGTTTATAAGCTGTAAATAAAACATAAGCAAATTTTGTGTTTAGACATGGGTCCCATCTCCAAGATGCCTCATTATGTATATGCAAATATTCCAAAATCTGAAAAGGCCTGAAATCTGAAGCCCTTCTGGTCCCAAGCATTTTGGATAAGGGACACACAACCTGGAGTACTTTTTCCAAAATTCAGTAATTAAGCCATTTTTCTCTCCCTGGTTATGTCCCTCCAGATGTTATTATATTAAGTTTTATCTTATTCTGAGAAAATGTTAGAGTTGTTCTACCTCAGATTTTCCATGCTTCATTTTTTATTGCTCAGGGTCTAGTCTAATTTATTTCTTTTACTTTGATATTCTAAAAGTGCCTGTTACATGGAATGATGACATGTGACCAACACAGATTTTTGCATTTGGTCCTTGTGAATTATTTTGCCACTGCATAGAAATAAAAAAGTCTTCTTAACAATCATGGTCTAATTTTACCGTTTACTTGGTTTGATTAAATGTTTCCTTCTGGTCTCATTACTAGTCAGATGGTCTTATGTTGTGGCCCATGATATGCAGGCCATAAGTTCCAGTGGATCATTGTTGACTTCCTGAGTCCACATGCCCACTAAACATTGTCTCTAGGTGTAACATATGTGCCAACTGGCATTTTAAAAATAAAACTAAACACTGAAGATTATTAACATTTAAACTACTTGAAAGCATTATCAAACTTAGAAGTCCTTCCTTCCTTCCTTCCTTCCTTCCTTCCTTCCTTCCTTCCTTCCTTCCTTCCTTTCTTCCTTCCTTCTTTCCTTCCTTCCTCCCTCCTTTTCTCTTTCTTTCTTCTTTCTTTCTTTCTTTCTCTTTCTTTCTTTCTTTCTTTCTTTCTTTCTTTCTTTCTTTCTTTCTTTCTTTCTCTTTCTTTCTTCTTTCTTTCTTTCTTTCTTTCTTTCTTTCTTTCTTTCTTTCTTTCTTTCTTTCTTTCTCTGGGGAATTAACCCAGGGGTGCTTTAATGCTGAGCTACATCCCTAGCCATTATTATTATTATTATTATTATTATTATTATTATTATCATTATTATTGTTTTGAGACAGGGTCTCACTAAGTTGCTAAGGGCCTCAATAAGGTACTGAGGCTGAACTTGAACTTGTGATCCTCTTGTCTCAGCCTTCCAAGGTTCTGGGATTACAGCTGTGTGTCACAGTACGAGTATTTTTAATGTATTTTCTTGGTAAGATGAGAGGTAGGGATATAGCTCAGTGGTCGAGATCTTTCCTAGCACACACAACCCAGCACTGAACAAAACTAACTTAGTAAGAAGATAACAAAAGTATAGATACTGTTTAAAGATTTAAGAAATGTTTGAATGAGCAAAAGTGTCAAGAAGGGCCCTCATTTTCAGCCTAAAAGGCTCCCTGTTACTTCCCTCATCTAGTACCATTTTCCCTGTATTTATTTCAGTCTGTGTGGTTATCCTACATGTCATGTGAACCCAGCACTTCCTCTTATCCCTTTCTTGCTTTTAGGATATATTCCCAGCAGCGTACCAAATGGTTTTTAGAAGTATGGCACCCATTTACTTCACTAATATTTGTTCATTCATTTTTCATACATTGAAAAATGTGCATGGAGCTCATACCGAGTGGTTCTCTGTGTATCACCTGTGGAGTTTTAAAAACCAGAGACGACTGTTTTCCACTCCCACCTGCTATAGGAGCATCTCCCAGGAGCAGGGTGTTGGGCACCTCTGTGGTCAGAGTTCCCTGGGAGATTCAGACGCATGCCAGGGGTAGAGCTCGCTGCCTGCTGTGGGTCAGGCTCTGCCTTGGTGTCCTGCCTCACCAGGCTGAAATCAGCCTCGGTCACCATCTCCTCTAAGACCACTGTGGAAACCCCACCACAACTTCTCTTTGTATCCCATCAGCTTGTCATCAAGTGCATTGCATTCCGAGACCCTGAAATTATTGAACAAAAATGTTTTACCTAATTAGAAAAAGCCAGACTTAAGCATTTGATTCTTGGCCTTAAAAACTCAGATCCAGACTGTCTGGCTCTGCCTGTGTGCCTGGCAAACAGCGCACAATGCCTGGCACCTAGACGCAGAGCAAGAGATGTTTTTGTTGATGGAACAATTGAATAAAAGAGCAATGCTTGGTAGCAAGGAATTGTTTGCTAACTTCAGAGTTTCAATTATTAGTGGTGGGAAACAACAATCCAGAGGCACAATCCCTTATTCCCAGAAAATGATCACTTACGAGCAAGGCTGTTCATAGTACATCTCCCAAGTCTACAGACATTCCAGGAATATTATCGGACTTAATGCCCAGTATTACACATTTTCCTTAATTCCAAGAGTAATAAATTAGGTATAGATTTCTTCCTATTGCACACTTACAGATTTTGTTCCTGTCGTCAGTACTTTTTCTTTTCTTTCTCCCTTCCTCCCAGTCCTCTTCCTTCCTCCCTCCCTCCCTCCTTCCTCTCTCTCTCTCTCTCTCTCTCTCTCTCTCTCTCTCTCTCAGACCTCCAGCTTGATATTAGAAGAGAGGTGAGAGTTGAATCAGCTGCAGGGCATCCCTGGAGACAGGCCTGACAGCAGCATGGAGGTTAGGAGGTATGTGATGTCATGTTTCTGGGAAATTCATTTCTTCATGGAAAACACTTTATTCTGTAGAGATTAAGAGCAGAACTCAGTCCTCTCGAGAAAGGACACACAAGAGCTCATCAAGTCTAAGACCCTCATCATGCAAACTGAAGTTCAACGTGAGGGAAAATGAGAATACTGGGAAATAAGTGGATTCTTAAAATCAGGAGGCAGAAGGGCAGGGACCGTCCAGCTGAGAAGCTCCTCTCTGGCACATGGTCACCAGACATACCAGGGACAATGGGTAGAGGCTCCCAATCTATTGTTTAACTAAATCAATTTTTTTTTCCGAGTCAATTGGGTCCTAAAGTCCCTTATATTTATGAAATATTTTCACATATATAATTTTGCTTGATGCTCCCTATAAGGTAGGAGGAACAGGCATTATTATCTCAAATTTTCTTATGAGAAAAGGGGAGTTCAGAGATGTTATGTGACTTGCCTGAGGTTGATGAGCTGTCTGTGGTAACTCTGGGTCCAGAATCCAGACCTTCACTCCAGTGATCTGTGTACCTAGTGAGGAGCAGTGTCACTGGCAGGGTGTTGGGAAGGCCTTCCCTGAGAGAACACATGGTTCCCTCCTCGTATGAAGGGTGGAAAGGCCCAGAGGGAAAGTAAAGCCCTGATAGGAGTCTTCACCTTTTCAGATGCCTCTAGAAAGTTTGTTCTAGAGAAAGCACAGAATTTGGCACAGTTTTGTTTTGCTTTGTTTAGCAAGTAGAGGAACCAAGGTGTCAAGGTCAACTGCTCTACTAGATAGAATATCTAAGAATGGGTTGAGGATGTAGAAAGAGTGGGAATTCAAGTAGAAAGTATTAAGTGTGACAGTGGGAAGAGTGCAAGATTTTTCCTGACTTTACCAGCTAACAAGTTAGCCTGCCACAATATTGTATGTACATATTAAGGCTGTGTATGTGTGAGTGTGTGTGTGTGTGTGTGTGTGTACAATCACATAATTACATTTTGATCAAGGACACATATACAATGAGGGTTCCATAAGACTATATCACCATAAGATCATGTAAGATTATATCACCATAAGATGATATCAGGAAATGATATTTCCTCTGTGACATTAACACAATGATGAAATTGCCTAACCAAGCATTTCTTAGAATGTATCTCTGTTGTCAAGCAAAGCATGGCTATATATTATCCATCTGCATATACATATCCATATGTAGGAATGTGTATGTGCACATCATTTATATACAGTTATGTGTGCACCTTTATATGTTCTAATTGGAAACAAACATTAGGTCTCTGGATCAGAAATTTTTACTCACAGAGCACCTCCTCACTACTTTGCAGACCCAATCCCAGAGATATACATCATGAGTTATCAAAATGTTGTAATGAGTTACCTGGAACGCCATAATTAAATCATTACAGTCCAAGTTGAAGGACAGCATTCAGCAGGATCTGAAGTTGCTGCAGGCCAGTAAGGCAAGCAAGGAAGATGAGCAGCAACCGTGTCCCAACCTTCAAAACTGGAAAGCAAAATGGTGGACATAGGGTTTCACCTTCCAAACTGCCCACACAATGTCTCAGGATGATATGGGCAAAGAATTCTGGGAAATGTATTTTCTGCTAAGCTAGGGTGATGCAGTCCCAATTCCCACCTCCTGATCTGTTTTGAGCTCTTCAATGGACTCTGGAGATGCCTCTCCTTACTTCCTTCCTGAGCAAGGATCTTCCATGTGGGCTTTCACACTGTTCCTAAACCTTTAAGCCTCTCTGCTCTGAAGTTGGCCACCGTATACATCTGTCTTTCTCCTATTCTTGCTCGTCTTGAACAATCCTTTCCTCCTATTTGTATTCTCTTGGATTCCCCATCTCTCTTTAGCTGATGGGACCAAGTGCCAGGCAGTCGCCTGGCAGAGGCTCAACCAATTTTGGCTTGTGAGAAGGAGAACCTCATGGTTCAAATGCTTTGTTCTGTTTCCTCATGATTTTCCAGCTGCATTTGTGCTGAGCTGGTTGCATGCTGTGTCTCTGCAGTCGATCGTTCATCACTGGGGAGTCTGTCTTGCGTCCATCTCTTGAAGCTGGTGCTGACTGATGCCCCTGATTTTGAGTAGATCAGAGTATTTCCTAACAAAGAAGAGCAGCGTGCTTTGGCACAGCTGCTTGGTATCTTCCTAGAATGTTGGAAGAGAGCACACACTCATTTGGTGTTGGTTAGCTTTTCTTTGTCTAAATTGTCCCATTTGGCTCAGCCTCTTGGCTTTCATCCATTAGAATGGGCATATAGAAGCTCTTCCTCTTGGTTTATGAGATTAAACAAGATGGAGGTTGACATAAACATTTCTGGGCCACTGGAGTTCTGAGAAGAGTGCTTCCGTGCTCCAGATGCGGGGCAGGCTGTGTAGAGACCACGTGGAGATCACAGTGTGCCGACCTGCGAACGGCCACCTCGAGGAGAGCAGTGATTCTGAATAATGACTCCGCAAACTGGAGACAAGAGACCCAGAAGCCACCATCCTTCCGGCAGTGTTTACAATGTGGGCGAGAAGCCACAGACACATTTTTAAGGTGAGAAGGACTGTGTGTGTTTTTTTTTATAATAAAAAAAAGTCTTTAGCATTTTCGGAATAAGTAATATCCATCTCTCAATTAGTGTTAACAGCTAATCAGGGGCAGCGGGGTCGTGGAGCCCTTGACGAACAGCAGGCAGCTTGTTTTATTTTTTCAGTGCTGCTTAAAGATTATTTGAAAAATCTCCTTCAGAGACCAGTGTGCGGGAAGCCACCTACCCCCAGTCAGAATTTAAAGTGATCCAAAATGCAATATTAATGATTGATGCTGAAGCTCACAGTTTGGCGCTGAGGTTTAATTAGATAAGCATTGCAGCTGTTTTGGGGTGGCGGCAACTTGATAGGACAGAGCTGTTCTGTGACTTCCCATCTACAGGGTATCTACTGAAGCGGAAACAGAAGCAAGCTACTAGAAATTATGACTTTTTTTTTTTTTCAGAGCTGAAATGAATCTGATTGTGGGGAGAAAAAAGAAGCATTTTGTAATTAAAAAGGTGGGCTTGGATCTTGTATTCATTCGTGGATGAACTTAACATTCATAAACATCTGCTATCTGCAGCCAAGCAAGGATCTGGGAAGCCTGTGTGAAGAGCTTACAAAGCATGTGGGCTCTTTTGGTCCATGTGCTTTGCAAGTACAGAATCCTCTTGTCTGAAACACCTCTTCCCCTTGTAGGCTTGAATGTCAGGCTAAGGTCTTTCCTAGGTGGGCAAACGCCTACAAGAAGCTGAGCTGGGTGGGATTGCTCTCTCCCTCTGAAGACTTGTGGAGAATTTAAACTGGAAGACCCCTTCACTTCGCTGGGTCAGAGAGACTTTTTGCATTATCTGATCCCGAGTTTGGCATCTTCTTCTGTGCCTCAGGCTGGCAATACACACTGTCTGGTTGGCTAGGCTGCAGACATGTATGTGACCTCTAGTCACATGAGTCATTCAAAGATAATTTATTGAAGCTCATTGTATATTAAATGGGCAAGACTTTGAGAAGACAAACCTATTCAGAGAAGTAAGGAGCCAGCTTTGGCAGCACATTCCTAAAATCCCAGTAACTTAGGAGGCTGAGGCAGGAGGACCACAAGTTCAAGGCTAGCCTCAATGACTTATCAAGCCCTAAGCAACTTAGTGAGACCCTGTCTCAAAAAAAAAAGGAAAACAAAAGGGCTGGGGATGTGGCTCAGTGGAAAAAAGCCTGTGGGTTCAGTCCCTAATACTAAAAAAAATTAAAATAAAAAAAAATTTTAAAAAAAGGAGGAGGAGGATGAGAACTCTGTACATCCAAAGTGATATTAGATAGGTTTTAAAAAAATCTCTATCCAATGAAAAGTAAACCTCTTAGGTGCTTTGTGTTTTAGAGTGATTGTAATAACCATCCAAAGACATCTCATGAAATAAATTCTAACTTGCTTATTGCTAATAATTACAAAATATGAAGTTCCTGCGAATGCCCAGTATTATTATTTCTGTCCCATGGTAAGTTTAATCAGCACTCCCTTAATGGTTGTAAATCAGTTTGTGAAAATTTCAGATAAACCTGACTCTAGATGTGAGCAGGGAGACACACGGACCCTGTAGGTCATTCCTCGCACTAGAAGGGATGTGAGCACCGCCTCCTCCCTTCCCTTTGGAGGCATCAAAAGCTGTGGAGCCAGGAATTAGAAGGTTCAAGAAAGTGATTCCAGGTGTGGCCATTTTCTAGTTGTGTCTCTTGGTCAGTTGGTTAAATTTTGAGCCTCCTTTTCCTCATTGATGAAGAGGAAACAATGGCCTTGGCTACTCATTTCACAGGGTAATTCTGAGGATTGGATTGGAGAGGACATGTCTTCAGTTAGACCTGAAGCTGGGATCGTACAAGACATGTGTGATAAGTTACTGGTGGTTTCTAGGGGCTGTTTCTTGCAGCCCATGCTACTGAGGACTGACTACTCTTAAACTTCTCACTTAGCAAGAGCACTGGTGAGTGTTTGGCTTTCCCAAACTTTTCCTAGGTAGTAATGCTCTTATCCCCTGCCTTATTTTGGGGCGAGGCACAGGGGGTATAGGATTATTCAGAGATGTAGAAATGAGGAAAATAAGATTTTATGCAGGACCAAAAGAATTGCAAGTCAAAATTTGGACCCAGGACTTCCAATTCTGAGGTGGGGCTCCCTCCTTTATAGCTGATTGTTTCAGCAACAGTATGAAAAATAAATGGAAATGGGAAGTGGGCTACTAGGGCAGGATCGACAGCTATTGCATAGTGCCCATGTCAACAGAGCAGGTCATTCATTAGGGCAGATCTACAAGCTAAGGAACAGGGATGCCAGAGAGGCACTGCAGATGACTGTTTTGTGTATCCATGAGAGTTGGTTATATTGTGGATTTAAAAAGAAATAGAATACACTCCTTCTAGCTGCATACAGTAATGATGGTTGATCACTTACAAGTATTACTTCTGTACTTGCTCCCTTGATAAGATAATTGATAAACGTATGGTTCCTTTGTGCCTCTTCTCATTGACACTGATGGAAAAGCTGACAGCAAAAAATAGTGATGTTACGACAGCATTGAAATCAAGATCTCTGAGGATAGAGATGGATGGCAGTGCTTTGAACACTCCTAAAGGCAATCAATGAAAATTAGAGGAGGGATGTTAATTGATGAACCAAAGCCTGCTGGTCCATTGAGTGAAAGTAGGCAAAAATATTTTGGATAAAGGGAACTTATGACAAGCAGGAGATGCTGATATAAGTTAATGCATAGGCAATATCTGAAATGGGCAGATAGGCAATGACCTTGTGGAATAAGGGTGAGCGTGATGAATGATAACAGTAATTGCTTTGAATATGTTGGTGCCTATTCATCTTCCAGTCCAATGGACAGTCTTCCCACTTGCAGTCTCTTTTCTTCCTCTCATGGAGTCTCATTGTCCACCCTATGGCTACATGTACCATTTGGGTAGCAATGACCTGACTCAAGCAGCCTCCTGCATGCCTTCATCCTGCACCCCGAACACCCCCGCAGGAGTGCTAAGAAGCTTTTGTTACATTAGCAGCCGAGAGCACGGATCTGCACGAGCTGGCTAGAGAAGATACAGGGCAGAGGCCTATAGTCAAGGACTAAGGCACCCCCAACATTGGAAGGCTACATAAGTGCAGATATTGGAGACAGAGCAAATGAGTAGCCAGAGGGGTAGGAACAGAATCAGGGGAGTGAGGTGGTGCCAGGGAAACCAAAGGGAAGGACGTGTGTCACAGAGAAGGATGTGGCCAATGGATGGAGATGTCAGCTGGAATGAGCAATCAGGAGGCCATTGTGAACTTGGTAAGGACTATTTTGGTGCAATGACGTGGGCAGATGTCAGATCTCTGTGGGCTGAGAAGGGAGTCCTTCAGTGAAGGAGAAATTAGAAGCACTGACAGCGATCTCGCCTGGACTCGGTGGTGGTTTTCCACCGATTCCCTCCGAGTCACGGTTCAGTCGGGCTGTGAAGGATTCCATCCGGAAAGGCCTCCCATCCATCTGGAGCCAACGTCATCTCCAGCACTCCGTGTGGCTCCTGGGAGGCGACCAATCCTGCTGCCAGCCCACCTGGTCTAGGAGTTCCAGGAGCAGCTGGCTTCCTCCAGACAGGGCCAAGTCCTCCGATCACCAGAGGCTTCAGGGTCCAGTTCTGTGGAAATTTCCAGGCCTGTTCTTTTCCCTGGGACTCATCCATGTTTTTCCATCCGAATTCACTGAAGTTTCTTTGGTCATCACCCTCTCCATGTGGCTCTGCTCCTTCTCTCTGAGCAGGTCTGATGGCTGCCCTCCTGTGCTCCCTGTGCCCTGCTCCTTGTGGCAAACCCCTTCAAAGGCACCCTTGACCTCACCACCCAATATTCTTCACCCACTTCCTGGCTCTCACTGAAACTTCTCAAGTGGACACTGTCATTTGGGGTGGAGTCCCCATGTTCTCAGTCATTTGCAGATCTCTACTGCTCATGCCGTTCTCCCCTCTTCAGGGGGACCCCTGGAACTTATGTTCATCCTCTTCATCTCAGAAGTGTATAACCGATCCACCAATCTAGGCTCTTGGCTTCTCTTTTTCCTCAACAGACCAGGAACCTGGTCCTACCTCCCAACAGATCCTAACTTCATCACTTCTGGCTTCCACCTGGCCTGGGCCACACAGCAATATACCTGGGCTACTCCTGCCTCATGAAGCAACTTGTGTGTCTCCTCTTGCCCTGCACTCCATCTTCCACACGGCTACCGAGGAATCTTTTAAAAACAGCGCAGTTGGCATGTCCCCACTCAAAACCGCCTCCAGACTCCTCATCACACTGAGGCTGAAATCCAAAGCCCTGCCGTGGCGGGAACTCCCTCTGGGGTTGCCTCTGCCTGGGTCTCTGATCGCCTTTCCTGCTGTGTCCACCTTGCCCTGCACACCAGCCTCCCCCACTCCCCCCCAGCCTCCCAGGGGTGCACACAACTTCTGCCTTCGTCCATTCTGCTTCCCGTTCAGATGCTAACTCCCCACAGAGCCTCCTGGGTCACTTTATCTACAAAGGTCCCTTCCTTCTTTGTCCCCCATGCCATGTTCATCCCCCCTGACCCTGAGCATCCTGTAGGACCAGAATTAGTGTCCTTGGTGTCCCTCCCGTGAAGGCTGGGATTGGCCTGTGCTACCCACTGCCATATCATCGGCTCCCGGGGCTGAGCTGCGCACGCCCAGGTGCAAAGCGAACATGTGTGATGAAGCGCAGTGCAAGCCCCCACTAACTTCTTCAGTACAATGTCTTAACATCTTAGAATGCGCTGATGTCAAGTCTCAGCCATTGGAGTGACGATATAGAAGAGCAGGTTTCCTCCCTGAGCATTGCCCAAGAGGGGACTTTTTTTGCCTCTTCTCAGCATGACTTTCACAACGTGGAGTCCATCCCAGGCCTGGAGGAGCTTCGTTCAGTCCTGTTCTTGCTGTACTTTGTGTCTGGTTAGCAGCCTCCTTCTTACCTACGATGGGCCAGTTGGTGCCTCTCACTCCCATTTGGAATAAGGGGGTAACTCTGTCTGTCCCCACCGCAGGGCAGGGGACAGTTGGCACTCTCTCATGAAGGTGGAAAGGCCGTTTCCTGCTTAATTGCCAGTGGGTGTTAAGGTTGGGGGGGATCTTGGAGTCCCGTTATTCTTCTAAGGGCAAGAACACTTCTTAGCAAGCCCCATGAGGGTGGCTGTCCAGCAACTGGAACTTTCTCTGACCTTTAAACGTGGGACTCTTAAACATGGGAACCCAGCTCTGGACCTCAGTTGCAATTCCAAGAACAGCAGAGAAGGCTCACGAAACACCAGTATCCTTTTTCAAACCAGCGATGGACCTCTGAGGCCACAGGGTTGACACACTGCTCTGGCCCCAGCTCTCCTGTCCTCTAGAATTCTCACTTTCTTTGTTGCTTTCCAGATAATGAGGCTCCTTACCTGCTAACCTCTGGAGCCTTCCCTTCACTGCCCACCCTGCCTAGACCTTAGGGGGATCACTCCCACTGCCTCAGAGAGTTGTCCACCCCATACACACAGGCACCTCCCAATGACACCATGTCTTTCAGAGTCCGTACCCATTATTGAAAATGCTGATTTTCTTCTTTACCTGCTTGATTCTGGTTTGCCTCTGCTGCACAATCCACCAGCAATCCCTGCCTGTTTTGCTCACCACGGTCTCTCATGCTTGGAATAATGCTTGGTATATATCAGGTGCTCAGCAAACCTTCATAGGATGAATGGATACGCTCTCTTGCTTGAAATGAGTGAATAAACTCTTGCCCTTGCCCTTAACATCCTGGCCCTCCAAATGCTTTCCCACTCACCCACAAAAAGCCCTGTCCTGGTCAGTCTGCGTCTGCCTCTCTTGCTCTTACCCTAGCCTCATAGCACTGTTGGGGAGAATAGCTTGGATTGTGGCCACTTCCAATGCCTGACCCACCTTCAGGTGAGGGCGACTACCCTTCACGCTCCTTGGTTACCCCTGCACCTGTCCCTCTTGCCTGTGTGTTTTCCTCAAGTCTCCTTCACCTTTCCCCTCTAACCCACCTGGGGAAAGAGAAGACATTGGAAGGAACCATCTCAATGCCTGTCCCCTAACACCAGCCTTGGTTCATTCCCAATCCATTTCAATATGGTGGAGGCTTCCTTTCCCTTCCCTTCCCTGGCATGAGCTCAGCCTTGCTGGCCTCCCTCACTCCTCAGGGACCTCCCTCCCTCCTTCAGCCTCGCTACTGCAGCTTCAGCATCTGTTTTTCACACGGGCTCTTTATCAGTGTTTAAAATAAACTAATAAAACCTCTCCAGTATTGGGGGAAAAAAGCAAACCTCCAAAATCACCCTCTCACCCACATTTCTTTTAGATTCTGTCTTATCTCATTTGTTTCAGGTTTCTACACACTTTCCATTGAACTCCATCTTCCTGATTCATGTTATAGCCTCTACATCCCACCCCACCCCACTGCACAAACTCCCTCCACTCCAGGTCCTTCTGAAGTATGCTGATGGATGATCTTTGTCGTGGACTCCAGGCAGCCTGGGCCACTGCCCAACCCCCAGCCCCATTCTCTGTGTGGTGGGAAAGGCAGCTGGCCTCTTGCACTTATTTGTGCCACGAGGTGTCTCCTAAGAACTGAGTGATACCAATAAAGACCTGGGGTTCTTACAGAAGCCAGCAAGGGACCCCATTTCCTCCTATTCTCTGGTACTTTCATGGCCAATGTCACTCTCAACAGACGCCTTCTATTTCCACACAGCCTCCTCTCTTCTGTTTCATGTGAAGCACACTGCAGGGTTTGCTGATGATCTAGACGTCAGCAGAGAGGGTGCGGGTGGGTGTGTCCCTCCACGGATCCCCACTAAGTTGTGCCCTGAGCAGGGGAATTTCCTCTTGGGCCTGGATCCACGTGTTCTATGTAAATGAACAGCTGACTCCTGATCCTACCCCTTGGCTGGGTGTCACCGGTAGCCTGGGCTCTGCAGGTGTCTCCTGCAAAGAGCAGAAGGTCACAGCATCCCAAGCTGCTGCAGGAGTTTGGACGGAGCTGCTGCAGATGGTGAGGGACAGACAGATGTTTCCAAGGAGCTTGGGGATGAAAATGCTGTGCAAGCTCAACTGGATTCTTTTCCCAAGGCTTCTGATTTTCACATTCATTAAATTTGCTAAGAATGGAAGAAAGAATGAGAGGTGATCATTTGGCAAAGAGGAGTGGAGAGCGGCAGGAGAGTCGGGTGCAGCAGGATTTGCTGTTTGCTGCTCCACCTCCAAGCTCCTTCCATTCCAAAGCCACGCCATTCACTGACCTCCCAGCCCTCCAGCCTCCTTAGCCTGAAGTTCTCTTCTTCATGGTTCCCCGTTAAACTCCTACCCATTCAAGGTTCAGCTCCAATGCCACCTCCTCCATGAAGTCTTCTCTGATACCCACACCAGTAACCCCACTGGGGTGGCTTTCTCCTTCTTGCTTAGCTCCCCCAGCATTTTGATACTACTTGTATTCCGAAGCGACATGATTCATTTAGTTAAGAGTGCTAACGTGGGAAGTGCAGAATCAAACAGGCCCGGGCTTGTGTAAGATGTATGAGTGAGGCTATGTGACCTTGGCTGAGTCATTTAACCTCTCTGAGTCTCAATGTCCCCATCTTTGGAATGGTGATAATATCCAATTAGAAGGCTGTGGTGAGAACTGAGTGGACGAATCTCAAATGCTTTGCATCTGTTCAGTCCTCTTAAGTCCACACATGCCCCTGCATCTGCTAGACATTACTGCTGGTTATTTATCTGCCTTGTTAGGTAGAAAGCACCATGAGGACAGGAGTGTGCCCTTGTTAATATAATATGCTCCTAAAGAGCCTCACACAATGATCAGCGAGTGCTTAATAAAAGTGTAATGGATTAAATCCAATTTCCTCAAACCATCACCTCCTAGAGCTCCTCAAAGCAGCAATATTTGTATGGAATCCCGGGATCACCTGAAGGGGATCTGAGGCCATGGATACGACTTTGTGGAAAATGTGAAATGCCTTTATATTATGTGATTGCAATAAGGAAAATAAGATTGAGAAATACATGAAAATATCTTGTATATTACTTTAAAACATCATCTCTTTAAATTAGAAAATTCAGGAAGTTTATGGAGGAAGCTATAAAAAAAAGAACTCAAAGTAAGTTTAAGTGATTCTGCAACCATTGCACCGGAGACCTTTCTAACCTCTGTGAAATCCTTACAAACATTAGCACCACCAGGACCCTGGACGTCTGTTCCTGGAACGCTAATCAGGAAGAGCAGCTTCAGTCCATGCTCATCTGCAGCTCAGACTGTTTTCCAGGTGAAGAGACTGATGGGCACACAGGTGAGGACACAAGTGGGGGTCACAGGTGGGGGTCACATGCACCTCTAATTAGCACAGCACCCGGATGGTGCCCAGTTGCTCAGCTGGCAATCTGCAGATAACATTGCCTGAGTATCTCTTGACTTTCCACAGAGTCCAGTTTCCTGTCGTTAGGTGGGAGGGGACCTTGGTCATCGACGAAGGTACTTTGTTAAAATTCAGGAGCGGCCTAAGGCGGTCACTGACGTGTTTGGGACACGGCTTCTGATCATAGCTCTGGGTTTCCAGTTCTGCGGAGCATGGAGGTTGCCAGCTTGCTGTTCTGCTCTGGAATGACTTTGAAGGATACTGTTGATTCCAAGGGACCAGCTGCCTGCCAAAACTGTGCTCCCGGAGAAGAGGCGGAAGGGAGGCAGGGAGGCGCAACCTCGGGGACTGCAGAGCAGCCCGACGCGGCCATCTGCTCTGCTTCCACCTGGCTGGTGGGCGGCCGCTGCTACAGGGCTTTTTTTGCAGGTGCACGATCGTGTGAGGTTTGTCCTCCACCCGTCTTTCTGGCTGGTTTGGAAGCACTTGAGGCCATCCAGGGAGCCCGCGGCTCTGTGAGGATGGCAGGATGGCTCCGTGCCTGGCATGGCCGAGGAGAGCTGCCCCAGCATTCTGGTGTTTTCCGAGTCCGAGGAGGGGAAGGACGCTTGAGGGTGGTGGTGGGAGCGAGGGCCCCGGGCGCCAGTGTGCCCAGATGAAAGATGCTGGAGGACATGTGGGACGACTCAAGGGACAGCTTCAGATGTGCTGAAATGACAATCGTGGGGCCACACCACCCCAGTAACACGGAGTGTGATTAGAATAAAAGCAACTGGCATCTAGCGTGGGCATGTATTTCACCTTCATACTAACCCTAAAAGTGGTTATATACAATGTGCCAAGTCACCTGGCTTCAGTGAAACTTCCCTTCAGGTTATGGCTCCATTTTGCTTCTGGAAGTTTCCATTCAGAGGGAAGTTCAGGTCTTTAGATCTCCAGGATTCCCCTTCTGTCTGGCACAAATTTTTGCCATTCGTATGTTAAACACAACACAATTATTTAACAACCAGAGTGAATCAAGCACTCTGATAAGTGCCGGGGCCACAGGGCTAGATGCAGTCCCTGCTCTCAGGACCCGCCCTGCCCACCAGGGGAAACAGCTGAGTCCCCAGGTTCACAGTGTGCTCCGGGCTATGATGAGGGCTGCAGCGCGCGTGCAGAGAGGAGGGGACTCCGCCAGCCTGAGCTGTCAGAGGAGCTGACACAGGAGGCCAAGTTGCCTGTCCTAGAAATTAGTGGTTGTTGCTTAGGTGGATCAGGACACGGAGGGAATGGCATGGCATCCCAAGACAGCGGCGTGTGCAAAGGTGCTGAGGTGGGTGGCGGCCTGGCCCATTCCAACGTGCAGGGACAGGGGACAGTTGGGTAAGGCAGGAGAACGGTTGTTGGTTGGGGGTGTTGGAGGTATGGAGTCCTAAAGGACAAGGACACCTAGGCAAAAACAGTGAATGGGTGGCAGTGGGGTCGTGTTTAAACTTGACAGCAACCAGCTTGGTGGCAATGCAGACATCAAACCAAATGGCCTTAGACAGTCAGAGGCAGGACAACCAAGAGAGGAGGGGCTGGACGGTGGTGGTGGCCAGGGTGGAGGGGAGGGGCTGGACAGTGGTAGTGGCCAGGGTGGAGGGGAGGGGCTGGACGGTGGTGGTGGCCAGGGTGGAGGGGAAGGGCTGGATGGTGGTGGCCAGGGTGGAGGGGAGGGGCTGGACGGTGGTGGCCAGGGTGGAGGGGATGGATTGAGAACTGTGCAGAGAAGCCGCATAGCCAGTGAGTCTGCCCAGCTGCTGGAGACCAGCGCCAGCAGGAAGAAGGAGGGCCCCCAGGAGTCCCTGGGGGAGTGGTGGGAGGTGCTGGTGTTAGGATAGATACAGAGCCAGGAAGCAGAGGCGTCTGGGAAGAGGGCCAAGAAGAATCCCACGGGGCACTCCAGTTGGAACTGCCAATGCTCCTCAAATTCTACTTTCTCCATGGCAGTCCTCAGGCCCCCAAACGGCCGACTTCTGTCTTGGGGAGCTGCCGACCTGCTCTCCTCCACACACCCGGGTGGTCCCCCTGCCTCTCCCCTCTGCTCCTAGACCTCAGGGCTCTGCCGTGGAGGCCCATTTCAGGCCTCGCCGACCTTCCTGGACTTCCCGTGACGGCCCCAGCACGCATGCGGCCTTGCCTGCGGGCTCCGTCAGCGCCTGCCTTCCCTGCCTGCAGTGGGGGTGCTCAACACGATGGGTGGGCGTGCAGATGCTGGCGATTGAGGGGCGTGCGTGGAGAAGGTCGCTGGGGGTCGCTGATGGGCTCACAGAGGAGTGCTGTGGGCTGAGGGGTGGGAGGCCCTTGGTTCTGCACTCACCCTGGTTCAGTAACTGCAGCCTCAGACGCTGGCCCTTCACTTTGTCCAGGAAGCCCTGTAGGTCTAGGGTACGCCTCCTGCCAACGGACACCTAGCAGGCGGCCTTCCTCTGTGGGTGGGGGGACTGCCCCAGACCTCATCGTTGCTCTTCCCCTTTCCCACCCTCTGAGGCATTTGGACTCTGAGGCACCTCTGGCTCTTAGTCTTTAAGCCCTCCATCCAGGAGGGGTCAGCACTGCACTCCCAAGGACGACTGGCACTTAGGCCTGGACGGCGACCAGGGTGCTCCACCTGCTTCACCTGAGGTTTTCACCTGTGCACTTGACCTTGTATCAACAGAGGAGGCTCTGGGAGGTTCATACACTAAGATGATCAGGCAGTTCTGGGGTTGACAGAGACATTTCTCTACTCTTTCAGTACCTAATACTCAGCTTTTAATAGATGCTCAGTAAACATATGTTCTTTTATAGGTATGTGAATAAATAAATTTCCTTGAGACTCTACATAGCAATAATTGTTTATGCGTACGTGAATAAATTATGCAATATTATTTTTTAAAATATTCTCTTAGTTGTGGGTGGACAGAATGTCTTTTTAAATTTATTTTAGCATCGAGCCCAGTGCCTCACATTTCCAAGGCAGGTGCTCTGCCACTGAGCTACAACCCCAGCCCTGCAGTATCATTTTCATTGTAGCTACTGGTGTGTTTTGGGGGGACCTACACTGTGTCAGGCACCATTCCAGAAATTCTACGTACCCTATTTCTAGTTCTAGTTCTCTCAATGCCTTAACTGTGCCCGTCCTCTTTTAGACTTGTACTTATCCAGACCTCACGAGGAGATAATTTCTGTTGAAAACACACCCAAAGTGTCCTTCACTGGGGTTTAAGTGTGTTCATTTCCAGACCCATCCATGCTCTTTCCCAGCTCCTTCTCCTCAGCAAAGATCTTTGACAAAGCTGTCTCCACCTAAGTCAGCAGCTGCACACTCTCCTGGTTCTCCTCCATACGTTATGCCAGATGCACCACCAGCCCTATGTGTGCACCCAAGACCACACATGTGTGCACACACACACTCTTCCCCCTAACTCTCCCTCACTCATCCTCCATGCCCCACTGAATGGGATCTATTTGATAAATGTCTGGGTCTTTCTTCTTCTTCTTCTTCTGTTTTTTTTTTTTTTTTTTTGCGGTGCTGGGGATTGAACCCAGGGCCTTGTGCAACCCAGGGCCTTGTGCTTGCGAGGCAGGCACTCTACCAAATGAGCTATATCCCCAGCCCTGGATCTTTCTTCTGAGGCGTGTGTGCCTGTGTGTGTGTGTGTGCACTGCCTTTGGTTTCTATGAATTTCATTACTCTTTGTGCCTCATGGGGTAGTCTGTTTTGTGTAGCTATAACACAATGCTTGGGCTTGGAACTTTATGAAGAATAAAAGGTTTATTTAGCTCACAGTTCTGAACGTTCAAGAGCATGGTGCCACATCTTCCTGGCTCTGATGAGCCCCACATGTGGTAGGAGTGAGTTGTGGAAGAGAATGGATGGGGTTCCAGGAAGCAAGGACTCTTCCTGTGACAGGCTGCTCACTCCTATGAGAGACCATTGATCAATTCCAGGTGGACTTTCCATGACCCAATTATCTTCCACCAGGATCCACCTCTTAAAGGACTCCATCACCTAGACGCTGCCACACGGGGGCCAGTCTTCCAGCATGAGCCTCCAGGGACAAATCACACCCACACCAAAGCACCTCCATGAGAGGAATCATGTGCTTGTCTTCCTGTGACTGGCCTCTCCCCTGAGCATGATGGAGATGAGCCACTGAGTTTCATCCATGCTGTGGCATGTTGCACAATTCCTTCCTTTGCGAAGCTCTATCATTAGAGTCGTACATATATACCAAATTATTCATTGTTTGATGGACACTGGAGTTGTTTCCATCTTTTGGTTTTTGTGAATAATGCTGATATTTTCATGTGTATAGAATGTCTCTCTTAAAGAACTTGCTTTCAAATATTTTGGGTTCATCTGGATCTGTTTAACCTAGTTTTTTTGACGTTGGCTTGAAGATGTTTAAGCAGAATATGGCAAAGCTACTATATGGTTTTTCAGCTGATCCACAGCAAGGGATCAGTTACTAATATTAAGATGGGTTGTGTTCTCTCCACAACCCAACTGCAATAAGTGAATACACTTTTTTTTGGTACTGGGGATTGAATTCA
Source organism: Glaucomys volans (assembly GCA_020662805.1). Classification (NCBI taxonomy): domain Eukaryota; kingdom Metazoa; phylum Chordata; class Mammalia; order Rodentia; family Sciuridae; genus Glaucomys; species Glaucomys volans. The sequence goes on from JAJEJO010001560.1 coordinate 98,266, forward strand.
GGGGCAATCGACCACTGAGCCACATCCCCAGCCCTATTTTGTATTTTATTTAGAGACAGGGTCTCACTGAGTTGCTTAGCACCTCTCTTTTGCTGAGGCTGGCCTTGAACTCGTGATCCTCCTGCCTCAGCCCCGCAAGCCGCTGGGATTACAGGCGTTGGCTACTTGCCCGGCTTGAGCGTTTCTTAATGAACTCTGAGCATTATTTATTGAGCCATTCAATTCAAACCTCGGGAGCAGCAGGACAGAGATCAATCTGAAAAATTGGAGTGGAGTGTTTTAGTTGAGTAAGTACACATTAGGTTTTAATTGTTTGGGGTCCCAATCTTCATTTCGTGGCACTGACTGTAGTGTTATGATGTCAAAACGATGCTTTGGGTAGGGAACCTTGGAAGCACCAGCGTGCGCGCATGCGCAGGTGTGTGCGCACTCGGGTCCGCAAGTGCGTGCGTCCAGCTTGCTAGGAGAGAAGTCTTCCCAGGGACTCAACCTCTCCCACTTCCCTCAGGGGTTGTTTCACTGCAGAGAGCCCTGGGAAGCTGGGCTGGAGGGCTGGGGAGTCACAAAGGTCACTCCTGTCTCTGCCGAGAGCCTAGACTGAGTGCGCCCCTTGCTCCAGTTCCCGCAGGTCACACCCCCGAGCTTCAGCCCTCTGACTTGGGAACAGATGAGCCCAATAAAGTACACCAAGGCGGCCTTGTCTGCTAAGATCCCCAGCAGAGCTGACCCGGGCCTCCCCTTCCCTGGGCGGGAGGCAGCTTGAAGCCTCCTCCAGGGCCAGAGACCTTGAAGCTGCAGCACCCAGCACCGCCGCTCTCTGCTCTTGACCTTGCTCATTGCTCGCACCTCTTCCTGCGAAGAGGTGCCTGCATGAGGCTTTGCCCTCACTGTGCTCGCCTTGTGCCACTGGGGTCACAGGGGAGCTCCTCCCTGTCCTCTCATGTGTCCCCCCTTTCCCAGGGGAGTTCACCTGATGCAGCACAGAATTTACAAACGGAAGTGCATCGTATTCAGCAAGCATGCTGCTGTTTTGCATTTTGGGAATCATTCTTCAATTCCTCCCGGCAGATGCTGCTTCCTGAGATGATTTTGGTATGCAAGAGAAGACTAGTGTAAAAAAAAGCAAAAACAAAAACAAAAAACTGAAGAAAAGTGATGCAATTAATACTGTCCCTCACTTGTTATGGTTTACATCTTCGTCTGGCTTGATGGCAAATTCAATCTATCCAGTCTTGCTTCTAACAGAGCCGCAGAATTTCTCACATTGCAGCCAGTCTGAAAAACCCAATCAATATTTGCTGAAAGAGCGAATTAGAGACACCATCTTCATCTGAAAGTTCAAGGCCCCTTGGGACGGAGCTGGAAAGACAGCTTCCTTCTCTCTGCCCCTCCTCCTTTCCCTGAGCCCAGGCTTTGTCTCTGATTGCCATCTCACCATCCCTCTTAAACCCCAACCTCCACGGTCCTTCTGTTTTTCTGGACTCTCTGCTTGTGATCCAGGACTTGGATTTGTCCCCCTGTCCTCACTGTTATTCATAGCTGTCAAATAAAATGAAAACAACAAAAAAGTTCAGAGCCAAACTTCTGATGTGGATGCCTCTCCTCGACACAGGGCCAGATGGATATTGATGGAACACTGGAGGGATATTTAGAAGGTTCTTTAGGCCCCATCCTTCCCAAAATATACCCAGAAACTTTTTCACTACTCTATCATTTTTTTTTTAGAACTCCTGTTGGAGGAGTTCAACTGACGAGGCCACAGTTTTTGAGATAAATTCATTAAAATGCACGAGGAGCCTGCGGGAGGGTGTCCCAGTGTGGCCGATGTTGCACAGTGGACAGATGAGAGGCACCTGTTCTGGGTTCTGTTTATCCTTTCAAATCTCTAAGCTGCCGAATCAACAAGACTGCATGTGGCATCTTGGTGGAAATGACCGGCACTTTTCCTGGGCTGTCTAAAACAGTGGTGTGTCCCAGCCTGAGTTGTTCAGAAGCTTTGCACAGCAAATTGAAGACTTTTCAATACACTGTAATGGAGTGAAATGAGAGAAAAGTCACACGTGTGTGTGTGTGTGTGTGTGTGTGTGTGCTCGTACAAAAATAAAACCTAGTTCAGTTCTTACTGATACCTACTGTCATTCTTCCTTATGGATATAAAAGCTGAAGTTCAGAGAAGTGCCTGCATTTGTCTGACATCTCACAGTGACAGAGCTGGGATGTGCACTGAGGGTCTCCAGTTGCAAAACCCATATTATTTCCATCTCCCTCATGCTGTTCACTTAGTAGTAACAACAATGATTATCAATCAGTCCCCTGTCCCTCCATTTTCTCTCAGACAATGCCTGGCTGATAATTGTTGCCCAAACAATTGTTAATTCCACTCCTCCTCTATCCTTCTTCCCCTCTCTGGCCAATTTTCATTGCTGTAAGCATTTGCAGACTTTCACAATTCCCCAAACGGTTCGAACTAGTTCTGTGTATGAGCAGAATATAAAATCTGTCACAATGTTGGCCACCCTGAAATTATGTTTTTATACACTATGCTTTTCAAATTGGGGCCAATCAACTTGTCATTCAGTGAACTGTTTTCAGCAGAGATTATGCTGACACATGGGGATGCATATGCCACACTTATAGGGAAAGTTTTAAAATATGATCATGCCCCTGGCATTGATTCAAGTGCAGGGTCATTTAGATGCAGTGAGTGTGGCTCTCATGGAACATCTCAGCTACTTACGCTCTTCCACAGGCTTTTCCTCCAATGAGGAAATAAAAAACAAAACTTCACCCTTGTGATAAAGTAGGAAAAATCATTAAATATGCTGTAGATATTGGAGAAACGCCGCCATATATAATCAACCACAATCCCAGGTTATCAGATTCTGTCTTGCCCTCCGTCTGACGTTCTAGACAGGATTTCTGTCATGGTAAGTTGGGCAAGGAGCCCTGGACTGAGGGTCTTTTAGGTAAAATGTAGGGTGACTGGTTATTTTTTCTTGGAAATAGGGCCAGCAGGAGAATTTAGGTTCCCTCTGTGTTTCTGTTTGTGAAGAAGTCTGAGCTATGGCTTTGGAGAGGTACAGAGTGCCAGCATGAGCATCTACCAGGAGCTCATAACTCAGCCAAAGAACATGTGCTGAAGCCACTTGTGTGTCCTTGACATTTCTTCTTAAGTAGACAACTTAAACTTGTCTAAAACTGACCTCCTGTTCTTCCTCCCCAGGCCTGTCTAGTCAGTTTCTCTCTCTTGGAGCTTAGCAATGTCGAGTTTCTACTTGCTCAGGCCAGAACCTGAGGGCTGTCCCTGATTCCTCTTCTCTGCACTACACGTCCAACCCATCAGCACATTCTGTTGACTTTGACCCCTCAGTCCACAAGCATCCCAACTGCAATCACTTCTCACCTCCATTGCCCACACATTGGCCCAGGGAACCACCATTGCAAGCCTGGATTCCTGCAGTGCGCCCTATTGGAGTTCCTGTTCCATCCTGTCTTAGATGGGCCATCATTAGTCTGGAAGCCTGGTTACAATAGGGCAGATCATGTCCTTCCTCTGTCAAAACTCTCTCCTGGCTCATCTCCCTCAAAATAAAAGCCACCGGTCCCTCCAATGACCCACAGGCTCTGCAGCTTAGCCCTTCTCTTGCCTCCTCTGTTGCTCCTCTCTCCCTCCACTCCAGCCCCACAGCTTCCCTGATCTTCCTCATGGCCGCAAACAGCTGGACATCAGCCTGAGTCTGGGTTCCTTACTTCCATCCTCTTAGCCATCCTCATCTAATATCTATTGACCCTTTTTTCAGAAATCATTGTCAATACCTTCTGGAGAAGAGAGTGAACCATCCAATCAGTAGTGAGGCAAGTCAGTCCTACTTCAAACAACGTGCCTGATGGGCTCTTTCACCACCATCTTCAATGTCACGATTCCCTCTGGCCAGGCCAGTGGGTTCTTGAGCCAATTCCTTACAGCTCTGCCTGGGGCACCTCCCGGGACTTCTGCAGTTCCCTCACCTCTTCACTCACATGGCCTCCTCCCCAAAGGCCTCCCTTGACCACCCTATTTTAAATTACAACTTACATACTTTTTTATTAGCATGTAGGCTCCGTGAGAGCAGAAGTGAACTATTCCTAAGAACTTCAAGCCTGGCAATAGTATGTCCTCTTTACAAATTAGTTCAATGAACAGAGAAGCTAGAAAATCCTGGTTCTGGACCTGGATTTGACATTTTCAAAGACACCCCGACCTCCTGAAGTCTGGTTTCTTTACACATGGAGAGACATCTCCTGCTTCCTAACTTTGGGGTGATCTAAGACTGTCATGAAAACATGCCAGGCAATAGATATGCCAGTGTAACATGGTAAGGAGCACACCCGGCAGGGAGCATGGATAGTCCAAGGGGCTCGTGCCCAGCCCTGCAGTGTCTGGCAGCCAACCCATGTGCTCAGGATTATTCCTGTGAGAGACTGTCACTGCTGCATCTTAGGGCTGATGTGTGTCTGGGACCAGGGAAGGCCTAGGGACCCACCATGGAAAATGCTCTTGTTAAGAGCCATTGCTATGGAAACTCGTCACTTTGCTTTAACGTATCGCATTCTGGAAGTGACTGACCAGAAGGATGCAGCTGACTCCCAAGCTGTTTAAAATCACGCTTCAAATATTGTGGGTGTTGTGACTCAGTCGTATGTCAATGATGTGATCATCTCTCAAGTTAACATCACTACCGCAGGATTCCAAATTCTTATATAAGCTCTTTATTAAAAACACTTGCATCAGAATCACTTGTCAGTTTCTTGAGCTGGTGATTTGTAATTGGAGCAGACGCACTGCTGCATAGAATGGTGAGAATTCTATTTTAAATCCTCCTTTTTAATGAGTGTCCTACCTTTAGGCATTATTATATATGCCTTTATTCATCTGAATTAAGCTTTGTATGCAGCATAGGGATACACTTTTAATTTTACTTGCAAACAGTAAAGCATAAGCTTTTTTCTAGAAGAGAGACAAGTGATGTTTCCTCATTCCTTCATTCAACAGCTATGATGCACGTCTACTCTGAAGCCTGTACTAAAGACGGAGCAATGGCAGCTCACAGGCGCCCACTGGGGGAGTGGACAGACTAGTGGGAGAGAGAGATCAGACAGACAGTAAGCACAATAGACTTGAAATTGGGCTAAATATCCTGCAGGAAAAGCAGAGCCTCGGCTGGTTAGGAGAGGGGCTGCAGGTCTCCCCAGGGGAGGTACCCTATCACCTGGGACCTGAGGAGTCGACCCGGTAAGGCGGGGTGGGTGCTTGCGGGAGGGATGAGTACTCTGGCAGATCAAAGAGTGTATGTGAGGATCCTGGCGAGAGATGGATTGAGGAGAAGACCAAGAAGTAGAAGAACAATAAACTGTAGAGGGCCAGATCTTCGGAGACCTTGAAGCTGTGTGAAGAATTTTGGAATATTTGAAGAATAAGAGGAATTCATTGAAACAGATCAAGCAAGAGGGTGACATGATTGGATCTGATTAAAATCACCCTGGCTGGAGTTGGATGGGGTGGGTGGTGGCCCTTAGGAGGGACATGCCCCTGTCCAAAGGTAAACGGGTGTTAGTTTGTGATGGTCTTAAGGATGGCTGGCAGTGAGTGTGATGAGGGAAGAACTCGCTGGGCACATGTTTTGGAAGTAGAACCGCCAAACCTTGCTGATGGCTTGGTGTGTGTTATTTGGAAAGTGTGGAGGTGGCTTTGGAATAGTTGGCGAAAGACTCTTTACCTGGACGCCTGGGGGAGCACAGGAAGGAAGCCAGAGGCAGACTGAGGCAGTGATGGCCATGAACTCCGCACCTGGGCTGCGTGGTCACCATATGACAGAGGCCTGAGGTCTGACTGCATGGGTCCCTTGCTGTCCCCCTTGAGGTGGAGGGTACATAACCGCTGCCTGCTGGCTGCCACCCTTGAACTGTGCCTGCAGAGTGCTTAGCTCTGTGTCCAAATGGGCTCATTCTTTGCTCTCAGAGAATCCATAGAGAACTGTGAGCACCTCTGGCGACCTGCAGCATTGGTCTTTTTTTTTTTTAATATTTTTTTTAGTTGTAGATGGATACATACCTTTATTTTATTTATTTATTTATATGCATTGCTGAGGATCAAACCCAGTGCCTCACACATGCTGGGCAAGCACTCTGCCACTGAGCCACAACCCCAGCCCCGAACACTGATTTAAAAAAAAAAAAAAGTAACACATTCTCGCCAGAGTAGTTTACCTACATGTAAAGTAACGCAGAAGACACGGCATGGGAAGGCTTACAATGAGAAGCGGTCGTCTCTTACCCTAGGTTTCTCTCCCCAGAAGTCCCAGTCTCAGAGGCTGCCTGTTTGTATTGTTAGAGTCCCCAAGAAATAAAATTCTCAAATGCCATGTCCCAGAAATGGAACAAACAATTCCTGGAAACTGAGGGGTGACCTTTAAATTAAGGAAGTTGGAAAGTCCCTGAAGGCCTAAATGTACCATCAGGAGGGAGAGATAGCTAACCGCTAATGGCTAACATCTCCTCTGTAGCGTGGCTTGCTTGCATGGGCTGGAAACAGTGACTATACCGCCCACGCCACTCACACGTCATTTTTCCCTATAAGTGCTAACAATGAAGAAAGTAGGGGGTGATTTTAAGTGTATGGGTGGTCGTTGCTGGCCAGCTATAATAAAGGCTTCTTTTGGTTTTATGTGAATGACTTGGATGATCTCGTTCTCGTTGGGTATAACATTTGGAGGCCCCAGCGAGATTTGATTTCTCCTAGCTCTCACACCTAAATTGGCCTCCTGTGATGGTTGCCTGGGAGCCCTACCCAGAGTAGAGGGGAGCTCCTGAGAGACATTTCTCAGCCTCACTCTTGGGGGGACTCCGGTCCGTCTTCAGGACGCTCCTCTGGATGAAGCCGGCTGGTATCCTGTCTGTCTTGGTGGTCGGCTCTCTGGGGGACAAGGTCAGACTGGACACAGTTGCTTACACTGTGTCCCACAACAGGGCGAGACCTCACTCCTGTCCACTGGTAGGCCTCCCCGTGTGGCCTAATCTGGTCATTGCCTGTCTGTTTGTATTTGTCTTGTCAGCCCGGTTCATGACTGTTTGTGCCTTCACTTTGCTTTCTGTGTCACCTCTCTCTCCAGGACAGTCTACTATGGGGCAGAATCAGTCAACTGCGTGCCTCACTGTTCTAACTTGTTTTGTAGATAATTTTCAGGACTTCCAAAAATGTGCCTCTCATTACAGAACTGCTGTTAATGGATTTGACTTAAGAAAGTTCTGTGAATCGGATTGGCCCACTTTCAAGGTCGGTTGGCCCCCTCAGGGAACAACCAACCTCCCTACCGCCCTCAGGGTCCAAAAGATCATCTTTGAGAAGGCAGGTCATCCTGACCGGGTACCCTACATTCAAATTTGGATTGATGTACTAACTGATAAGCCAAAAATGGCTTAAGGGTTGCCTTTCAGATTCTGCGTCCTCTGGTTCAGAAACTAGGAGACACTGCACTGTTTTGGTGACAAAGGCCAGATCAGATGCAAAACCCCACAAACCCCCCATTCTGGATACCCCAGAAGAGGAAGATCCTTATCTCCATAGCCCCCCACCCTACCCTCTGGCCCCATCCTCTCCTCACCCAGACCTTCCTTCCCCTCCCCATACCAGGACTGGAACTCCCTATGCAGGTTCAGTCTCAGCTCCTGTTCTTTCTCTGAGATTGGCCCCCTCCCAACAGGGCCCTCTCATGATATATGTACCTTTCACTACCAGTGATTTATGTAATTGGAAGAACCAGAACCCATCTTTCTCTGATGAGCCACAAGGGCTCATATTCCTTTTAGAGTCTGTTTTCTTCACCCATCAACCCACCTGGGACGACTGCCAACAGCTACTGCAGACCCTGTTCACCTCGGAAGAAAGAGAGCACATTCGAAGGGAGGCCCAAGATCCATTTTGGGACCAAATGGACTGCCCGCCAATGATCCTGTCCACCTAGAAAGGGTTTTTCCCTCCTCCTGCCCCAACTGGGATCCTAACAGCAATGAAGGTAAGGAGGCTCTAGACTGGTTTTGCCAGACTCTGATGAGGGGAGGGTGCACTGCTGCTTGAGGGCCCACCAACCTTTCAAAGGTGAGCAAGTCCATACAAGGCCCAGATGAGTCCCCCAGTGCATTCCTGGAGGCGTATCATTTATACACCCCCATAGATCCAGATACCCCTGAAAATAGGAGAGCTATTAACATAGCCTTTGTAACCCAGTCGGCCCCTGATATCAGAAGAAAGTTACAAAAGTTAGAAGGGTTTGAAGGAAAGGTACTGTCTGAACTGGTGGAAATAGCCCAGCGGGTCTATAATAAGAGAGACTCTCCCGAGGAAAGGCAGACTAAAAGATTGACTGAAGTCCCATTGGTTGCTACTGGAACACGACCCAACCCCTTCACTGGAGGGCCACCCTTCCCTAGAAGCTGGAAATTGGAGAAAGACCAATGTGCTTATTGCAAAGAAAAAGGACACTGGAAAAATGAATGCCCTCATAAGACTAAAAACCAGAGACAAAACAGACAAAAATCAGAAAAGCTTTTACAAAGCTTTTACAAAGACTTTTACCAAGTCTATGTGGTGCTGGACCTGAAAGATGCCTTCTTCAGTCTTCCATTGGCAGAGGTAAGTCAGCCCATTTTTGCTTTTGAATGGACTGATCCAGAGGGTGGGTACTCAGGACAATTGACCTGGACAAGATTGCCAGGAGGAGGACTGATGGGGCTGAGGTTCTATTCACATGAGCCCCCGGGAGCCTTTGGTAACTTTACAAGTGGGGGGCAAACCTGTGAGGTTCCTAGTGGATGCTGGAGCCACACATTCAGTGTTACAACAGGCCAAGGAACCCCTGTTGAAACCTAAAGTCCCCATCCAAGGGGTCACAGGAAAGAGTCAACACTGTTCTTGGACAAGGGCAAGAATTACTGATTTAGGCAGGGGAACCATTACTCACTCTTTCTTGGTGATGCTGGACTGTCCATTTCCCTTATTGTGAAGAGACTTATTACATAAACTACAAGCCACCATCTCTTTTTCCTCAGACTCAGCCCATCTGGAGTTTGGCTCCCCTACCCATATCTTGTTGACCTGCCCATTGGGGGAAGAATATCAATTAATCCCAGATGAAAGTCTGGCCAAGGGCCTACTAAAGGACTCTGTTTTGACAATTGTGATACTAGAGAGACTTTATTAAACTCCTTCCTCACAGAATTCCTTGAGGTATGGGCTGAATCCAACCCTCCTGGACTGGCTGCACACCGGGCTCCCATTATTGTCCAGTTGACTAGCAATGCCACTCCAATTAGGGTAAAACAGTACCCTATCAGCCAAAAGTCCCAGCTGGGAATTGCCCCACATATTAATAGTTTAAGAGCAAAGGGAATCCTAATAGCCTGTAAGTTGACCTGGAACACTCTCCTCCTGCCAGTCCCAAAACCTGTGAGGTTCCTAGTGGATGCTGGAGCCACACATTCAGTGTTACAACAGGCCAAGGAGAGATGACTACTGCCCAGTGCAGGATTTAAGAGACATTTACAAATGGGTAGAAACACTCCACTCCATGGTGCCCAATCCTTATACTCTGTTGAGCCTATTATCTCCACAGTACCAAGTCTATATAGTGCTGGATCTGAAAAATGCCTCTTCAGTCTTCCATTGGCAGCGGCAAGTCAGCCCATTTTTGCTTTTGAATGGACTGATCCAGAGGGTGGGTACTCAGGACAATTGATTTGGACAAGATTGCCACAGGGGTTTAAAAACTCCCCTACTTTGTTTGATGAGGCCCTTGGTCAAGATCTGCAAAGTCACAAGCAGGAACACCCAGCAGTCACCTTGCTCCAGTATGTAGATGACCTACTTCTGGCTGCAAGGACCTATTCTGAGTGTAAGGAAGCTACCGGGGATTTACTAGATGCCCTACAAGCCTTAGGGTCCCGAGGTGTCCGCCAAAAAGGCACAACCGTGTTCTAAAGAGGTAACCTACCTAGGGTATAAATTATACGAAGGACAAAGGTGGTTATTGGGAAAGAGGGTTCAAGCAGTCCTCCAAATCCCTCCTCCCACCACTAGGAGACAAATCCATGAGTTCTTGGGAGCTGCAGGGTATTGCCACTTATGCATCACAGGGTTTGCTGAAATCGTCCGACCCTTGTATGAGGCAACAAAGGGGCAAGGGGGAGAAATCAGTGGGACTGAAATGGAAGCTGAAACCTTCCAAGATCTAGAAGGGGCTCTAACCCAAGCCCAAGCCCTGGCTTTCCCAGACATCAAAAAACCTTTCCATCTGTACGTGGCAGGAAAAAAGAGGAATAGCTAAAGGGGTGTTAACTCAAGCCTTGGGACCATGGAAGAAGCCAGTGGCTTATCTGTCTAAATGCCTGGACCGTCACTACTGGCTGGCTCAACTGCTTGAGGGCAACTGCTGCTACTGCCCTATTTGTCAAGGAGGCTACTAAACTGACATTGGGGCAAGAACTTATAATCACTGCTTCCCACCGGGTTGAAACAATACTAAAGGCTCCTCCTGAAAAGGGGATAACCGGCACTAGACTAACCCACTACCAGGCTCTATTGTTGGACCCACAGTGAATAAAGTTTGCAGCTACCATGACTTTGAACCCTGCCACCTTGCTCCCTGGTGATGATCCCTCCTAGCCCGTGCATGACTGTCTAGATATTTTGAACAGCTTCCAAGGGGCCAGACCGGATTTACAGGACACACCCTGGGACAATCCTGAGGAAGAACTCTTCACAGATGGCAGCAGCTTCATGGTGGATGTCATCAGATATGCTGGAGCTGCTGTGGTCACTGTAAATAAGGTAATCTGGGCTCAAACCCTGGGACATGGAGCCTCAGCCCAGAAAGCAGAATTAATTGCTCTAACCCAGGCCTTAAGATTGAGTAAGGGAAAAACTGTTAACATCTACGCAGATAGTGGATATGCCTTTTCTACTGCTCATGTGCACGGGGCCATCTATAAAGAAAGAGGTTTATTAACTTCAGGAGGAAAGATTGTCAAAAATGTCCCAGAGATCCTGGCCTTGCTGGAGGCTATCTGGCTGCCAAAGTGAGTCACCATCATACATTGCAAGGCCCATCAAAAGGGAGAAACTACAGAAATAGGAGGAAATAATTTTGCAGACCAAACCGCCAAAGAGATTGCCCTAAGACCAGTGGGGCCGTTGACCATTCTCCCAGCTCTCCCTGAGCGCATCCTACCCTCAGAGCCTGCCTACTCAGAACAGGACAATACAAAAATCCAGCAACTTGAGGCACATAAAGACTCAAAAGGGTGGGCTACTCTGCCAGATGGCAGATTATACTTGCCAGAGGACATTGGCCGAACTTTAATTCATCATTTCATTAAGGGACCCACCTGGGTGAGTCAAAGCTAACAGATTCGCTCCTCAGAGGATACTATTTCCCAGGAATGCAGTGCCCAACACAGTTCACCATTTCACGGTGCCCATCCTGCGTTGAGGTAAATGATAAAAGAATCACGCAATCATCTCAGGAGCCCAGATACCGAGGATTGACTCCAGGAGAACATTGGGAAGTGGACTTTACTGAGGTAAAACCTGGCAAGTATGGGTGTAAGTATTTGCTTGTTTTTGTACATATGTACTCAGAATGGACTGAGGCATTTCCTACCAAGACAGAAACAGCTCAAAATACAGTAAAAAAGCTACTTCAGGAAATCATTCCCAGACCATAGGGTCCGACAATGGCCCTGCCTTCATGGCAAAACTAACCCAATCTTTGTCCAGTGCTCTAGGGATTAATTGGAAACAACACAGCACTTGTAGGCCTCAAAGTTCAGGTCAGGTAGAAAGGATGAACAGGACCTTAAAGGAAACAACGACTAAATTAATTCTGGAGACGGGCAAAACATGGGTAGACCTCCTTCCCTTTGCCCTCCTTTGGGTATGCTGCACCCCGTATGAAAAAGGGGTTACCCCCTTTGAAATTATGTTCAGAAGACCCCACCCCTGTTACCTTAGCTGGACACGTCCACAATTCATTCCATGGCTAGTGACCATCTTCTAAGTTCCCTACAGGTGTTACATCAACTACAAAGGGACAAAAGTCAGGTTTTGGGGGAACCCTACACACCCCTTCCAAGGGGCCAAAAGGACCTACATTCCTTCCAGCCTGGAGATTTGGTATACACCAAGAAACTTCCATCCTCATCCTTGGAGTCCCTATGGACCAGGCCCTGGACTGTAATTCTAGCAACTCCCACCGCTGCTAAGGTTGCCGGGAAATCTGCGTGGATACACTGAACTCACGTCAAGCCAGCTCCTGCTCCAAAACCGGAGGACCCTACCGGGAGACGGCCAATCCAACAGATGGACAGTCCACTAGAGTTAAGACATAAAACCCCCCTGCCCACATTGTACTTACTACAAGTGTAACCCCGATTGAAATGCCCGCTGAGTGACACTCTGACTGTTTCCCGCGTGGTATTTTCTCTGCCTACACATATGTTCCTGTCAGTTGCTATAGAAAAAAACCCCAATCAATCGCACACACAGGGAAAACGTTATTGGGCAGGAATAGCAAAAGCCCACTCACAGGAGTTAGCTGCCCTTGGGCCTCCCGGGGAATGCTGGGAAAAACCTTCCGTTGGACCACAGTGACTCACCAAGGAGTGTCAGATGGAGGAGGGGTCCAAGACCAAGCTACACCAAGAAGTTTTCACCCAGACCCCTAAAATCTTGCAAGGCCTGTTCCATCCCATTCGTAAGCCTCTCAATCTGTCCATTAAATGGGAACCCCTCCCTGAGGGCCAAACAGCAGTCCCTTAAGTGGCCATACAGCTTGTAAATGCTTACCTGACAGCGGGTCTGGGACTTGTGCTCTAGTCCAGCTTTTTCCTATGATGTTCTAGAGGGGACAGCAGAAGTCCCTGCACCTGTAATGGAAGACGTCAGAGCCAGGGAGCCCCAGGCAGTCCAACTGGCACCCCTCCTAGCTACTTTAGGAATTTCTGGAGGACTACTATAGATTCCTTAGCAGCTGTAGTGTTACAAAACCAGAGGGGTCTGGATGTGCTGACTGCTGAAAAAGGGGGATTATGTCTTTTTTTACAGGAGGAATACTGCTGTTTTGTAAATCAATAGAGGATAGTCCGAGATAAGGAAAAGGTCTCACAGGACTTCTACACAGAAAATGTGTGGAGAAGTCCAACTAGATGCCCAACTTCAATATGCCCAACCAGAAAAACCTCAGACTCCAACTAGTCCCCCAAACAAGGATTTGTTAGTACGGATAAGACCAATGCGGAATGTTACAGTCCCCGAGAAATAAAATTCTCAAATACCACATCCCAGAAATAGAACAAACAATTCCCAGAAACTGAGGGGTAACCTTTAAATGAAGGAAGTTGGAAAGTCCCTAAAGGCCTAAACGTACCATCAGGAGGGAGAGATAGCTAACCGCTAATGGCTAACATCTGCCTCTGTAGCGTGGCTTGCTTGCATTGGCTGGAAACAGTGACTCTATACCGCCCACCCCACTCACACGTCATTTTCCCTATAAATGCTAACAACGAAGAAAGTAGGGGGTGATTCCCCTCCACACCGCTTTTAGGTGTAAGGGAGGTTGTCTCTGGCCAGCTATAATAAAGGCTTCTTTTGGCTTTACATGAACAGCTTGGATGATCTCGTTCTCGTCGGGTATAGCAGTATCTCTTTTTAATAGTTGCTATGATTGCCTTTATCTCCATAATGACTGACTGTAATACCATATCCAGACCTGTCCATATTTTTTATCAAGGTGAAATTCACACAAATTACAATTAGCTTTTTTTAAGCACAAAGGTCAGAGGCAGGCAGCACGTTCAATGTCAGCAGCTCCACCTCTCTCCAGTCTCAAAACTACAGTCCAGAAGAGTGCTCCCAATCTTAAATAATCACAGATCCTTTACTGCTCCTCCCTCTGTCCCCTAGCAACTGCTAATCTGTTTTCTGTCTCTATAGATTTGCTTAATTTGGGTATTTTATATGAAGAGAATTATGCTATATGTAACCTTCTGTGCCTGGTTTCTTTCATTTAATGCAATGTTTCCAAAATTATTCCCATTGGAGATGCATCAGTACTCTGTTCCTTTTGAGGACTGCATAGTATTCCATCATGTGTATACATCACTACATTTTTTTTTATCCATTCACCTGTTGATAGACATTTGAGTGATGTCCGCCTTGTGGCTCTTGTTGCTGTGTAGGCACATATTTTCATTTCTCTAGGGTAAATACTTAGGAGTGGAATTGCTGGATCCTAGATAATTCTGTGCCTAAGTTCTTGAGAAACTGTTAAACTGTTTTCCAAAATGACTGCATCAGTTTACATTCTTACCAGCAGCACATGATGGTGACTGTTTCTGCTCATTCTTGCCAGGACTTACTTTCTGTTTGTTTGTTTTAATATAAACCATCTCTGTGTGGGTGAAGTGGTAGCTCATTGTGGCTTTGATTTTCCTTAATGACCAATTAAGTTGAACATATTTTCATTTGCTCATTGGCCATTTATAATCTTTTTGGATAAATAACTCTTTGCATCCATTACCTATTTTTAATCTATTAAATATAAATCTTTATGGTTGAATAATATTCTATTGTACATATATGCCACATCTTCTTTATTCATTCATCCATTCCCTAACTTAGCTATTGTAAATAAGGTAGTAATACACATGGGCATACAGTTACCCTTTCATATGCTAATGTCATTTCTTTGTGTAGTTTCTACTGTTATTTGGTTGTTGTTTACTTGACAATCAAATCTGAGAATTCATTGCCAAATCTGAGATCATAAAGATTTACCCTTGTGTTTTCTTCTAATAGCTTTATTATTTATTTATTTATTTATTTATTTATTTTGAGTATCAGGGTTTGAAGTGAGGGGCGCTCAACCACTGAGCCACATCCCCAGCCCTATTTTGTATTTTATTTAGAGTCAGGGTCTCACTGAGTTGCTTAGCATCTTGCCATTGCTGAGGCTGGCTTTGCACTCATGATCCTCCTGCCTCAGCCTCCTGAACCTCTGGAATTACAAGTATGCACCACAACACCTGGCTTTAATAACTTTATAGTTTTAGCTTTTGTTTTATTTTTATTATCCTTTTTTGGGGGTACTGGGGATTGAACCCAGGGGTGCTTACCCATTCAGCTTCATCCCCAGCCCCTTTTGGAAATTTTTATTTCGATATAGGGTTTTGCTGAGGCTAGCTTCGAACTTGCAATCCTTTTGCCTTAGCCTCCCAAGACACTGGAATTACAGTGTGTGCCACCAAGCCTGGCTTAGCTTTTATATTTCAGGTTTTTGATCCATTTGGGAGTTAATTTTTGTCTGTGGGTTGAGCTAGTAGCACAACTTGATTGTTTTGCATGTGGTTATCCAGTTGCACAGAACCATTTGTGGAAGAGACTATTCTTATCTGTTGAATGCTTTTCAGCATTCTTGTCAAAGGTAAATTGGCCATAGAGATAGGGTTTATCTCTGGACCAACAATAATTCTATTGTTTCATCTACTCTTATTCTATTGTTTCGTCTATTTTTATGCCAGTAGCACACCATTTTGATTACCATGACTTTGTAGTAAGTTTTGAAATTAGCAAGTATGAGTACTCTACCTTTGTTCTTTTCCATGGGAATTATTTTGGCTATGCAGGGTTTTGAAATTCCATGTGAATTTGAAGATTACTTATTCTATTATGCAAAAAAGACTGTTGAGCCCGGTGTGGTGGCTCACGCCTGTAATCCCAGTGGCTCAGGAGACTGAGGCAGGAGGATCACGAGTTCAAAGCCAATCTCAGCAAAATCAAAGTGCTAAGCAACTCAGTGGGACTCTGTTTCTAAATAAAATACAAATCTGGGCTGGGGATGTGGCTCAGTGGTGGAGTGCCCCTGGGTTCAATCCCCAGTACCCCCACTCCAAAGAAAGACTGTTGAAATTCTGAACAGGGTTCAGCGACCTGAACTGCAGATTCCTTTGGAGAGTATCGCAATCTTACCAATATTAGCACATTAAATCCCAAGTTTCCAGTTCTGTTGATATTTCAATGACATTGACCCAGGTGCATTCTAACACAGGTTGAAAATCATAATCTAGAGCTTATAAATAGTTTTATATTAATTATATAATCATGCTACATATTATATACTATATTTAAGTGTTCATAGTGTGATGGACTGACAGACTTGGCTCCATGGAAATGTTACAGGCCAGGCTACATGGGCAATGACTAAACAGACTCCACTTTGCTTTGAGACTCCATGTTATGTAGGAAATGAGCTTCTCCCATGGGAACGCCCCACCTCTGTACCCATCAACAGTTGCTTAGCTTCTCCCATGGGAGTACCCCATCTCTGTACCCATCATTAGTCACTTAGCATGACATGTTTAGCAATACACAATGACAATTCTTATGTGATGAAAAATTGTTCTCTTTTGATTCCTATTTCTCCTAAACAATGCACCATGTGAACGGTGATGTCAACAATAGCAGTGTGAATGTTAGTAACCATTCCTTAGTTTGGACCTAGGTAAGGGTCATTTTGACCCACTTCCCCCTCTGTTGATGATTTCATGATGTAAGTTTGTAATTTCTAATCATAGCAACAGACACTTAGGATTGATGTGATTTTTGGTATAAGAACCCCTGTTCTTCCAATAGCCATTTTTTGGACATTGTGTGAGACAGTCAGCTGGGTGCCTTAAGGACTGTCAAATTTGAACTTCTCAGCAGTGATTGGTCTGTTCTTAAGTTGCACCCCATAGCAGTAGTTCCAATCCGAGGCAGTGGGACAAGATGGGTTAAGTCCTTCAATCTATGAACATGGGATGTCTTTACATATAATTAAGTCTTCTTTAATTTCTTTCAGTATAAATTTTAGGTTCAGTGGGCAAATCTTCCATATCCTTGATTAAATTTGTTTTGAGGTATTTTATTCTTTGGTTGTTATTGAAAATGGAATTGTTTTCTTCTTTTTTTTCACTGTGAATGCATTAAATTATATATTCTCTAAAGTTTTATGGGATGTGGCCTTTCACTGGCCAAATGTCTCCTGCTTGCTACATTGCAACCCTAAGAAGTTATGAGGTTCCGAAAAGGCATGGAATTCCCAATAACATTCCTATGAAGAGTCATGGTGGAGGGAAGGACTAAATAAAATGAGTGTGATGAGTGTTTACTTTGTATTGAGACCTATTGTAGGAAATGGGGTATATTGGGCTTAATTTAAAACTTTCAATAATCTGATTAAGTAGATATTATTTATCTTCCACTTATGGATGCCTAAACTAATGTAAGAAATTTAATTAAATTCACAAAGTTATTTACTTATTTATTTCCAGGTCTGTCTGATGACAAAGCTCCTGGTCTTTCCAGGAAACACCCACTTACCTTGGCTACCCCAGAGTGTTAAGTGACAAGACTAAGAAATGTTTAGTTAAGTTCAAATTACTATTGTTTTCCATATTTTTATTGGCACATTGTAGTTGTTCATAATGGTGGGAGTTGATGTTATATATGCATACTTGCACACATTATAGCAATATCATTTGGCCAATAACCGAATTATGATTTTTAAAAAAGATTTTGGTCTCTCTCACTTTGCCTTCAGATGTGGAAAATTATCCAGCTGACTTCTCACTGACTGCTGATTGTGTGTCTTCATCTTCCCCAAAGGGTTCATTCTTGGACATTTTCAATAGCTTTTGAGGATTTGAAGGAAATGTGTGCACTCTAATATCTAGAATATTGATATCACTTTAGTCAATAGACAAAACTTTTTAGCTGCTGTGACTAAATGGCTCGACCAGAACAATTTTAGAACAGGGAAAGTTTATTTGAAGGCTCATGGTTTCAGAGGTCTCAGTCCATAGACAGCTGGCTCCATTCCTCAGGACTCAAGGTGAAGCAGAACATCATGGTGGAAGAACATGGCAGAAGGAAGCAGCTCACATGATGATCAGAAAGCAGAAAGAGAGAGATCTTCACTTGCTAGATACAAATATATACCCCAAATCCATGCCCCTAATGCCCACCTCTTCCAGCCATACCCTACCCACCTCCAGTTAATCCCATCAGGTGATCAATTCATTTATTGGGTGAAGGCTCTCATAACCTGAACCTTCTTGCATTGTCTTACACATGAGCTTTTGGGAACACCTCACACCCAAACCATAACATCTACCAATAGGATTTCAGTAGAAAAAACAAAGGACATTGCAGTTCTGTATGTGTGTGAGAGAGACAGAGGGGGAGAGAGAGGGAGAGAGAGAGAGAGAGAGAGAGAGAGAGAGAGAGAGAGAGAGAGAGCTTGACTTTGTCCTCCAACGGTGGCATTTCGATTGTTGCTATTTTGTTCCCTTCATTTCTGGGAGCAGACAAGCTTCTCATCCAGTTGCCTTTGGAAAACTCTCTCCCTCCTAAATCTATCAACATCCTCTCACCTTCCACCCACCACCATCACCTCTTCACAGCGCCCCCACACGGTGACAACAGCTGAGTAAAACCATCCACTGGATCTTCCCATCTGCCCACGCCTGCAGTCACAGAAGAGACGTTGTCATAGCCTGTGGGAAATGTTCCTTCCAACAGCACTAGTGCTGACGCCCAGAAAGTTCACACTGAGCCACAAAACCACTGGAGATGCTGACTAGACCTGGGTCCAAGTATTGCCTGCTCTCTGCATTATTCCAGGGACTGCTGTAAGTTTCCCCCCTTGAATGACTTGAGAGAAAAAGGCAAATATTTACAGTATCCAGCGGTGACAGCCCACCTACAAGACTGAGAGAAAATATTTGCCACACAAACATCAAATAAAAGATTCATAGCTGGATTATACAAACCCCCTTACAGCTGAAAATTAAGAGCTGCCCACAAGAGGGGGAAGAGATTTGGACAGAAAGTTCACAAAAGAAGATGTAGAGATGATGCTCAGCCTTGTTGGCCAGGGACACCCAAACTACAACCAAAAAAGATGCCCTGCAGAATCAATAAATGTCTGTGATTAGAAAGACTGAAAATGCCCATTGCTGGCCAGGATGGAGCAACTAGAATGCTCCTGGTGGTTTGTGGGAATGTAAAGTGGAAGAGCCAAGTTGGAAACTTCTTAAAAAGTTGAACATATGCTAATGGTTAACTCAACTCCATTCTCCTCTCCTGGTACCCAAGAAAAATGAAAGCCATGTCCAAGCAAAGACTTATATATGAATGTCAAAGCAGCTTTATTTATAATGGCTCTAAAATGGAAATGATCCATATGTTCATTCACTGGAAAATGGATAAACTATGTGGTATATCCATACAAGGGAATATCATTCAGCAATAAAAATGGCACTGCATGCCCTAACATGGGTACGTCCTAAAATCATTATGCTGAGTACATACTGTGTAGTTCCATTTACGTAAAATTGTAGAAATATTAAAACATATATATGTATAGTGACAGAAAGCAGATCTCCAGTTGACTGAGGATTGTGGAGGTGGAGAGGGAAGAACTGATTGCAAAGGAATCTTTCCAGGGAGGAAGGTTGCAAAAACGTTCCTTGTCCTGCTTGAGTTCTCTCCTGGGTGCATATGCCTTGCATATCTAAATACATGCAATTCTTGTTATGTAAATCGGGTTTGTAAATTAGTAAAAAGTTACTTTGAAATTAGCAAAAATATTAATAAAGAGAAACAAGGTAACTATTGGAGTAACCAGGAGTAAAAGTACCAAGGGATTGAAAGTGGAAAGTGGTAGCTGGGAAAAAGGAATGGACTGCATTTAAGAATCTTTGAAAGAAGTATTGGCGGGACTCCTGCCAGCTAAACCGGGCCATTCAAAAATTCAAAAATACCATGCACATATCACCATTTATAGCAGCTCAATGCACCATAGCTAAAATACAGAACTAACCTAGATGCCCTTCAACAGAAAGTGTGATATAGATATATGATGGAATATTACTCAGCTTTAAAGAAGAATGAAATTATGGCATTTGTTGGTGAATGGAGGGAGTTAGAGAACATCATCCTAAGCGAAATAAGCCAAACCCCAAAGGCCAAAGGCTGAATATTTTCTCTGCTATGTGTATGCTAATTCACAATGTGGGGAGGCAGAAGGGGGATGATAGGGAAGAATAGAGTTACTTTATATAGGTAGAGGGGAGTGAAGGGAGAGGAGAGGGTGTGTGGGCAGGAAGTATAGTAGAGTGAAACAGACATTATTACCTCATGTGCCTAATGACTGACATGTTCCTACAATATATACAATCAGAAAAAAATGAGAGATTACACTCCATTTATGTATGATCTATCAAAATGTATAAATGCATTCTACTGTCATGTACAACTAATTAGAACAAATAATTTCTTTAAAAAAATTCAAAAACACACTGTAAGTTTGGAAGAATATGATTAAGGGAGTCCAAACCCAGACAAAAGTGGGAAGTTGGTAGAATGGACGGGATCTGCTAATGGGACCTGCAGAGGGATGGAGCAGACCTTCCCCGACTTATTCACCTACCCATTGGCTACTTTGGATGCCTCTTGTAGCTTCCTCCTGCGTTTGCTTCCTCTCGTTTGAATAGTGTGTTCCACACATTATAATTCCTCAAAACAAAACAAAACAAAACAAAACAAAAAACCTTTCCGGCTCCTTTTGTCCTATTCCTCATCCTCCTAGTGTCTAAACCTGGAGCCACCTGGAGTCGAAATCTTAGCACTTTACTTACCAACTCCCTTTCCTCTCCCGCTCCTTCCCGTATTTTGAATCCCCTCTCCTCATTCTGAAAGGTCGATTTCAAAGGCTCTGTCACCTGCTCACTGAATCTGCTGGCCTCCTCCTGGTCTCTTTCTCCTTCACATATCTGTGGAATTTAATACCTAAGTGTATATCATATTTTCATAAAGAACTGTTTTAAATTGTTAATTAGAAAAAAGAAGGCCCTGTTGCTTGTTAGGCTCAGCTTATTCAGAATGATTCCTTGCAAAGTGAGTCTAGAAAAGGTTACAATGTAGCATTTAAAAATGAAAGAATAGACACTTTCTTTTGCAGTATTTAGAAATAATCCTATAAATGTGGAACCTTCTAGGAGACAAAACTGTCAAATCAAGGAATTAAAAGTTGCTGTTAATTATTTCTTCCTAATTTTTCTTTCTGGGAAAAGATTTGTAACCTATTCATGTTCATGTGGGACTTAACAGTTATGATTAATGGGCTGTATACAATAAAAATAAACATTTTTTTGAGGGAAGCTTGGCTTAACAACTAGTTTTTAGTAAGGCTCTACTTAAGAAAATACGTGGAAAGGAAATATCTCAATGTTCTTTTCATCATTAAGGATATCTTTTGACGGACTGTGTTTAAGGGCAAAGAGTGACAAGATTCACTGAGTGGCTGACCCAGCAGCTCCTACAAAATGACCACCATGGTGAGTCCAAGCTTTGCCTTGGAAACCACAAAAAACTGATAACTCAGCATGAGCAACATGCTGAATCATCTTTCATCTGGGTCAGTGATATGGGAAATGCATCTTGCATCCAATAAATGTGAAGCTACTCAATCACTGGTAGCTTCTATGGCAATAGGTGGTATCATCCCAGGAGCCAGAATACAGAAGGAGGAAAATGGGGAAAGGTCTGGAACCTGGCCAAGGTGCCCTTAGTGGGGCAGAGAAGTCTGCAATTGTGGGTGGAGATGGAGACAGAACATCCCATTTATATTGCCTCTCTAATTTTCCTCCAGAATGTTGTTTCTGGGGGGCCAATGTGAAAGCAAAGTGCAATAAGGTGCATCGTGCTGACAGGTTTACATGTCCCAGGTGGAAAACAACTTATTCAGTTGGCTCATGGAGGAGCTAAGCAGAATCATTACCTTAACCAAACATAAGAACGTTATTATCAATAGCCCATTTAACTCCTGCCTAACATTGTTCTTTATGATGGGTATGATATTAATGATCTGTTATGGTTTGGATGTGAGGTGTCCCCCAAAAGCTCATGTGTGAGACAGTGCAAGAAGGTTCAGAGAAAAAAATGAGAGCCTTAATCCAATTGGTGAATTACTCACCTGATGGGATTAACTGAATGGTGACTGGAGGCAGGTGGGGTGTGGCTGGAGGAGGTGGGAATTCGGGAAGTGACTTTGGGGTATATATCTGTATCTGATGAGTGGAGTCTCTCTCTGCTTCCTGATCATCATATGAGCTGCTTCTCTCTGTCACACTCTTCCACCATGATGTTTAGTCTCTCTTTGAGCCCCAAGGAATGAAGTCTGCTGTCTTTGGACTGAGACCTCTAAAACTATGAGCCCTCAAATAAGCTCTTTCTCCGCTAAAATTATTCTGGTTGGGTCCTTTAGCCACAGCAGCAAAAAAAAAAAAAACTGACTAAAACATGATCTTTCTTCTCTCATCAGGTTTTTCTAAAAGGAAACCTTTTTATATTACATGTACGTAAGAGTTACCATTTTAACCATCTTATAAGGGTACAATTCAGGGAGTTCGGTGGTAGAACACTGGAATCACATGCACAAGGCTCTGGGTTCAAGCCCCAGCACAAGAAAATATATATATATATGTAGTTCAGTGACATTGAGCATACTTAGTGTTGAGCAACCCATTATACACCTGCAAACATTCTCATCAACTAAAATTGAAATTCTGTATCTATTAAACAGTAATTCCCCATTCCCTCATTCCTGCAGTCCTGGTGACCTCTATTAACTTTTGTCTCTATGAACTTGCCTAGCCCAGCTTCCACATGTATGTGAGATTATACTGTACTTGTCCTTTTGCAAATGGCTTACTTCACTCAGCATGATGTCTGCAAGTTTTGGCCTTGCTATAACATGTCTCAGAATGTCACTTCTTTTGATGGCTGAATAGTATTCTATTGCATATATTGCATTTTGTTTAATATGTGCATTTATCAGCAGACGTTTGAGTCATTTCCACTTTTGGGCTATTGGGAATAAAGTGATGAATACTAGAGTACAAATATATGTTTGAGATTCTGCTTTTGAATCTTTCAGGCATACACCAAGAAGTGGAATTGTAATTTGATGCTTAATTGTGTCATACTTTCCCCCAGCTTTTAAGTGAAGTCTCATCATTGTTCACCTTTTGTCCTCCTCTAAGGAGAGCTGGGCTTTTGCTTTCCCTATTTCCAGATTGATTATAAAGTAGAAGTAGGTATAGGGGAGAAAAACACTTTTTTTTTTATCTCACCCACCTTTAGGTTCATGGCTGAGACCCCTAGAATAAAAGACAGATTAGCACGGGAAAAGCACAGAGCTGTATTTAATAGGTTCTGTGTGACGAGGGAGACCTCAGAAACAAAGACCTAAAGAAGCAGGACAAATGAGTCTGAATGGACAGTCGTCAGAAGTCTGCTAGCAAGACAAAAGCATATGAGCTGGGGGTGATGGTGGGGAACATGGTAAATCCTAGGTGTCCCTGAGATGAGCTTCTCACGACCCCAATTCAGGGGAAGGTTAGCTAGGTTTTATGGCCTGCTGCAGGGGAGGAGGAGCGAGAGGGCTTTTTTCTGGTGTCTGTGGCCTGTTCTGCTGTCTTCTCAAACGCCACGGTGCCATAGTTTGGGGTAGGGTGTCCTAGGAGGACAGGGAGAGGAAGGAATGGAAAGGAAGGCTCCACCTGTCTGCTAACTCTAAGCATCTGCTGCAGTGGTGAATTCAGGACTTGGGCAAAGACAAGCAAAGTGAGGTCAAGGGCTGCGATGATCTTCCTAAAGAAGAGCCAGGTGGGGCAGAGGAGGAGCCTGAGGGTGGCTTCATTAGAGGCCAGACAGCAAGGTAATAACAAAATATGAATTTTTTCATCTTAGGCCGTTGGACTACGACCTCTTAGTAAAGTGAGTGTAGTGTTTTCACCGCCTGTAACACGGGCTTTCAGCTTATTTTTTTTTTAAATTGGAGTTGTGCATTTGAATATTCATAAGTATGAATCATAAGCTCACAAATCAGGATTATTTTTTGTCTAGAACACCAACCAGAAACAATGTCACCCTTTGTTTGGAAAAACAATATGGTGCGTGGGCTGGAATGAGGTTATAGTAACAGAATTTACAGGATCCCAAATTGGGTTGTGTTCTGACACATGTTCTGATAAGGCAAAATATTTTAAATCAGTAGAGTCCTAGAAAAGCCAGGACATATGGCTTCCTTAGTTTGGGTACTAAAATAAGATCCCTTACTCGACATGATCTTTTCAGTAAATTAAACAGCACCATCCCAATACGTTCATAGAGTCCCTGTGTATTGGTTCAGTCACTTCCTGGCAGGGTGTGGAAGCCCTTCGTGTGGGTTTCCAACCTCCTCTTGACTCCTTGCTCCCCACAACCTACTTTTAGCCATTCTTAACTGCTCAGTTTCACTCACACACTGTGCACTCCATACTGGGGCACTTGAAGCCTTCTTCCCATGGAGGAACACCCTGCCCTGCACTTTGCCCAGACAACCTCTGATATTTCCTGTAGACCCACCGTAGGCACCAAGGTGGAGGGGAAGACTTCTCAATCACTTCTCACCCTCGCCTTAGATTCTGGTGCCTCCCCTGTGCCCCCTGTCACACCCCCATCATGGCGTATTTCACAAATACTGTCAATTTTGATTCATTTGTCATTGTCTTCCTGAGACAATGAGCTGTTTGGGGGCCAGGGCAATTTCTTATTAGAATTCAGATCCCTGCTTCCTATTGAAGTGCTTCCCACCTAGGCAGTCACATACATATTAAAGATCAAATAAGAATTAGGTGAATAAATGAATGAAATGATGGCATTCTGCTCTAATTATGAACTCTTGAAGGAATCAGGACTTTAGGGAAGATATTCAGAGCGCTGGCAGGTGAAGCTGCAGCAGATGATAGGACTTTGGAGAGAGCATTTGCAAAGAAAAAGAAGAAAACTGTTGCAGAGGAGGAAGGGTAAAGAAGGCAGAGCATGGGAGGAGAGGCAGAGATCAGTGTGCATCCACCTGAGGAAGGACTGAGTTTTGACATAAGGACAGGAAGTCACAGTGTGAAATCTGGGGAAGAAGAGGCTACTGGATTCACTGCATTCAAATTATTGATGTGTAGTCACCAACATGACAAAAGCAAAAGGTATTAAAGTATTGGTGAGGCTGTGCAGCAATCAGAATTCTCATATACTGCCAGCAGGAGTGTAAATTGGCACAAGTCTGGAAACGGGCAGTATCTATAATACTAAGGCTAAAAATGTGAATACTCTATGGTCCCCCCAAACCCCACTTCCGGATGCATGCCAACAGAAATGCACACCTGTTTATTGAAAGAGTGTATGTGTGTGTGTGTTTGTGTGTGTGTGTGTGTTTGTGTGTGTGTGTGTGTGTGTATTTGTTTTATCTATTCACCATTGATGGCATTTGAATAGCTTCCAGTCAAATGGTTTTATTAATAGTGGTGCTATAAGCATCCTATTATATATAATAAAATACATAATAGTGTATATTATATATGATATTATATATTACATTATATATACCATTATGTATTTTATATATAATACTATATATTATATAATACATGAATTATAATAAGAATATATACTATATATTATGTAATATAAGAATATTATAAGAATATATAATTTATATTCAATACTATATATTATCTATAAGAATAGATATATAATATATAATAATATATAATATAACATAATATATTACATATTATATAATATTATATTATAATATTATAACATTATGATATTATAAGATATATAAGAATTGATATATCATAATGTGACATATGATATATGATATTATGTTATAATATATATTATTATATATTATGATATATCAATTCTTATTATATTATATATATTATATATAATAGGGTGCTTAAGCACCACTGTTAATAAACCATTGGGCTGGAAGCTATTCAAATGCCATCAATGGTGACTAGATAAAACAAATTGTAGTGTATTCACACAATAGAAAACTTGCAGGAACAAGAATGAATGACCTACAAATGTCCATAGCAACATAATAAACACGATCACAATGTTTGATGGAAGAAGACAGATACTCAAAAAGAATACATTGTATGTTTCCATTCTGGGAAGCCTATAAACAAGCAGCACTAAGTTATGATTTCAGAAACCAGGACAGCAGTGAGCCATGGTGGGTGTGGGTGGGGGGGGGTGTCAAGGAATCTGGTGTTTGGGGAAGGTCCTGTTTCTTGGTCCAGGGGCTGGCCCAGACCTGCTGAGCCTTTCACTGATAACTCATCTGCTTTGCACATTGTTCTTCAGTACAAATTCTAAAACTCGATTAAAATTCAGTTAAGGAATGACATGGAATAATGTCCTGATGATCCAAAGTAGAAACTTTTTAAAAGTATTGACATGCAACAATTTCTGCAGAGGAAAACTAGTGGGATGGGGGAGGACAGATGAGGGTTTACGTCTGGCTTTGGAGGAGGAATTAGAACACACACACACACACACACACAGGTCAGCGCGCTTGGGTCAGGAAAAGAGCTAATATTTCGTTTCACTTCAACCCCTTTGATTTAAGGCAAGGAATACATCCAGGGCCACAAAGCATCAAGGAGGGAGAGGAGGGGTGGAGCCAAGTCTGAGAGCACTGAGGATGGATCGGGGCAAAGGTCAAGAGGATCAAGCCCCCAGATGGAGCTCCCTTCCTTAGAAGCCGGGGGTTGGTGGGAGGGAGGAGGTTGAGGGCCTCGTGGGTGTCCAAGTCCATCTAGGAGTTAAAGTGTGGGAGGCTGCAGTAGAGACTTGAGAAGGGTGAAAAATGAGCAGGGAGGTTCCAGGGACCATACCTGGGAGAGGGAAAAAGGTTGGCCTGCGTCTGTGGGAGGCGCCCTGGGCAGGTGTCATGGTGCAAGGCTTTGGTGCGCAGAGTGAAGTGGAAGCGAAGTGGGGTCAGCCAACGAGGCTGAGCCTGGTGGAGCTGTCAGGGTGAGGGGCTCCATGGTGGTGAAGGATCTTTACACTGCAGCTCAGCCCAGGGTCCAGAGTTGCTGGCAGGCAGGAACTGAAGTTGAGGGGTCCAGGGGAGACTGGGTCGACGGAGGGTCCAAGGGACTAAGGGCTGGATGTATACAGGAAAAAGGAGAGATGCCAGGCCAAGCTTCCTGTGGCTCCTGGTATAGAATTCCGGTCCTCCTAAGTTTCACCCTTCTTCCTCCTCTCATCCCAGAGTTAGCATTTCATCGTGGCTGTAATTTCTCTACATAAAGCTCCTAAGAAGCAGAAACTTGGGGTAGACATTTTTTTTCAATACTGAGATGAGCCTCTCATGCTCTCCAGCAGTGGCTCATGGGAGACACCTGAAGTCACTTCCAGAGATGCTTTTTTATCCTTTAAAAAGTAAACTTCAAAACTTCCTCGTTTTACTAATGGAGCCACTAAGTTGGGATGGATCCTAGCACTTGGGCCATTAGCCCTGATGTCTGTCACACAGAGCTGCTTTGTAACCACACATAACCTTCCAGCCACCACCACCATCATCTGTTGCTTCTACCCCAAATTCTCACATTACACATCATTACTCAAAATTGGAGAATTTCAGGCAGAATCATCTGTGAAAACATCAGAGGTAAAAATCAGCTATTATGGGGTGTTGATGTCACGCCAAGGCCTTGTTGGCTACTTTTCTGCTCATTTTACTTCACTTAACCCACTGGAAAAGGAACTGAACTATAATCAACTGCAATTTATCAGTGCTAATGGAGGGGAGAAGAGTTACTGGCCACACAAGATAGCAAATAATGAGGGGTAAATACAGGAAAAAGACAACATATTCATACGTAATTTTTAGATATTAGAAAAACTGTCCTAATAATTTTGCAATTCAACCGGAATGCCCTGTGGCCTGGGACAGGGAAAGTTGTGGAACAAGATTACCTTGGAACAGTGTACCTACTGGTCTCTGGCAGATGCAGGAAAGCTGCATTAGGAAACCCAACAAGCAGAAAATTGTGAGCTGATTTGTAGCCACTTACAATTCAGACCAGACAGGTCATCTGAGCCATGTTCATATATCGTGTTCATTTTCTCATTTGCAAAATTGCCACATTTAATTCTGCAACTTATTTTTTCTATGAATCCTCTGAAAGCAGATCTGCCTTTTCTTGCTGAGCTCCAGGAAAAACTCAGAATCAGTATGGCTCTCTTACTCTCAAAATGGACATGAGACTTGGCAGATGTCAGTCTGATGGAAGGGCTTGGATCTTGCCTGCTCTTGAAGGGTGCCCTTGAGGTTGCTGGGGGACAGGCTGTATTAGTCTGTTCGTGGGACATGGCATTCTTTGCATCTTGACATCTCATTTCTGTAGGAAGGCATGTATCATTTTGCTGGCTCCTGAGAACAAGTCAGAATAAATCAAGATCTGCATTAAAACTGAAATCTCCATTCCTTTTTGCTTGAGCTGTACATAAATATGTGGGAAAAGAGGGTAGGCACATAATGTCCAATGAATTCTCTTTTCCGTAGTCAAATAATTGGTTATATAGGAATTTATAGCTTTAGTGACTCAATTCGAGACAAATGTAAGCATTCCCACAAAATTTCCCTCTTCCCAAATCCCATTTCTCCCTTGTCCTTAACTGTCACATGTGACATCATGTCTACTCCTGAGAGACACTTTACCCTTGAAGGCTCCTCCTCTGGAGAATCAGTTTCATCATGTTGGTTTGGTTCAGTGCCATTTTCCAAAACCCAGTTATTTCAGTAGCCAATTAGCTAGTTCACTGGTTCATGAAAGCATCGATGCTCTTAGGAGCCCCACAGTTAGAGCACAGCATTCTTCTTAAGAGGCGGGGACAGTTGGCAGGACTTGGTGTTGCTCCCGTCCTTGCTCGGTGCCCTTCATGTTTGGGAAGCCAGGGCTATCAGGAGCTTCACAGTACCTTTTGATGTATGAAGAATCTAATTTAGGGCTTAGCCTGTGCACATTTTCCAGAGACTGAGCCAGGCATTTGGGGCAGAGGAGTGGTATTTGCAAGAAGGACTTCACAGAAGAGATTTTTTTTTGCCATGATAAGCAGGGAAGGAACTGGTTAGCTTTTAGGTAAACTCATTTTCCTTTACCCCCCAGATTAGGGTTAGATCATATTTTCCAGGCCCCTTGATGTTCCATGTGGTCACATGACTAAAATCTGGCCCATGGAATGTGCTAGAAGCCACATTCATACCTCTAGATTAGACTCATAAAAAGCTCCCACGTATGCCCCTCCAAGATCTTCCCCCAGCCTAATGCAGATAAACATGGGGAATCCAGCCTTGAAGATGACGGAGCCACAAGACAGAAGGAGCCTGGGTCCCTGAGTCACTGCTTGGAAGAGATCTGCCCTCTGATTGGGAATAACCTTTATGTTAACAAATAAACATCTATTCTCTGAAGCTCCTGAGATTTAGCATTTTATCTTTTGTATTCTTAGTTAGTTCTTCCTTAATGAAAACATTGAACCAGCATGTGCCTAAATTTAATACTTAGTGAAAGTATTTTGATTCACTGTAGCAAGCAGGTTCCAACTCACCTTCATAAAAACAAAGTTTTATGTGTTTGTAGGGATCATTTATTTCAAATCCATGAAAGACAAGAGATTTCTAAAGTTGATTAATATAAGTGATCAGGAGACTTTAATGTAAGAGTGATCGAGACCAAAATATTAGGCAGGGATGACGGTCACAAACAAAGATGGATGGCATGGGGGAATAAACCTGTAAGATTAAGACACCAAAGCAACACACAAAGACCAGTGAATGAATTTTGCAAGTTAATGTTTAGAACTCTAAAAGAGCCGTTGGAGAAGGGCTAAGGAGTTTGGAGACTTGCCAAAGATGCACTAGGAGATGAAAGTTTCACCAAGATGAAGAACCAGCGCTGCAGCTCCTGAGTGCAAATGGATTTCCGTTCCCTTTGAAGGCTGCCTCGGGCTTGAGGACATGGACAAGGACATGCGTTACAGTGACAGTGAGATGGTGTTTTCTATACAAGGTCTTATCCAGAGATTCTCTGGACCGAGATCTTAGCTTCCTGAAATACTCCTTAGCCCTTTGAGTTTTGCTTATGTGGAAATAATCAAAGAGCTCCCAAACGAGAAGAGCAAAGGCTACTGATTGAGAACTTGCTGTAGCACAGGGCTGGCCTCTGTCACTTGCATTTGGCAGAGACTCTAAGGCAGCCAGGAGAGTGGAGAGCTTCGCCATGGAGCAAAGCTTCAGGCTTCCGTTGTGCTCTGATGGAGGCTGTGGGTGGGGGAGTCTCTGTGATGGGTGTATTGCAGGAATATAGACACATTTTCTGGTTGGTCCTAATTAGAAGTGGGGACAAAGAGTAGGATTATTTCATATGTCAGCTTGAGGGTCTAAGGGTGTCCAGATAGCTGGTAAAAGATGTTTCTGGGTGTGTCTTTGTAGGTGTTTCTGGAAGAGACTAGCATTTGGGTTGAGGAAAGGAGACCCCGTGGCAATGAGGGTAGACATCATGTCATCTGTTGAGAGTCAAATAGATTAAAAAGGCAGAGGAAGTGCAAATTCACTCTCTCATCTCTGAGCTGGGACATCCACGTTCTCCTGTCCTGGGACAGTGGAGCTACTGGTCCTTGGGCCCTCAGCCTTGGACTTAGCTGCCACCAGCCCCACTGGCTTTGGTGGTTCTCCAGCTTGCAGATGGCATGTCATGGGACTTCTCAGCCTCTATAGTTGCATGAATCAATTCCTATAATAAATCTCCCAGGTATGTCTCCTCTTTGTGCTGTTCCCTGGAGAACCCTGGCTAGCACACTTACTAATGAAGTCCTGGTCGCGTGGGGCAACTCCTTACAGAAGTTGTTGCCTAGGTGATTTGTTACTCCCGGTAGCAGGCTGGCTTCCTGGAAGTGGAACTTGCTGTCGCTGGCCTCCTGGCTGCTCACTGGAGACCTGGGGTTCATTTCCCAGGCAGCTGGCTGCACATTGTGGGCCCCAGGTCTGTTTGCACATATGATCTGGCCATTGTGCATGCCACTATCAGATTAAAACAAACAAACAAACAAACAAAAAAACCCCTCCTTCTTTGCCTTAACTTGTTCCTGAGGATGGGTGTGAGGAGAGTTGATGTCCTTCCTACCTGGAAATGAGCCCTCTGCCCTCCTTGGGTACCATTCCAAGAGACTTGGGAGCAACCTTTGTCTCTACATTATCCTAACCCCGTGAAAATATTAATTGTATGGGTTCCCAAAATCTTTCCCCCTGTTTCTCTTTTTGCAGGTGGCTGTGGTGTCCTCATGAAAGTTGGTCTACTGGTGACTGACCCCTGTGCCCTGCTCCTCAGAGGCCAGGAAGGATAGGGTTTCCATTGTGTTGCATTAAAAAAAAAAAAAAAGATGAGGGCTGGGGTTGGGGCTTGGTGGCAGAGCACTTGCCTCCCACATGTGAGGCCCTGGGTTCGATCCTCAGCACCACATAAAAGTAAATAAATAGAATAAAGATATTGTGTCCATTTACAACTAAAAATGTATTTTAAAAAGATGAATTAAATAAAAAGCTCTGCAAATAACTGGGTGCAACTTTGGGTATAAATGTATTCATATTTTCCTTTTGAACTTGTTGCCTTTTTTTTTTTAATTAATGTTTTTTAGTTGTCAATGGACCTGTATTTTATTTATTTAAGTGCAGTGCTGAGAATTGAACCCAGGGCTTCACACATGCAAGGCAAGTGCTCTACCACTGAGCCACAACCCCAACCCTTGTTGCCTTTTTTTGTTATTTTTAAAACAGAAATGGATCTGTCCAAAGGGCAGAAATCAAGTACTTTACATTTCCTTCTCATGTTCCCGTTTCAGCTGCTCTCGCCAATGACAGGAAATCCTGAGCCCATTTAGTATTCTAGGCCTTCAATAGACCCTCAAGTACCCTCTCTTAGGATGCCCAGTGTTGTTGAATTTGCCAAACAGGGAGGCAGGGCACCATGCCACGCTTCCAACTGCCTGGGACTCGTTCCGGGAGCTTGATTAACTCTTTGGTTCATCTCAGCACAGAGAAGCTGAAGGGTCTGCCCAGAAGAGTTAGGGGGCATTCAAATGAGGGTTGTCATCTACCAAGATCAGAACAGCACCACACATTTTGAAGAGTGTAATTCGAAGACCCTCCATGGTTGTAGCACCAACTTGAAGCCCATTTGATCAGAAGTGGCCACTTGAACAGTCTCAGGCTCGGGCTGGGCAAGGGCTTCTTTGTTTCAGAAAGCACTTCCCGCTGGGTGAAGGGAATGTGAAGTGAGGGAGCCCTCTTTTGGAGAAGGAAAGCTAGGGAGGAAAGTGAGGGAGAGGGAGCCGCACCAGAGGTCAAGAAGATGCAAGCCGGCAAATGCTCAGGTTGTCTTTAAGGGCAGGAAGTACTCCGGAGTCTGCATCTCCAGACCCACATGATGGGGAAACCAACAGGTGACTGTGAGACAAAGGCTATGAGATCCACAGGGAAACACTTTCCTCCCTAAGGAATCCAGATTACAGTTCGGCATTCCTAAAGCAGGGAACTCTGAAGGTGGGAAGGAGGAGGGCGCGGTGGGTTAGGCCAGCGTCCAGGGGTGGGAGCAGCTGGGAGTGTGAACCTCCCTGCGGGGAGACCACCCTGATGTGTTCTGCTGTGGCCCTCGGTTCACTTCTTTTGCCTTTTGCTGCAGATCCCAGGACCAGCGGCCATGGTGAGCCACGCAGTCACAACCCCTGATGATTTGAGGCTGTGTCAAGTGCCATGGGCAGCTTCTGACAGGCTCCAGGGGTCCTCCTTCTGGCACCCACACCCTGGAGTAGGGGCTGGACTTAGGGTTTCACTTTTAATAAACAGAATATGTCAAAAGTGGGGGGCTGTCCCTTTGGGAGAATATTCTAGAGACACTGACCCACATGCGTCTATGTCCTCTTGCTGGCCTGCACTGGTGAAGTTGGTTGCCTCATCGTGAACTGCCCTACGTTGCAAGGAACCAAGGGCAGCCTCTGACCAACAGCCACGAGGACCAGAGGCTCTCAGGCCAGTGAGCTGCAAAGCATTGACTCCTGAGTGGCTCCTCTTCCTTTGGGGCCTGCAGAAGGCAGCAGCGCACCTTCACCTTGATTTCAGGTCACACAAGGCCTAAAGAGAAGGACCCAGCTAAACCACCCCCAGCTTCCTTGAACTACAGGCCTTGGAAAGAGGCAGAGACTGGGCAGCGGAGGTTCCGCAGCAGCAGAGAACACAGGAGGCATTGATCTCCTGCGGCACCTGCTTCCCCATTCTGTCCATCACCTGACCCCTGAGTCCTTCAGAGATGTGCCCTTGCAAGTTCTCCTGTCCCCTTCCCTCTCTAGTCCTATCACCACAGCCTGTGAGTGAAAGCTTTGACGTTTCTAGGAAATTGTACGAAAATAGATTCAGAACCCTGACATTGCAGAATGCGCCCCAGCCAGTCCTCCTTCCCACCCTTGGTTCTTCGGTTCATCTCGTCTCATTTAGCTGTGCACCAACTAAGCGACGAGAGCTGGAAACCTGGAAGATAGTAGATTAGATAAGCAAAGGGTTTATTTTTCTCACACAGCAAGAAGTCCAAAGTTGGTTGTTCAAGGATATTATTCGATAAGAGTTGGCTAACTTTGTAAAAAGCCGGTAAATACTTTGGGCTTTGTGGGACATAGGATTCTGTGACAGCTGTTCAATTTTTCCTTGTAGCACAAAAGCAGCCACAGACAGCAATGAATGTGGCCGTGTGCCCGAGACTTCATTTATGGACAATACAATTTGAATTTCATATACTTTTTATGTATCATGAACTATTGTTCTTCTTTTGATTTTTCTCTCAACTATTTAAAAATATAAAGCCATTGTACTTGCAGGCTATATAAACACAGGTGATTGGCTGGATTATTTTGTTCTCTGCCGTAACTTCCTTCTGTCTTTTTACACTGTCTTTTTTAGTGTGTGGCTTTGTCTTCCTGGACACATAGTGAGTACTGCTGCTCCAGTCACCTGGAATGTCAGCATTCCAGGTGAAACGAAAGACAGAATGGGAAAGAATAGGAAAGGTGCCTAGATCAAATCAGCATCAGCCTTCTAGAACCTTCTATCAGAAGGTCTCCATCAGAAATATGGCAACATTTTTAGCTGGGATCCTTGCAAGCCTGATAAAACTTGGGTTTCGGTAGCAAGAAAGAAAAGCAAGAATGGACATTGGAATGGCAAATAGCAGAGTGTACCAGAGCTGAGATCTTGCTTTACTCTCTCCTATGCAGTTCAGAGGCAACTTACAAATACATGTTTTCTAAGATAGCATGGATCCCCTGAAGCAATGTTATATGCAATATTACTTTTCAGTCTTCAGTGGTAGTTTATGCTGTCTCAGGGCACATGGATGAGCAAGTGTTTCAGAATCTTGGCTAGTGATTTTTATGTTGTCCTACAAGTTTCCAATGCATTGGGATGGATATCACCAGGATCAAGTTCAGGGGAGGGGGCACATTCAATGTACAAATGCAGTGCTAGTTAGTATGGGCAGAATGATTCCTACCTTGGGGAGCTTGCTAGGATCAAGTTTAATAAAGTGGAAACTAAAGTCCTTGCACATTAGTTTGCTCTTTCTTTCTTTGAGATCTTGAATCCAACAGGTTCCCTTGAAATGGTTTGCAAGTTCAGAATCGTGACCATTCTTTTTTGTTTTACTTGTGTGCAAGTCCCACTGATGTGCCTGCTTTAGGAAATCTTTGAAGACAATAACTGAGCACATAAAGAAGGGGACACTTAGTCTTGTCCTTACAATGTGAATGACTGGAGGGAAATCACAGGGTCACTCTGCCCCTTGGCGTTTTCTACATATGAACAGAACACTAAGATTCTATGGTCCTAGAGTTATGACAACCCATAACACATAACAGACAGACCAGGGAGGCATAGTAATGCGATGGTTCTGGCACACTTACTAGGAAGTGAACATGTATAAACAGAGCAGCACAAGGGCAGTGATAGATCGTTGGAACATCACCATTAACCTTGGGGCCTCTGATGAGCTGTGCAATTTGGACACGTCATTAATTTTTCTAGGCCTCAGTTTCCACTTCTCAAAATGTGCTCCCACCCCACTTAAAGATTCTGTACAATCATGTCCAAGATCATAGCCTTGACATCAGACAGACTTGAGTTCAAGTGCTGGCTCTGCCAATCTCAGGCTGAGCAAATTTGGCTCTATCTTCGTGAACCCAGTTCTCCCTATTGTAAAATGGGGCTAAAATGATCAACTTCCTACTTTGTTTTCAGGATAAAATGAGGAAATAAACTTGAGTACCAGCAAGAACTCACAAATGGGTTCCCTGTCATGATTCCATTTGCAGACTCACATGGTCCTACTCTGTATTTTCTTTGTTCCCTTGTGTGATACACTGTGAACACAGAAATGCAAGAGTCTCAGCTCCAGTGGGGAGTTCACTTCATCAGGCACAGCCAGGCAGCCCTGAGTTGGATCTCCGTACACTCTCTTCAGGGCAGAGCTGTCTCTCACTAAGTGCTATGGTAAGCCTGCTACTGTTATTTGTATTAGTGATTATAATATGCATTACTCACTAAATTCTCACAATAACCACATAAAGGGAGTGTTGTTATTCTAATGTTACCAATGAGGAAACTGAGGCATAGTGAGGACATAGTAGGACTGGAACTTCAGCCTCTTCAGTGGGTCTGACTGGTGACATTTTTCCCTCTTTTGCAGGAGCAGGGGCAGTTTTGGGTGTCACGACTTGGGGTTGGGAATTCATGTGCTACTAGCATCTCATGAGTAGATTTTAGGGAGGTTGCGGATCATCCTAAAATAAACTGGATGCCCTGCTGTAATAAAGAATTATCTGGAACAAAAGTAATTGGTGCTGAACTTGAGGAATCTTTCCAAGCACTCAAACTCCTGAGCTCATGTTCTCAGTTTTTGAATCCAGTTGTTATATATTCTCCATCAGTCTGATAAGGATAATTTGAAGGCAAAGTGATAACTTTATGGGTTTCTTCAGGTCCCGCATGCCATTCTGTAACAATTTTAGGAATAAGTAATGAATCTGAGAATCAATTGCTATGTAGTTTTTCAAAGAAGTTAATTGTGGAATGAATACTGTCAAAAATCAGAATGTGATAGAGCTTGAGAAAACCCCCCAAAATCTCTTTCTTTGATCCAGAAATAACAAGCTTCTGTGAGCGCCTGGTAAACTTGAAAAAGAATGCTCAAGTGAAACTTCAGTCAAAGTGCATATCCTCGGGGAGGTGGCCTCCGTGGGCGGTGACAGCAACAAGAAAGAGAAGACACAAAGCAGATGCTGGCTGGCTTTTTTTTTAAAGCCCCAAAGTCCTGGTGGCACATAAAAGAGTTAGAAACCTCCTTGGGAAAAACAGGGCTGAGGGAGAAGTGTGAACCCCAGAGCATCCTGACATCCCTGGCTAGTAGGTGTGAAGCCTGCAGCCAGCCGCCACTCACTTGTACCTCTAGAGTCCAGGGACAGCTGTGGACCAGAGAAGCAAGGCCCTGCCTTCCTGGGGCTTCTGCTTGTGGGTGAGAACAAACATTTGCACTTTGCTATCAGATGGGGACAGCGCTAGGAGAAGGACAGCAGAAAGGTGTGTGGCAGAATGCCTGAGCTGGCTCGCCTCGGGGAGGTCCTTGGGAAGATCTTGCTGAGAAGATGGGATTAGGGTGGAAACCCAACTCAAGAGAGGAAATGGACCACCCAGGTATGTGGGTGGATGGTCCAGATGGGGCAAAGCCCCGGGAAAGAAAAGGCCATCTTCCTTCCCTCTGAGCTGAGCAAGAAGATCAGAGGGCCATGAACAGAACAAGTGAGCTGAGTGGGAGAGGAGGAGAAGCCAACTTGAGGCAGGGCCAGGAAAGCTGGGCCTCAGGCTCTGGTCAAGAGCTGTGGTTTTATCTGCAGTGAACAGGTACTGGGGACCTGTTAGCAGGGAAGTGAGGTGGGTGGACGCTCCAGGCAATGGCGGGGCAATGGTGGAGACCTCCAGGCAATGGCGGGGCAATGGTGGGCAATGGTGGAGACAACCTGCAGAGGAAGAGGTTGGTTAGTGCCATCAGAGCAAATTCTTTCCCTTTTGCTATTTGAAGGGAAAAGCACAAAAAGATGGGCTTTGGAGTCCCCCTGAATTAGAACTCTGTCATCTGCTGTGAGTGCCTCCTGGCTTCCTGTCATGGAGACATTTTCCTCATGAAATGGGGGCACAAGGAGTTACCTCTCATGACTCTTGCCAGAACGCTAGGTCAGGCACCTACCATGGTTCCTGGCATTAAATTTCATAGGCATTAATACATGGTCCTCCCATTCCCACAGAGGCGTGTGGAGGTAAGAGCCACAAATTAGAAGTAACACAGGTGAGGCGAAGTTCATTTATTTCATTTATTTTCATAGTGCATGGTTAACTTGTCAGTCGCAAAAAGCTCCCTTCCCATCACCCTGCATTCTGACATCCACCTTCCTGGGTGACAGGATTTGTTCCTTGTTTCACATTGATACAAAGTTACGACTTCTGTGAATGCTTTACCCCTGGCAAGAGTTAAACCCAGTATGGGTGCCTCTCAGGGCAGGACCCTGTTGGACTACGCACACATGAGGCTGGCCTTGGGGTAAGATTGTGACTTTCATGGGTTGTAGGCACTTTTGTTTTTATTAGCTTCTTGCTCCACAAAAATATTAAAAATAATATTTTATCACCACATTACTACAAAGACAAATATATCAATTTTATCTATTAATATTCTTCAAACTAAAGCTTCCTTCAAACTAAAGCTTCCTTGTCTTCTTCTGGTTTAAGAAAAAGAGGTTAAAACAGTTTTGTTGGCTTCTAGAAGGAGTGGACTGTCCTCCTCCTACATTGCCCGTGCACTATGGGCTTCTGCTCTGGTATCTCATGGTGACCCATCCCTGGTCCCCCACGCCTCACATTCTCAGCACAGTATAATCCCCCGACTGGCTTGGACGGCATGTTCTTCAAGGCTGAGACCCTCAGCCACTTTTTCTTTATATGATGAGCGATGGGGTGACTCAGACCACAGAAGTGAGAAGACACAAATCATCTAATCAGTCTGTGAAGGTTAAAAATCAATGTTATACAAGGAAAACAATAACTAATTTTGCTTGACTTCTACTTTCCAAAGCAAAACCTAAGTGACAGAGAATTTAATTTGAAAGGCCAGTGAGGAGCCATGAGGTCTGCTCTGAGTTCATCACGCACAAGACTAACTCCCCTGTGCTAAGTGGTCATTTTATCGGAGACCGCCATATGCATTGACAACATCCCCCAACACCGGGCACTCCGAACCCTTCTCACTCTCAATATCCCTCCGCCCGGTCAATAGGAGGAGCTCATGAATGCAATGACTTGTTTCTTGTTACTGCTGTTCCTACCACCTGAGGTTGTTGTGATATAAATAGTTATGTCTTAACTGAAATTTGATGAATGAATAAAAATGAATGTGTTTGAGTACTTTTAAAAATTGGGTCCTTGGGCTTGAGCCTCTGTAAGTTCCACCCAGTAACCTCATGAAAGCTCACACTCACTGGTTTAGTGATCAGGGGTGACTGGACAATATGCATGATTCAGCAGGAAGTCTTCCTACCTATTCTTTGCCTTAATTACATCTTTCCCAATTTGCACAGTCCAGTAGGGTGGATTATCCTGCCTGGGGATTGTTCTTCAAACTAGAATAGACAAGAAGATTTGCAATCTTTTTTCTGAAAATGTATTGAAGAGATGTTTGTGGATAAGAAAAAGAAAGTCTCCATCCTTCATTTTCTGGAATGTGAATTGAGACTTGGAAAATGATGCTCGTAGCAGTTGCTGCTGCTGAACCCACAACAGCAAGGGTAAGAGAAGACACAGAAAGATACTGGCAGGGAGGTCTCTGTAGGACTTCATAACTAAGCCTCCCAGGATGCTCCAGTTCCCTGTTTCTGATGGAAAGCAATGTTTTTTTTGAAGTGAAGTAACAACTGAAATGGCTGTGGCCTGGGTGAAATGGCTGTGGCCTGGGGTCACAATGACCCTGTAGGACCACGGTTATCATGTAGTTAATGAGGAGACTCTTCATCCCCTTCTTTTTGTTGATAGGTCATCTTTGCCATTAGTAACTGGAACAAGAGTTAAAATGCATGTGGCATTTCTAAAATGCCATTCCTTGTTGAAAGGTTAGCACCGCAGTGAAGTCTCAGAGAATACGGGAGGCCATCTTTCTTGTTTTCTGCTAAGCTTGTGGAGTTAAGTCTTGCTGTCAGTCAAGTCAAACATGACATGATCACAAGTTAGTAAAAGCTTGGTTTCTAAACGTTCAGTGACCTGAATGGCTAGAGTGCTAGCAAACTGAATTATTCCTTCACAGTACATTCTGACTATAGAGAACTCCTTGTATAAAATGTATGCAGAGAGGTTTCATGACGATTGAAATGATTTCCTTTAAACTTTACCTATATGTCAAAATATCATGTCATAAAGCCCCAACCATATGATAAAAATAAAGTCATTTTCATAAAAATCATTTTGCATGGAATCAGGATGAATTCCTTTCAAATGTTTCCTTTGACTCTGAAGAACTCATTATAGAAATCATATTTACCTAAAACTAGAAGAGGATGAAAGTGGATGTGAAGCACCACAAAGTGACAGAGGGACCAGCTGCCTCTAATGCCTGAATCAAAGTTCAGGGTGATTGCTCTTTTACTTAACAGTGTAGCTTCACCAGGAATGCTTTTGGAGAATTAAGGAAGAGTAACACATAGAATTCATGAAGCCCTGTGCAACGCATTAACAATCAGGGGCATATGAAGCATTAACTGTATAAACACAGAAAATATTTAGCACTGTTTCCTTTTGAAGGGTTTTGCATCTATTAGCTTACTGAATACTCAAAGCAACCCTCAGGATTGACATTTATCTTATGCCCATTTTCCCAGCGCTCGGGGGTATTTAGGCAGGCATTCCAAAACCTGTTGTTCTTAAGTGGCAGTACTTAATCCCCAGTGTTTTTCCTGCCAGGTCATGCTGCCTGGTGGCATCTGGCAATCTCCTTACTTTATAATGTCAGCTGTTTAATACTGGGTATTGTAGATGTGCAGATCAAGATGGCAGAAAACGCTGCTGTTACTGCAAGGAGATGATAAAACAAATGTCTTAAAATCACTTGAAAAGCCACTGTAGGGAATGAGCTGTGCCCCAAATGCTAAAAAGAAGCAATTTGAGTGTAAGTGATATGGCATTTACCTTATCTACCTTCTAGACTGAAGTTGGCGTATTTAACCTACATCAGTTATCCATATATGGATAAAGTCAATTATTCATACACACAGTTTAAAAATGAGTATATGAAACTTACAATGAAAATCTCTGTCCCTGATCATGGGTCTCTTTCCCAACCCACCATCCAACTTTGGGACCACGGCATTTGCTTTAATATTGCCAGGTTACTAGTGTCAACAATATAGGTATTAAAATCTCTACATCTCTGTGTGTGGGCTATAGAATGATTAAAAAGCATGCATCGCCTTCACTTCCTACTGGGTCTCTCGCTTGCGCCTTTGTCCCTTCTAGTCTGTTCCCAGTGCAGCAGCCTGAATGATCTTGTTAAAGGCCATGTCACTCCTCGGCTGCATTCCTTGCAATGGCCTCCATTCAGTCAAAGAGAAAACCAAAGTCTTGTCAAGACCTATAAAGCTCCACATCTTCCCTCCCCCATGCAACTGCCCTCCCTCCCCTCCCGCTGCCTGGCATTTGCTCTGGGGCAGCTACTCCCGACTTCTTTGCTTGGAGAACAAAGGCTTTGCATTGAGGGCTGTTCATTTGCCTTCAGATGGCAAACTGCTCTCCAGATTCAAGTCTTCCCCCAATGACATCTTCTCACTAATTTTATTGAGCTCTATGCAACTTCCTCCAAAACCCACACAGTAACCTCTGCTTATTCTATTATTTCCCTTATACTTGACCTTAAGGCAACCAACTCAGAGATTATCCATAATGCAATGTGTCTTCTCAGAACTTCACCTGCAAGGGGAAGGCTTGTGTGTTCTGTTTCCCATCTTGTCCCCTGATGCACTCCATGCTTCTAAAAGTGCCTGACACACAGGAAATACCCCATGAACATTTGTTGGAAGAATATGCAGAATGTCCGTTATTATTATAAAGCATTGTTTATTAAGACTTGAGAATCAAGTATCTTTTGATTACATTTCCTTCTCTCTGGTTCTGATCTCATGATCATTTTTCCTCCTCAAGGAAGAATGTTCAAATCAATTCTGCTTTCTTCTTCTTTATCAAAGCAACAAAACAGAAGTAGGGATGGTGCCAATACAAGGCAAACCCCAAAGTGGCGTGGTTTTAAACAATTACTTTTTTCATAATGTCCCTTTCTTCTCTCCTCCGTGCTTCTTCTTCTTCCTCCTCTGTCTCCTCTTCATTCTTCTCTGGATGCAATAGATTCTCAAGTCAATGCTCATGTCAGTATTAACTGTGATGTTAACAGAAATTCTTGCACTCACCTTCTCTTCCTCTGGGCCAGCTTTCTCCAGGACCTGTCATGGTTATTTCACCTCCTGCTGCAGCTTCCTTCACTTGTCCAGGGACTCTGGCTTTCTGGACCCTTTCAGGTTGAGGCTATATTGACTAGCTGTCTGTGTGCCTGATGGGGTTTTTCAAGTGGCAGGACTTTTTTTAGGGGACTTTGCTCCAGGACAGCAAAGCCCAGGCTCACCGTGTCAGTCATCCCTTGATAGTCTGCCTACTCTGTGCAGAAGAATGAGTGCTGTTTCCTTTCTGGGTAACTATCTGGCCAGCAGGACCCTCTGTGTGTGGGTGGAGCTGGGGTCTCAACCATTTCAGAGGTAACACCCTAGTGGGAGTTAACACCCCTGCCCACTCCTGCCCTCCTGGCTATGGAGCTGGCTGAGGTCCCCAGGAAGGCTGGCTCCCTCCTTAACCAGAGCCTGCTCTGTGCATTTTTGCATTTGCTGTCTTCCATAACTTGCTTAATCTCTTGCTTTGTACTTTTTCCCATTTTCATTTTGTTGTGTAAACACTTATGAAACCACAATACTTTATTAACATTTTCATGGAGTTTTGGCAGGATGTGGATGTGTCTGCCCTCAGTCTGCCATCTTGAATGGAATCCTGTTTAACCATGGAGTGGTTTTAAATCCTGCAGCCTGAGCATGCTCTTACTAAGCATAGATGGTGGGTATTTAATAAGAAATGAAGTCAATGCCATGGAATTTTGCTTCTCTTTGCTCCAAACTCTTTGTGTCACATTCGATTGACACCAAGTATTTTACGCAGGCACTGAGGGTCCCCATACAGCAAGAGCATCTATGAGTATGCTGCTCCCTCCCCACCCTAGCTTCTTGTTAGTCACTGGAGGTTGGGGTCTCTTCTTTATTCTAATTTTGAAGTCTTCATGCTTACCCTGACACAAAGATTTCCAGGAAATACTTGCTGAATGAAACAGAGCAAAGTCTAAGTAGCAGTCCAACACTGCTTCATTTTAACTCTTAATTATCACTAATTACTGCTTGTGCTACCTTTGTTTCTATCTCAAACTTATTAGAACTCCTTTTAAAATAATTTCCTTGTAGGAAGAGTCTTCTACTTTCCAACTCCTCAGGGGTCTAGGCCAACTTGGTAAAACTCAAATACACTCCTTTGGATGGGAACCTGTCAGAAGTGTCTCTCTCTCTCTCTGTCTCTCTCTCTCTCTCTGTCTCTCTCTCTTTCTCTCCCTCTCCCATATATAGACTGTTTTGCAATTTAAGGGAATGTTTTCAGTTTGCCTTTTAAATTTTAGATCTGCTTGATGTCATGTGCAATGATCATTAAAGATGATGATAATTGTTAGGTGTTAATCATATTTGGAATAGGATTATTATGACTAAAATTAAGGAAGCATGAAATAACAACTGCAATAATAATTACTATTGTAGTAGTGAGTTAGTGAGGTACTTAGATTAGCTGGGTAATAACTAAACATGTTACATGAGGAAGAATTTCAAGAGATTGGCTCATCCCAAGTCATTTCTTCACAAAAAGAGTGATACTAGATTCCATGAGCCACAGTGGGCCTTCCATGAAGGATGCAGTGAGGGTGGTCATCAGTGTGGAAAACAGGGTGCGGAGCTGTCGA
The DNA here is from genome assembly GCA_020662805.1 of Glaucomys volans. Classification (NCBI taxonomy): domain Eukaryota; kingdom Metazoa; phylum Chordata; class Mammalia; order Rodentia; family Sciuridae; genus Glaucomys; species Glaucomys volans. The sequence continues at coordinate 141,466 of JAJEJO010001560.1, forward strand.
TAAAGAAAACGTTGGTCACTCATGGAGCATCTCAGTCGGTAACAGCCAACACCTCCAGGTACAGAAGGCCATGCATGGGCAGGCCACACATGGGAACCCGTGGTATGGGCATGGCAGCTTCTCCTGGGTCTTCTCGTCAGGGCTGACCTCAATGGAATACTCATCACCCAAGCCATTGGAGCATTGCCTCTGACCCCGAAAATGATGCTTCTGGTGGCATCAGTTAGCACAAGGACACTTGAAAACTCACTATAGGTTGTTGGAATTAGTTTTACTTTGCAAATTCCCAATGCTGTCACAGATCAGGTAGTAGAAGAGAGGAACTGAGCTTGCCTTTAACCCGGATGTTCCTCACTTGGGTGGTTCCTGCAGTCAGCTCCCCTAGACTTACTCACATGGCCCTGCCCCACATGTGTTAATCTGTCACATATGTGCTTTCAAACTATAAGTGCACCACCATTATTTCGCCATAGTTGCTAGCTCTGCTTCTCCGCAGGTTGGGTCATTTGCTTCTCATTCCTCTGCTGACTTGGAGAGCTCATCTGAATTCAGGGAGCATCCTCACCAGGTTGTCCCCCAGCACATGCTGCACTCTTGCTGTGCATCCTACGCAGAGCTCACCTCTTAGCATCACGCAGTGGGTTGTGTGTGTCCCTGTGCATCCTATGACCGTGGCCTTGCCTCACTTAATGAGCCTGTTCTACCCTGTACACTCAGCAACCCACCAGGGCTGGAATAGGATGTTTGTATTAGCATGGATGAAATTTGGTCATTGAGTAAAGCTATGAAAAGCCTGAATGTTATGCCCTTTGGCAACACATCTTACATTTTCCTTCCTGACAGTTTCACATTGTAAAAGGTACCAGATGTTTTATTTGACACCTGTACCCTCCTTTTCAAAGAAGAACTAGCACGAAAAAGAAGTCACAGAGCTGCATCTCCATAGCGACATGCAATTTCCCACCACACTGACAGTTTGTAGGTGAATCTGCCTCTTCTCGCCAGCCTCTCCCTTCCATTTTCCTTGTTGACAAAATCCTCCAAACTTTTCTTCGAAGTCATTATTTTTGCAGTAATGTCTTATTTTTCAAGCAGTGACTTTCCTTGGTTATGATGTCACAAGTTCTTTACTGTAAGAGGCTTTTCTCTAATTCAAGTTCTTTTCTAACAGAGGGTGCACATTCCTATGGACTCTTCCATTTGGAAGGGCATGGTGACGGTCTTTCTGACATTTGTGTAGCTTGAACCAGAAGATAATAATAGCTACTTTGCTTTGAGGACCTACTGTGTGCAAGATTCTTTATATATGCAGACCTCATGTCCCCAACCCCTCCCATTTTCTGTGTGGATGGTGGAATGTGAGTTTCTGTCCTACAAGATGGAAAAGTCCCCCTGTCCCCTGTACAACTCAGAGTTCTCAGGACTAACTTGCATTCTGCTAGTGAAGACTCAAGGACTCCACTGACAGGACCTTTCTCCCCTGAGGAATACTTGAACATTTGAAATACAGCCAATATCTCTCATCCTCATCTTTCGTGAATTGCCTGTTTAAGTATCCTGTTCAACATTCTATTATCGATCTTTTCCTTGTAAGAAAGGGAGGGGTGAGGTTATGGAGCCCCCTTGTCTCCAGTCTAGGACAATTAACTATCCTATGGAATATGTCTTAAATTTTCCTTCCCAACAGGTTCACATCACAAAGGGTGTCAGATGTTTCATGTGACACGTGCATCCTTCTTCATTACTTATCCTGCAACTAATAAAAGAAAGAGATGTAGAGAGAATGTGACAGGTATTAAAAGCAGCTCTATTTGCATTTCATTAGCAATGGCACAGACTTGAGGGCATAGAGCAGGTTGTGCTGTTCTGAGTCCCCCAGTTTCTCTGGTCTGTAGACACCTTGGCAGCTCTGGTTCACTCTTCCTGTTGACTCTGGTAAGTTAAGATACCATAGGAGTTTAGAGTTAATTGCATCCCGTTGTATTAGTTAAAATAATTTAATCATTTTTCTTAAAATTAGCTAGTAAGGCTGGGACATAGCTCAGCAGTGGAGCACTTGTCTAGCATGCACAAGTTTCTGGGTTCAAGTCCCAGCACTGCAAAGAAGAAAAAAGAGTCAGCTAGTTTTTGGCTTCATAATACTGTTAAAATGGGATGGTCTATAGGAGCACATACAAACTCCATCAGAACACAGCGTGAGTCAAAGGCATTTTGCAATATAGAAGTGATTTTCACTTCAATGTGCTACTTTTCCCCCCTGAAATCAAAGTCTGCTGATTTGTGGAAATCTATCTTCTTCATTTTAAATATGGGCAAGTAGTTGCCAAGCATTTCTTTCAAATAAAAGTTTATTTTTTCTTAAATATAGAGTATATATAGAAAAGTGTCCGTGGTGTAAGTCTTCATAGTTTGATGGATTTTTACAAAGCAAATACATCTATGTGCCCACACTTTATATAAAGAAGCAAAATGGTAACAAGCAGAGCCTTTCTTCATATTCCCTGATAGTGGCTATTTTCTCAAAGCTAACATTATCCTGATTTCCAACATCAAAGATAACTTGGCTTATTTTTGCAGCAATCTAATGGAATCATACGGGATGTGATTGTATGTTTGCATCTATTTTTGTTTGGGGGTCATCAATGTAGCTGAGTGCAGCATGTTTTCATTGCCATGGATACACAATTTTAAAAACTTGTTGTAATACTGAGGGACACGCCATTTATAAACCTGCACACACCTTCCATCCATCCTTCCTTCCTTCTTTCCTTCCTTCCTTCCTTCCTTCCTTCCTTCCTTCCTTCCTTCCTTCCTTCCTTCCTTCCTTCCTTCCCCTCTGTCACTCTCCCTCTCTTTTTCTTTCTTTCTTCTTTCTTTTTTTGGTACTGGGAATTGAACCCAGGGGCACTCAGCCACTGAGCCACATCCCCAGTCCTTCTTTTGTATTTTATTTAGAGACAGGGTCTCCCTGAGTTGCTTAGTGCCTCGCTTTTGCTGAGGCTGGCTTTGAACTTGTGATCCTCCTGCCTCAGCCTCCTGAGCCATTGGGATTGCATACACCTTTCTGTTGGTAGATGCCCTGAAGTGCAATCCCTGGGTCCCAGAGTCACATGTGTGCAGCTCTAGTGGATGCTGTCCATGAGTTTTCCAAAGCAGCTGCAGCTCTGCCTCAGTGCTAGAGCATCCTGGGACAGCTCCAGTTGCTCTGTGTTCTGGCCAACATTTTATGTGCTTAGTGTTTTAGAATTTACTCATTCTAGCAAGCGTGCAGACACTCAGCCACTGTAGTTTTAATTTTCCTGATGACTGATGAGGTTGAGCACTTACTTTTTCCTGATTGTTGCCCTTATGACACCCCACAATGGTGAAGTACTTATTTAAGTCTTTTATCCGATTTCCTCTTATTGATCTCTTTCTTTGTAATAACATTTTAAATTGTCAGGATTTAAGTCATTTGTCAGTTAGGCATATTGCAAATGTCTTCTCCCACTTGCTCCTGTCTTTTTACTTATTCAGTGTTGAGTTTTGGTGTACAGAGGTTCCTAATTTTAATATAATGAATTTAATTAATATTTTTCTTTCTGGATGGTGGTTTAAGCCCCTGTAGGAAATCTTGGTTACCACAAATCATGATATAATCGCTTATGGCATCTTCTAGAATGTTACATTTTCTCTCACAATTGCACAGGGATTGATTCTCACTTATGACGTTGGAGTCGAGATTAATGTTTTCTTCCACTTGGATATCCAAATGATTCTAGGCACCGTGTAGCTGACTTGCATAATGCACCATATATTGATAACAGTGATAATAATGATTATTTAAAGAACAATACCCAGGGGAAATATATCACAATAAAAAACAAACAAAGCTGAAATAAAATCTCAAACAGCAAAGATTGGGTGGTTGACTGTGTCTAGATACCTTTTGGGACCATATTTCCATTCCCTGCAAAATTAATTCCCCACGTGACTGGGAAAGGAACACTCATCCCATTCAGGACTCTGTGACCCTAACATGATGCAGGCATTCAGAATTCTTAAGCATAAACAGTTCCATCTCTTATCTACAGCATGTTTTTTTATATTATATCTCTTACATTAAGCTAGGACTAATACTCTATTTCCAATCTTATGCAGAATCAATTTAGCATTCTTTGGACCCTACTGTGAAAGATGAAGAAAAAAAATGTCTTGTTTGGTATAAAACTACACTCAGAATTCTAAATTCTGTTTTGCTTATTAGTTCAAGAGAGTGTATCCACTTTTCATTTCTTATTGAATTTGGAATCGCTCTCGTGTAATACATTTTAATCCCCCAGTGCATTATTAGAACAGTCTGTTAAATTATGAGTTTGTAAGCAGCGTCTCCATCTTCTTGCATATGGAAATTATGTAAAACTGTGCTCATGCATTTCATGTGATCACCGCAGTGTCACTGGCAGGGGTACAGCTTTCTACAAGCATTTAAAATCCAGTTACGGCCTAGTAGATCAAATCAGAGAACAAAAAATGAATAAATTATTGCTTTTCATTAAGGATAATAAATGTGAATGCATGTTTGCAAAGTATTAAAGACCTATATCTTCATGCCTCCTACGTAGCACAGGGCTGGAGGAAGCTCACATGGAGTTGAGAGAGAGAGACTATGGCTGCTTATGGCGGCAGAGGGTCCCTCTCAGGATGAGAGGGGTGTGTGGGCTTTGCTACAGAGAGGGCTGAGGAAATCTCGTGTAGGGTCACTGGATTTGAGCCCTACTTAGGCCAGACTCAGCTCCACAGGATAAGAATAAGTGAGTTGCAGCTTTTCCCAGGAAGGTGATTCTTCAGAGACCTCAAGAAACCAGCTCACATGAACAGAATCTAGGTAAGAATGGCAGAAAGACCAGAGCAGAGCTTGCCATGGAAGCGGGGAAATGTAGAGAGGAAGGTTCTCGCTTCAGCATCCATGGGGAGCCGTGTCTCGGCTGAATGGCAGGTATGGGGTATGATTTAATCCGTTTTTCCTGCTGCATCTGCTGGAACAGACGACTATGTGGTATGTAAAACTCGCTGTGACATTGATCTTGAACGGGGCTCATTTATACACAATCTCCATCCTCCATGACCAACATCTCCCAAACTAAAATCGAACCAAAGATTGATTATGGTCAGCAAGTATTCTCTAAAGATGGAGACTGTAGCTTTATCCAACCAGAGAAAGGTTCAGTGTTCTGGAACTTTTAAAATCCTAGTCTGCATTTGAAATTCCTTTCACATTCTTAAATTTCTTACCTCAATCACATTTCTTGGCATCTGTGGTTCCTCCTTCAGTCAACTTTCCAATTCATAAAAAGAAAGAAAAAAAGAAAGAAAGAAAGAAAGAAAGAAAGAAAGAAAGAAAGAGAAAGAAAGAAAGAAATCAAGTCACCACCAACAAGAAAACAAAAGTCCTACATTCCTCTACTGTAACTTGCTTAATTTAAACCCACTCTGTGTCTCAATAAGAGGCGCAACTCCATGTGCCTAATTTCCCGTGGAATTGTCATTGGGCAGGTAGTTGCCACACCATTAAATTCTTTGTTTCTTTCAACTGCCTCCTGATTCAGTAGTACCTTGACTTGAAGCCCTGAATTCCCTGCTGGTACTTCACATGTGATTCTTTTCATTATCTCTGAAATATAATGCTTAGAGTAAGCATCCTGGAAAATACACACAAGTGCATTTTTTTTTGAGGTCCATAACTAAGAGAACTATAGCTGTTTTTCTGTTGGGAATTGGAAGGAATTATTGCAATGGGAACACTTCCTGAAAGATAAGTCATTATGTGATGTGGTCACTAGTCAAACGCCATAGAATGTGCTTGCACAAACCTAGGTTGTGTGGCCTATGACACATTTAGGTTGTGTGTGTGTGTGTGTGTGTGTGTGTGTGGTATAACCTGTGACTCCTAAGGCCATGATGAATGAGGAAACAATATTAAATCAAGCACAAGAGAACATGATGCAATGGAGATTTGGTAAACAGATGTGTGAAGCTGTTGCCGGAGTAACATGGCGTGCTATTTTACTGTAATTGTTACACATGTAAGTAAAAGGAGTACTCCCTAAAGCAACAATACAAAGAATGGTACAGAAATGCATAAACCAGTAACATAGCTGTTTACGTACTCTAGTGTGGTACACCGTGCAACACCGTGTTGCTATGCTTTTAGGTGACTGACTGCAGTAGGTGCGCTACACCACATTGCTGCACACACCAGGAACGGATCATGCTATGTTATGACAGGTACAATGTCACAAGGTGATAGAAATGTTTCAGCTCCATCATGAGCTTATGGAGCAGCCTTGTATATGCAGTCAGTTGCTGACTGAAACGTCCTGTGGTGCGTGACCGCAGCTCTTGAGTAAGAACAAAGTATTAGAAATATTGTTACCCAGGAAATGAATGACAGCTGTAGAATATACAAATAAATTATTTTAATTGCCTGCATTCATAATGCTGGTATGGTCACAGAACCTTTAGATAACATTTTTTAGGACATATAACTTCTGTTCCTGAGAGTCACAGAGAAAAATCAGGAAACTTTGGGGCTTTCTGCTGCTCTCTTCCCAAATGAGATCTCTGAATACATAAAGGTATTTTGCAAAGATACTAATTCTGCCTGTGAGTTTCACTGGAGAATCATGGAATCAACTGCCAACAGATATGTACTGAATCAGAATCATAAACCTAAGAAGGAACAAGCATAATAGAAGAATAACAGCAATAGTGATCCCTCGAAGGGGCAGATAATGCAATAAAACAGAGCAATTTCTTTCCTTTCTTATCTCATGAAAAAAGTTGTTAATGTATTATTCCTTTCTCTAAGGTTGTTGATGTCAAGACCAAAACTATGTTCCCCAATCAGCTGGTGCTCCTCGATGTAACGCTCCTAGGGCCCGGCTGTGTCCAAAGCCCCTACTATTCCAAAGCAGATTTCATGTTGTGCTTAAGCAAAAACTAAGTGTCAGGAAGGTAGTTTGTTCACAGATATCTCAGAACACTCAAAGTCCTGCTTCTCAGGGGATGAAGCAGAATTAGTGAAACAACAACAAAAAGCCGTCACCTTTGTCTCCCCCACCCCATTGCAACTACTTGTCAAGCTTGGTGAAACCTCAGTAGTCTCCTATGGGAAACTGGAGTGGGGTCCTGCCTCTCAGCTCTCCTGACCAGAACCTGCAAGTGAGCAGCATCTGGCTGCTGGGCTGGCTCTTAGCAAGCTCTGATGTCCCTCTCATCTCTGGAAGGGAAGAGATTTATGAAAATGCTGGGAACTGGGGGCTGAAAGAGGGAATGGCAACCGAACATAAAAATAGTCCAGAAGATGGCAGGTGGAAAACAGCAATAATATATAATCTTGGTAATTGGGCATTAGTGTGATGGGGATCCAGGGTGAAGGCTGGGAAATGACACTGTAGGGTGGAAATGACCATAAGCTCTGCTCTCCAAGGGAGCAGCCCATACTCCAACAGGGACTAACCAGGGCTGCAGCAGAGTGTGATTGAGGTTGGCTTGGAGTAAAGGGGAATGTCAATCTGCTCAAGCAGCCCATCCCTGTGACAGTCCAGAATAACACACAAAACACCAGGAGGAACCATTATTGAGGCCATCCTAAAACAGGAGTGCAAATTGGCAGGCTATTTTTGTACATCTTAGTGTTTTCTCTCGGGTATTATAAAACACTTCCACCCATATCCTTCTGTTGCCTCTCTATCCTCAAACTGAAAGGGGAAACTCTGCTTCCCATAGTCCAGAGGGACCATAGAGACTGAAGGATCTCTGTGATCATCACTTTGGCCCAGGGAAGGGCCCATACAGCACAGTCATTCAAAGAGGAAGACTTCTAATCAGAAAAACATGGTGGCTCAGCATGCTGGAATGTCCAGATCTCTCCACTTATGAATTTAAAGCATCTTGTTAAGGTGCCCATAATAGCTACATTGTTTTCCTCTGCCCATTAGACTCAGAGAGTTTTATTGTGTGTGGACATAGGACTTATGCAAGTTTCAAAGCTTCCAGAAGAATAAAACCATCATTCCCAGATAGTTACAGGGGAATTGTTGAACCCACGACTCCATACCAAAGGTCACTCTTCTTTTTCCCTAGGAGAGAGATGAGGAGTCTCCACTGATCACCGTCCTCCTGCCTCCCTCTGCTGTCCCATGTGGATATTGTGGTATGTTTTGGGGTCTGTCCTACCAGGTAATCTAGAGCCAGGAAGTGAAGCACGGTGGACCAGGAGACCTCTGTTAAGGCAACAGTGACTCCATATTAGGGTTTTGACCAAACTGCAGTGGCTGGGATTACTTGCTCAGCAAAGTACACCAGGGAGCACAAAGATCTGTTTCTAGACAACCCAGAGGAGAGCTGCTTGCTCCGTTTGAAGGCCACACTTTCCACTGAACACCTCAGCACTTCTCTGAACGTGAACTTTCTTGTTTACTTTTTAGCTCTTGCTTTCTCTTTCTCCTCATTTTCCAAATCTTAAAATAGATTAGATCAAAGTGGTAACTCCTTTATGAAGATTTTTTCTTGTTTTTTCCAGCTAGAAATACTTTTCTATTTTTTTCTAAAGTCCTTCCACATTTCATTTATTGCTAGTGGCCCTTGTGTTTTGTCCATCTGAGAATTCCTGGATATCCTTCAAAACTGGTTTCAGATATCCCTTCATCATTAGGTGTTTGCTTCTCCCTGAGTTTCCATTTCCACATGTCCTGTTACAGGGTGGAAGATGTAAAATGGGATTTGTCTCCCTTTGCCTCTTGGTCTCCAGCTTAGTCTTAGATAGCAAACATTTCCCTTGTACTCCTTTGCGTCCTTATCTTTTCTCCTTATGAGGCAATAAGCTCCTTAAACTCCCTTGTGCTGATAAGATGAACTGGCAGCTTTGGCTGCCGGCAGGGCTGGCCAGTGGTCTGTCTGCTCTCGGGTCCTTTTCTCACTCATCCTCTTCTCTGTTCTCTAGCCTCTCAGACAGCAGATCCTGCAAGGTATGTTTCCCAGGGTCCTATGCAGACCTGGTTTCCATTGGGTTGGCCAAAGGGAGATATTAGTGGGAGGTAAGAGGGTGGGAGAAAGGGAAAAGCCAGAGAATTTCTGTTCCTCTCTTTGCCTCAGTGACCACTCCAACATCAGTCTTCTCTCTGGCTCTGGTCAGACCCAGCTTCTGCTCCTCCATCTTGGAGGTCCTCCATCTTCCAACATCTTCCAGCTGAGCCCAGTTATTGGGCCTAAGTAACACTGTTTTTGTTCCTAAGATTGAAGAATGACAGAGACTTCCTGCTCTGGATGATTTCTAGGTTGGCCCCTCTAGGATTCTCAATTTTTCTTTTACTTGTTCCGCTAATTCCCTGTGCTAGAATTGCCCAGAGTGGCTCTTCTTTTTCTGATGACACCCTGACTCCATCACCAGTCATTGCTTTTCACAGGTTTATTGGCATTGCACTAAAATGTATTGTCCATCTGCTCTCTTTTGGGTATTCCGACAGGAGGATATGGAAAGGTAAATAAGCATCTTCAGGGGACAGATATTCTAGTGAGATGGATCTGATTTTCTGATAAGAAAAAATTCTGGAAGTGATTAGTGGAATTCTACAAAGGCTTCATAGCAAAGGCAGCTCTCGAAGGAGGAGCTGAACTTTGACAAGTGAAACGCAGGGAGGCGAGGAGGTGGCGAAGGGGAGCTCTCTGCTGGGAAGAGCTGTGCAGGACAATGAAGGACCTCAGGCAGCGCCTGCTGCTTCTGGGATGTGTCAATGGTCTGTGGCTGGAGGGTAGGTAGGCGCTGGGGCGTCCTAGCAGGTGACCTGGTGGGCGTTGCTGTCTGCTGAAGACTCCTCAAGGGTGACCGCAGCTCGCATCTCTCCCTGATGTTCTGGGCATTTCCAGTTCAGGCTCGACATGCCAATGACCCCTTGCCTGACAGTCTCCACTAATGAACTGATTGATGTCAACTCCTGAAATAAGCCCTGTGGTTATGTTCCTGCTGTTTCAAAATGACTTACATAACCTTCTTTATCTTGTCTTAAACCCCTCTGATTTCTTTTTGCCTCCCTGGACACACCCATGGACCCTCATGGATTGGTATGGTATGCGGGTATCTGAGATTGCAGACTTTTCTCTGTCACTCCTGAATAAACTTTTCTTTTCTTTTCTAGAGCCTATCTCTCTGAATTTTGTTTGGGATTGTTACCCACTTCCCTCTGGTCAAGTGTCCCATTTTTCTGGTCCCCTGGGAACAACCTCAGCTGAGTTCCCTCCTGTATTTTCAGAGTGCACTGCGCTTGCCCAATACAGCACTTCTCACTCCACACTGTGATTTCCTTTCTGCTCTGTTAGCATGCAGGGAACTCGAGGGCCGAGATCATGCTTCATTCGTGGCTGCATTCTCAGTGCCTAGCTCAGTTCTTGTCACTCAGTGGAGCTGGAGACACATTATGGAGTGAATAAATTGAATAAGAGATGAGCAGGGCACAGCTAATGGATAAGCCTGAAAAGGAGATGAGCGTATTTTTACCTTCATTGGTGTGCAACAGGGAACTACTTCTTGTTTTGGTGGGGAAAGGGGTGATTATACTGGAATTGTCCTTTGGCATGATAGCTCCATAATGAGTGACAAGATTGGATGGGATGGTGGAGAGAAGCAGTTAGCAAGACATTGCACGGTGCAGGCAGGACATAATGAACTGAGTTGATGAGGGAAATGGGGAGAGCTCAGAAACAGGATCACTAAGAAGTGGTCACCAATAGTATGAGGGAGAGGGAAGAGCCCAGGGTGATACGAGGGTTTCTCGTACCTATTGAAATGAGTAACGATGCCTCTTTCCCACCAGAGGAGGAGAGAGTAATGGGGTAGCCATGGCTGCAGAGGGTCTGAATCAAGGAGGCTGATGCTCAGCTGGTTGGCTAGATCATCTACAGGCTATGAACATGCTAAATATTCCTGTGGTAAATGGTTTTAATCACAAGTCTTGGCCCTGAACCTCCCACCCCGTCGTACCCTCTGGATCCCTGGATTTGCTCACCATTTATTAGCAGATGGGCAATGGTGGCTCCATCTCCTTATAGGAATCTAGTCTGATGGGCAGTTCCCATGCTATGGCTGTCTCAAAATATTTTGAATATCATTTTGGTCCCAATGGTCCCATATATGGTTCAAGTAAAAACAGGAAAAACAAAACAAAACAGAAATGATCTCCCAGAAAGCCTCTATTCCAAATAAAGTCAGCTTCTAAGGTCCTGAGGAGGAGTAGGAATTCAATATGCAAATTTTGGTGATGGAGGTGGTAGGCCACAATTCAGACCCTAACCTGAGTCAAAAGCTCGAATGTAAATTCAAATGGTGTTGGCAAAAATAGGCTCAGAGCCAAAATACACCACCCAAGCATCAGCCAAGGGGGGGCAAATGTGTGTAGCATGCACTACAGAGGTGACCCGGGAAGCAGAGGGACTGGGGTGGCACACAGTCAGCTTTGTCATACCCTAAAGGGTTTCCCTGAGTGCCAAGAGTCAGAAACTATTTGACCATGGAGCAACAGAAGAATCAGGCTAGGTGGCTTTAGCTTTCATTAAGGGAGCAGAATCTTTAAGACTTGTCTGGAGAGTTCCAAGAAGCTGTTGGAGGTTGGGGTTTGGGCCCACAAGAGAGCTGACCACAGGGCGCAGCTTAGAAGTCATCCACACTCAGACGTAGCCAATCCCACCCTCACCCCAGCAGGAAGTGGGCCACTTCTGGCCTGCCCCAGGGGAGCCATCAGCTGCCACCAACATTATGCTAATTGGAGTCCCCACTGTCTGTCAATTAGTGTCACCCTGAAATAACAAGCAAGGACTTCCTGTGAGTCAGCCACAGTCACTTCACTCAGAGCTGCTGCCTGAAGGGTCTAAAATCAGAACTATTAATTAATTCGTTCCCTGTGTCCGGGGCAAGGGGTGCTGAAACCCTCCCATTTCCCCTGGTTGGTGATGGCTGGGTAATGTCATGCCGGTTTCCCTCTTAATTTAGCGGTGTCACATTTGACAAGCATCTAGATCACCCTTCCCATTCTTGTTTTCTTGAGCAGAAGACAGAAAACAAGAGATCAAGGCGTCGATGCATCAGCCCTGCGGAAAAATGACAAAGGTTACAATATGTTATATTTAGATCCATAATTTGCCTAGGAAAGATAATTGGGAAATTAAATTGCCTGGCTGGAAAGTCAGCAGGCCTTCTGTTTTTGTCTGGTCGTGTGGTCCCGTAAATGTTCAGGCCTTCCATACCTTCAGGCACTAATAATTAATTTTTAAAAAGTTGGAAGACTGTGTATCAGCTGCCTATTTAATGAGATAAGTCAAAAGGGGAAAAGAGAACGGATTTTCTTGCAGTAATTGGTTGTTACATTTTCCACATTACTTTGAAAAGTTTTCAGATTATATTAGGACCCATAGCAATAAGTACTTTGTAAGGTAAAGACGAATCATGGGCCTCAGTTGCACATGGGGAGCTCCCAGGGGTCAGCAGATTCTCTGCCTGCTCCATTGTTGCTGGGAGAGGCTTTTCTCCCAGGGCTTCCTACAAGACAGGAGTTTCTACAGCAGACCCGAAGTCGTAGAGTCGTGAACAGGAGCTGGGGTGGGCAGTGAAAGTTTTAACTGGAATTTTTCATTACTAAACTTTCTGGGTATTCCATTCAGCCAATAGGTCTGGGATGGGATTTGGACTTCTAAAAGCTCCTAGGACCAGATGAAGTTGGTCCTACTGGTCCAGGGACCACACATTGAGAACCAGAAGTCAGAGACAATGCTTCACATTCCCATCTGCAGAGGAGACTACTGGCTGTAGCCCTTGAAAAAATTGTCTCTGCTCCACCCAAGCCAATTAAATTAGGAGATGGCAGACTTTTGAGCATTTCAGAAATTCTGCAAGGACTGCCATGCACCCTCGGGTTTGAGATCCACTGAGAAGGAAGCTCCATACCCTGCCCTCCAAGTATGGTTCCCAGGCCCCAGTAGCAGCAGCACCTGGGAGCTGGCGAGAAATAATCTCAGGCTCCACCCTGACCTTCTGAATCAGAATCCTCATTGTAAAGAGGTCCCCAGGTGATCCAAATACACATTCATTCAAGTTCCAGAAACGGGGCTCTGAAGGAAGGAGTGGGATTCACATTGATAGGTTCCTCTGTTCCTATTGCATGTCAATGTACTGGGTGGCCTACTTACCACTCAATCTCAACTATGTAAATTCTCCGCTGCTGCCCTAACCAATTAACAAAACCAAGGTAGCTTAAAACAACACCCGCTTACTATCTCCCAGGTCTGTAAGTTGGAAGTCTGCAGACTCATGGAGACCTCTGCCCAGCATCTCACAGGCCCACATCCAAGGGTTGACCAGGCCAGGTGAGTACCTGGAGCTGGTGGGGGCAGGGGAGTGAATCCACTTCCAAGTTCATCCAGATTGTAGGCAAACAGAGCTTCTTGCAGTTCTCAGACGGAAGTCCCTGTCTCTGCTTCTAGAGGCCGCTCTGAATTTTTTCTTTTTTCATTGACCCTCATTCTAAAGGATAACCATGGCTCGAATCCTTATGCTTTAAGTCACTGTGGCTTCCCCTTCTGCTACCTGCTACAGAAAACTTGCTCTTAAAAAGCTTGGGTTATTACATTAAATCATCTCCATAATCCCATTTTTTACTAATCCAGGGTCAACTAATTGGTAACCTTAACAACATCTGCAAAATCCCTTTTGCCATAGGTGTGATTTCCCATCTTATTCCCAGTCTGGGGATTAGGGCTGAGACCTCGAGGGCCAGTTAGAATTCTGTCTACCTCATTGCCAAGACCATCCAGCTCATCTGTCAGTCTTGCTGCCAGGTTCTGAATCTAGATTTGCCTGACCCCAGAGCTCATATTAACACATTTTAAAAACTTATCTGTCAATGGTAAAAAATGAACATGTTATAGAGGACTGTATAATTATCAGAGATTTCATATTTATTGTATTCTTCAGCTTCATAAAAAAATCAAACAAATCCTAAGAAGTACTACTTTTTTTTTTTTTTTTTGATGGCTGATGAGACTGGGGTTGACAAAATTTAATTATTTGTTCAAGATCCTTTAGGCAGAAAGTAGTAGATTCAGGACTGAAGGACAGTTCTGCTGATTTTGAATTCTTTTGCAGTATCAAGATTCCCCAATTTCTTATTTAGGTCACTTTTGTTATATAATTGAGAAACAAATTTACTAGAGTAGAATAAAGGAACTAGCAGGTCATTACAGATGGAATGCAAATGTCTGAGTTCTACTGTGGCCTTGTGCAGAAATCCTGGCTAACCCCTCCTGCTAATTGAGAGAGGAAATCTGCTCAAATGCAGAGAAACGCCCCATTCGGGTTTTTAAGATCACTGTTCCTAGAGAAGGCAGTCATTGAAGTTTTAAACATAATTTAGAAAACAATCAATTCATAAAGCAAACACTTTTTACTGAATTGATCATGTCAGTATTTTTGAGAAGCGATAGGAAATGTGTAGATACAGCTCACATTTGAGATTAGGGAGTTAACCCACTTGCACAGATAAAAGTTAAGAAAAGATTCTTGGACCTCCTAACGCCAGTGACTATTCTTCAATTTATTCTTTTTGTTTCTAATGCAAATAAAAACAAAGACAAACAAAGAAACAAACAAAACCAAAGAATTTACCTACAATTGAGAAGTTTAAATTCTCCTAGAGGGCAGGGTTTCTTGGCAAGATCAGCTAGAAGACTGGCTTATCAGACCTTGTGATGATTTCTCTAATAATAATACCTTTCTCCTCTTCTTGGGACAAACGTCATATCTAGTGAGAAACTATCCTTACACTACATTTTAGAAGTCATTGTATGTTTAAAAAATGGCCTGATCATTTGTTCAAATACGAAAAAGAGAGAAACTCAATAAAGTCTCAGGTCTGTTTTCCTGTCATCATTTATAGATGTAAGGGGTTCTATACCAATCTGGGATGCAGTTTATGATTTAAACAAATCATATTAAAAAATTAGGCCTTGGGTTGGTTAATCTTATTAAAAATCTTCAGATCTTTAAGGATCAATGAAGGCGAGAGGAAGGTTAAGCCCTGGGGTTCCTGGTTGGCGAACAGACACCTCCAAGTAAAAGCAGAGTTAAAAGCCACCCTTCCCTTGGTCGGCTTCTGACTTTGCCATACTTGGTTGATTTGCAGAGATGTGGGATGATAAGTGGAGCAGGTGACAAGCTTAGAACTCTCTTTAGTGCATCCACTTAGGGACTGTAGCCCTTTATTTCTCATGGGGTGGGTTATTTTAATAGTAAAGGCTGGTAACAACAGTTGATATCCAGTCTGTCATTTCTAATAGTCTTTCCTAGAATATTTGCAGCAAGTTTGATAGAAAACACTCTCTGTCCATCTTTCCATTGACTGCTATGTTCTCACAGGCAGAAAAATGAGACAAATTTAAGGAAGATTTGGAGGAATACGTCATTTTGTGCTCTTTATTTGGTTTGAGAGTATCTTATCTTTTTCAACCATTTATTTGGTGAAAAATCAGTTGTAAGAGTGGCATGGATGTTGATGGGCAGACAGAGGGACCAGAGTGGTTGGTAGTCCAGGTGACAGAGATGCTGATTTTATTTTTGAAGTTGAATATATCCATTCCTAATAGCGGGTGTGGAAAGGCAAAAAACATGGTCCCCACCACCAGTAGTATAATAATGATGGATGAATATTCTAGATTTGATCATTTAGGCAAGGCCAGGCCTATTTTGAACACAGTCATTTACCAGATACAAAACTAGATATTCTCTTTAGAATATTTCAAATTGGTGCACAAGACCTTGTTGAGAAGTGTCCTGTGTCCACTCAGGAAATTCAATTCAAAAGTTGTCATGCTTACTTGGGTTTTATTTATGGCAGGGAGAATAAATAATAGACTAACACAGAATTTTTTTCTGAATCTGAAACTGATGTCCTAATTTTGGAATGTCCATATCAGTTCCATTCTGGTAAATCAGAAAAACAAGAAACAAAAACAGGCGTAGACACCAGTGGTGGCCCAGGGAGCTGACCTGTCAGTGTGAGAGCAGGCTGGTTCTACCTGGCTAAGCCTTCTGCCCCAGCAAGAGGTTTTGCTCTCTTTAGAGTCAATCACATGAGGGTAGAGAGAGAAACCTCCAAATTGCATTACATAACACTCCTTTCCCTCACCTGTAGGTTTCTCCCTTTCTCCCTTCTAGGAACACTGACTTTTCTTCCTTCAGTTTCAGAAAAAGCTTTGCTCCCCAGGCATCTTCACTGGGTTTGCTGACCAAGCACCATCCCCACCTCTCCCGCTGCCATGCCAATGCCACCCGTGCTGCCCGGTGCTCCCTGGCTGCCACCTCTGCCTTCAATGGTCTGAATTTCCAACGTGAGCTCTGGAAGCCTTTGAAGAAAAATGGTCTAAGGACTCTGATCTGCAGGGACATGAGGGCTTTCTCAGGTGCTTGCTCTAACATGGTTAGAGGCGGCCCTCTCTGAGGTTCTGGGCTCACACATGAGCAGCTAAGTATCTTCAGACTAAACAGGACGTTTCCTGTGCTCTGTTACATGCCCAGGGCAACCTCGTTAGCCCAGTTGTGCAGATGGGAAAGTGGGCTCAGAGGTGAACAGTGCCCTGTCCTGAGACTTACTATTTTTTTTTTTGGTACTGGGGATTGAACCACAATCTGCACAATCTCCCTAAGAGGCAGGTGGGGCAGGGGTCATGACCAATCTCATGTTACCGAAGAGAAAAGAGAAACCCTGAGAGACTGGTGGGAGGTTGGGAGTGTCCACCATTTCCTGAGTCCACCACTCCTGGACAAGAGCAATGGTCAGGGATCCCTGGGCTTTGTGTTCCAGGAAATGGAAACTGCAAAGACCAGCTCTTCCCCAGAGGACTTGAGAAAAACTCATGGGTGAGCCCTTACGTACCTCTGATGGGGCCAGACACAGGTCCTCCGCATCCCCTCCTGTCTCATGAATGATTTGCTGAACTGTGTGGACCTACCAACCCAACTGGACAAAATGCCTGAAGATTTGACTTGTTTGAAAGTTGAAAGTGTCCCACTTTCATCAAGATATTGCAGTAAACTTTTCAAAGAAAGTTCCTCCTTGCTTCACTTGGGATTTGCTTTTCCTCTGGTGTGAGGGACAAGCTAGGAATCAAAGCTGGCCTCCTGTCACCGAGCCATGGTCACTCCCCTGGCCTGATGGCTGCACTTGCCAGGCATGGGTGCTCGTGCAGGTGTTCCCCGGTGGGCTAGAGTGCTTTGCATCAGCTACAATATTTACAGCCACGGTGGCCTCAGCTCCAGGTCCTTCTATCTGTTCCCAGCTTGGTTCCGTCCTCACTCTCTGTTCTCTCCAAGCCCTCTTGGAATCTCTAGAAAAAAGCTGGAACTGAAGAACAATCCAGAGTGTGCTCCAGGAAGGTGTATGTTGCTTTGTGCTGGTGTTTTCCCTCAGCCTGAGAAGCTGTCCTCTGTGATCCTCTAAGAAGTGAGTTAGAGGAACGGAACAGGAATTCAGTATAGAAAAATAGGGAATCACCCAAAGGTCGACACTTTGTTTCAATGGATGCCAGGGATGCCAGATATTCTTATTCATGTGTGAGTTTTAAAAAACTGGAAGCCTTTCCACTCTTTTCAGTTTGAAGGGCAGCACTGAGAGCCACACATTCGCGATATGCTGTTTGGAGATGCTGGAGGAACAGAGGCGGGCAGGATGTCCTTGCTTGCAGGCTCTGGGGGCTCCTGGGAGATTTGGACCCATGACCTGGTTGGTGAAGCAAGCTGGGGAACCAGCTGTTTGGGACTTGGGTCAGGGTCTCAGTAACTGTGCAGCTTGCGGGCCCGTTGCACACCTTTTTCTTTTGTTGGGTACCAACTCTAATGAAAGGATTTCTGGTAGAGATTTTGGATTTTGTTTTCATAGCACTTTATAATCTATGAGCTTCGCAGCCCACACGTCTAGCTTGTTGATTCATGTGCGTGGCCACAGGTTGCCCCACATTTTACACTCATAAGTTTACTCTGGAGGAACCTTCTCAATGGACCACCTGCAGCATAACCTGCTTTTGTGGCTGGCTTCCCTAAAATCCAATATATTCTGAAGGATGTGATCAATAAGCAGATGGCTCAAGCCCATACACATGCCAAGAAACGAGGCATCTAATTAACAGTTAGACAAGGGTGTGAGGCAATTGCAGAAGGGGAGTGGAGACCCTGCCTGGGCTGGGAAACCCCTGGATAGGAGAAACAGGGCTGTTGTCGACATGTTGTCGAGCTGTGGCTGTTAGAAGTGAGAACTCAGCCAGGACCTTCAGGCGGTGCTCATTAGGGCCTTACGAAATTCCCAATTATCTTTTGACCTGGCCCTAAGCAGGGCCCTTGTCCATTGCCCCAAGAACAGAATCAATGGATCCAAAAGAACACTCATTCTGGCAACCCACATGGATCTGGCTCCCAAGGGAAGCTGGCGGACTCAGAAAGGAGGCATTGTCTGCAGCCAGGGTGGCTGTGGGAAGGATGTCGGGTACCGGGAGAGTCCACCATCACGGAGACAAGGCAGGCTTTTTGAGATGGGCAGTATTGCACCCTGAACAAAGGTCAGGAAGACCCAGTTTGTGTAAAGAGGCCAAAGCGCCCCCAGGGATGGGTCCCTGAGTGGAGTTTCAGTTGATTGCAAGTCCCATCAGTGGCTTCCAGAGAGCCAAGTGTCACAACTCCTTCCTATGCACATCTCTTGGCTCCAACAGGAACAAAAAAGAGGCTCTACTCACCTGAACCCAAGGGAGCCCTTGAGGGAGTGTCCCCTGGGGTCAGAGAAGAGAACTGGGCTCAGCTTGGTGTTTCCCAGTCGACCCTTTCATTCTGTGCTTCCAGCTTTTCCAGGGCTGGTTCCGAAGTGTGTGTTTGCTGGTTTGTTTAATTGTTTTAGTACCAGGAATTGAACCCAGGGGTGACTAGTCACTGAGCCATTTCCCCAGCTCTTTTTTATTTTTTATTTTTTAAATTTTAAGACAGAGTCTCACTAAGTGGCTAAGGCTGGCTCTGAACTCGCCGTCCTCCTGCCTCAGCCTTCCAGCCTCTGGGGTTACAGTGGGCGCCACCATACCCAGCCCCCTCCCTACATGTTTTTCTTTTGAACTGAAGACTGCGAAAGAGAAGGCAGTTCCCAGAGTCTGATGAATCCCGAGACGACGGGCCTAACACTCCTGGGGTCAGTGAGACTCAGGAGCTCAGGGCTATGGCTGGTGGGAGGTAACGTAACCCTTAAGTTTTAATGGTGACACAGCCTTGTGGACAAGTCACCCCCTGACAACAGACACACATCGGAAGACAAAGCCCAGCTTCTCTCCTCCCAGCCTGCTTGCCCTTCTTCCTTGGAGAGGAGAAATGCAAGAAGCCAGTGAAGTGAGTGGGTGTGTTGTTGCCTCCTGTTCCCAGCAGACAGGAGTTTGGATTCCAGGGGCTGACATGAGCACGTCTGAGGCTGCCGTCACTCACCACCATAGGGGATAAGATGACAGTCATGGTGGTGGCTGATGTTGTGTGTCAGCTCCTCCAGGCTGCAGTTCCCATTTGTTGCTGGGAAGGTGTGTTTGAGATATGATTAACACTTACATCCATGGCCATGCCCAGAGCAGGAGCGCTCCTCATCCAATCAGAGGGGGGCCTTGGCAGCATGATGGGAGCTTCCGCCTGGAGACTGTAACACAGCCACCCACCTGCATTTCCCGCCTGCTGACCTGCCTTACAGATTTTGGTCTTGTTTTCCTCTCCCACAATGGCATAAACCAATTCCTTAAGATCTGTCTCTCTCTCTCTCCCTTAAACACAAACACACATACACACACACATTCTCACAAGATGACGCAGAACATCATGGTAGACGGGTGTGGTGGAGAAAAGCAGCTCAGAACATGTCACTCAGGAAGCAAGAAGGAGCTCCGCTCACTAAAGACAAAATATAAATCCCAAAGGCATATCCCCAGGACCTACTTCCTCCAGCCGTGTCCTACCTGCCTACAGTCCAGTTAATCCATATCAGTGGATTAATCCACTGATTCGGTCACACCTCTCATAATGTGATCATTCCCCTCTGCAACTTCCTGCATTGTCTTGCACACGAGTGTTTGGAGACATCTCATATCCAAACCATCACACAGTGTGTGGCGGCTGATGGCTTCCACATACTGACTTGAGAAAGTGGACCTCCTCGTTAACCCTGATAACGCAGATCTTGTGTTTTGGGGCTTCTGGGAAGGGAGAAAGGGCTCAGGGCTGCATGTTTTCCTTAGGGCCTGGGCAGACTGAGGCTCACCTTCTCTGTTTTCTGAAAGGCCAGTCTAATGGCTGTTGCCAGGGGCAACAGCCAGGGTTCCTGTTAGGGGTTGAATTTTGTCTCTCCCCAGATTCATACATTGAAACCCCAATGCCCAGCACTCCAGAATGTGACTATTCAAAGTCAGGGTCTTTGAAGAGGTCATTCAGGTAAAATGAGGATATATGGGTGGGCCTTCATCCAATACAGACATAACTTTTTTCTGAATAGTTTTGAATCTATGGTTGAATCCGTGGATATGGAGGGCTGACTGTTTTCATCCTTCTTTCTCTCTCCCTCCTGTATTCCATTTTACACATTGCTTTCAATGACACAGGCCATTTCTTGCATTATTAGGATAATGTCGCTCCCTTCCCAGCTCTTGTGACTCCTGTTTACAGTCCCAGTGAAGTGGTGGAGGTCGTTTCCTCGTGCCCTTGACCAAACCCAATGCTCTTCCCTTTGAATGCCTGCTCAGAAGACTTGGAATTCATCTAATTGGTAGACCGATTTCCTCTTCCACACTTTTCCTTCACAACTATTCCAAACATCATTTTATAAGCTGCTTTCCCATTTGTAACCAGAGATGGGGGAATGAGGAGGGTGGGATCCAGGAAATATGAGGTCTTCAAGGTTAGAAATAACTTGTAGTTGGAGAAAATCAAGGGCAGTCAGTGGGTCTGGAGTGGAGTGAACAGAAAGGGGTATGGTGAGTAGAGGGACTTGGCCAGGGAGTAACAGACCTGGTCAGGGATTCTGAAGATGGAGGGATTCAGCAAAGGTCCAGGAGGGAGGATTCTGTGTGGGAGCAGTTTCTAACAGGAAGTGGGAAGGATGGAGCCTGCACTGCAGGTGGAGGTTTTGCATGAGAAGGGCCTTTGCTTCTCTGAGGCAGGGGATGTTCAACAGGGAGACGGGAGGCGGGGCAGAGCTGTGTTGATGGGAAGGCGAGGGAAAGGGAGGTAGCTCATCACAACCAATGTCATCTGCTGTATCTGGGGTCTTCCTTTCCAGCCCAAAGCCCTCTGCATTTTGGTATCATGGAGGCAAAGGCCTGGGCCGGATGCGGGCACAGAACCCACTGGACCAGGACTGTCTCAAGGCCTCTCAAGGTTGGCAGGACCCCTGAGGATCAACCCACCAGCCACGAGGGAATGCTGAGGGGAGGTGCGCCCCCTTCTGGCAGCCTCTTCCAGCACAAGCTGTTGTAGCACTTGACTTACCTGCATCTCCATTCCTCCCATCACTGGAGGGATCAAAGCCAACCATTTTCTGACTCAGATTCATTGTGAGAGACTTGAACGAATCAGTAAATTACACTAAGGTTTCAGAAGCCTTTGTTTTCTAAAAAACAAAACAAATGAAAAAACATCTCTTTACCTAGATATCACCCTCTGCAGAAGGTGAATGAAGAGAGGAAAAGGAAAGAAGAGAGAGAGCTTGTACACATCATTTTGGGGTGTAGCTTAGGCGTGTTGCCAAAAAGGCATTTTATAAAAATGTTCTCTGTGGAGGTTGAGCTGCACCAAAAAAACCCCCAAAATAACAACAACCCCCCCCAAAACAAACAAACAAAAATGTCCCCAAGTCAATCATTGTTTAAAATAGTAGACTGAGGCAGACTCCAAATCTGGCTATAACCTTAGCAGACAAAGCAGAAGCCTAAAAGTTGACCAGTGATGATTCTGGTAGGTTAGACAACTAGTTAACGATTCAGAGTATGGTGCCCATCAGCTCAGGACCAACTCATTCAGTAGGTTCTGTGGGCCTGCAGTAAATGAAGTGGGCAAATTCCTTCTCTTGCCTTTTTATTTTTAAAGCAAGATGCTGAATTTTGACTCAGTGAGGGTATGAAACTCAACTAAAATTACAAAGAAAGTAACAAGTAAATCTGGGATTTGATAAATCTGTCATACTGCACAGCTCGTGATCTTTGATCCATTCTGGTGGTTTCCAAACTGTGTTCCTTGGAGTACTGGGATGGTTTGGGACATCCTTGGGGACAGCAGTGAGTTGGGGGTATGCATTCGTTTCCTAAGGCTACTGTAACAAAGAATCACAAACCTGGGTGGCTTGACACCATGGAAATTCATCTCTCATGATTCTGCAGGTCAGAAGCCTAAAATCGAGGCTGTTCAGGGACGTGCTCCCTCTGCATCCTGTGGGGCAGGCCAGGCCCTTCCTGGCCTTCTCCAGGTGCTGGGAGCCCCAGCAGCTCCTCAGCTTGCAGTGACCTCACTGAGTCTCTGCTTCGTCTTCACATGGGGTCTTCCCTGTGAGTCTCCATGGCACCTTGTCTTCCTGTGTGTCTCTCGTCACATACAGACATCAGGATTATTGGATTAAGGACCCACCATTCCAGGACGGCCTCATCATAACTTGACTGACCACCTCTGCAAATACCCTATTTCCAACTAAGTCACGTTCACACCTGCCAGGGGTTCAGACTTCCCCATATCTTTGGGGGACACAATTCAGGATGGTAGGTGAGAAGAAGCCATGTGAATGGAGTTCTCATCTTCACCCCGGCTTCCACGAGGGCTATTCTGCTTTTCTTCAGTTACAGCTTTGGGATCCTTTGAAAGAATTTGTTGGAGAAAGAGTGCCATGCAAGACAATGTATTAAAGACCACGGATCTATAGCGTGCCACTTCCAAGAAAGGAACAGGCAAACACGTCATTCAACTGCCTTAGAAACTTCTTTTGTGCAAGGCACTGAATAGTGCTTTTTCTTCCACAGGCTCTTACTTATTCAGCATGCACAGGGCACAAATAGCCAGTCGCTGCTGATGGGCATTGGCCAGGAACCACCACTAAGAACAGAGTGAGGGGCACCGGCCCAGCCATTATATACTGCCCCTTCCTTTGAGTCCCCTTGAGTAGCCATATGGGTACTGTGCGTGTGGTCTCTTCTCTTTTGGGGGCTTTGCATCAAGCATTCCATCCCTGAGGCTTTTTGGTGCCGTTAGAGCTGATGCTCCCTTAATTAAAGGCAATGGGTGGTGAGATGACAGGACTGGTATCAGTGGTTGGCTTCCCCAAGGACCAGGGAACACCGTGGCCTAAGCTCTCCTCTCTGCATCATTGGATTATTCATATGTTCCCATATGGAGGGGTAAAATTTAAAGGAGGGTGGCCCCTATCGCCTCTGGCTTGCTGTCTGCTCTGCCTGCTTCAGGAAATCTGCAGAGGCGATGCCCTGCCAGAAGTGTTTCACTGCCTCATTCATCGAACATGGAGGGTGCTGTGGCTTGAAGTGCATGGCTATTTTGTCCTTGCTTCTCTGTGCAATGCGCGATGTTCTCCTGAACATCAATGACCGACGTGGCAGAAAGGCTCGGCAGTTTTGTGAGAGTGAAGCTGTATCACTCCAGTGTGATGAGCCAAGGGAAAGCCCTGGTTCTATCCAGCAGACCCTGCCTGGCCACAGCCCTGCCTTCTCAGCCTCACCGTGGGTTTGGAAGACCCTCCGTACTCACTCAGTCTTATGGACACAAACATAAAAGGGACATTCTGGCTCAGGGAATTGAGTTGACATGAATATAGGGGCAGAGTTTTTGCCAACCACTTATGGACTGAATATTCAATACAGGGTTTGAAAAGTGCCAGCTACCAAGTACTCCCCACTACACACAAGAAAAGGGTTTAAAAAGATCAATTTAGTGCAAATTCTTTTACAAATCCAAGATTTATTTCATCTCTTTATGTACAAAAAGTAAAGTCCAAATGAACATAAAACCAAATAAAATCCTTGGGGTTGCACTGACTCAGCTGCCCATTACCTCACGGGCACAGTGAACCATATAAACAATACACTGTCACCACAATGTTACATTTGTGATTCAGAAGGAATGTGACATCTGGCTATATGAAGAGTGCTAAAGAGAGAAAAAGATATCATAAAGCAACATGGGAGTGAAAGAATTTGTGGATCATCAGTCTGAAATGTATCTAAACAGCACATCTCCAATCGATAATAATATCAAGGACCCAATTCACGTCTGCTTGGTTGACTCAGCACAAGAACCCAACGGCACTTTGTAATTGTTTTGCATTTCTTGTTTTCCCAGAGGACAGGGACCATGGATGGGTGAACAAAGATGCAATTAATTCATGGGGTACCAAAATTGGGGATTCAGAGTAAGATTTTGCAGGGCACCGTTACTGTGGAGGTTCAAGTAGCAGAGGACTCACTTGGAGCATAATGTAGTAACGATGTGATGGGATCAAATATTATGTCCCTGTTGATTTATGGCAAAACAGAGAAGTGAAGCCAATGTTAATGTCATGCATGCAAACATTTCTTGATAAGCAGAGTAACAAAGTTTCCATTGTTTTTGCTAAACTCAGTTCCTAAGGGCTTTTGAAGAAACGTGGTGTTTCTGCATCCCCGTGTCCTTCAAGTGATTTATCTACAGGTTTGTTTTAAACCACTCAGCATCAGGGTCACTTTCTTTGCCTGGGATCTGCTCGTGCAGTCTTCTTGGAAACAGACAACAATACCTTAGAGTAACTGAAGACAGAACTCAATTTTTTTTCTGACCTCTAAACATATTGTGCATATGAAAAAAAAATAACATGAGAGAAAGAAGGTTCTTTTTAAAATTCAGAATCTGTAGTTTGTGAACCTCCTGTCATTTAGGCATGAGCTCCGTGCTGACCTTTTCAGATCATTGATAAGACATTCTCCCAGGAGACGTGTGTCTAGTGGAAATGTGAATAAAGTGAAGGAAAGCTGAGGCGCCTACAGCACGAACGCCAGCCACGCTGGGCTTAGTACTCCTGGAGGGCAGTAGTGACGCATAAGAGCACGCATGGATAGACACCTCAGTTTACAGAGACCGTACATGACATTTTTAAATATCTACATCTGTTGTTGGTATAGTTTCTAACATTATCAATACTGCCATTTTACAAATTTTATTTTATTTTTTAAAATCTTTTTGTGATGCTGGGGATCTAGCCCAAGGCCTCATAAATGCTAGGCAAGTGCTCTACCACCGAGCTCCACCCCAACCCCAATTTTTCTTGGATATATGATAGTAATCCATCAAACACAGCTTTGACAGATGGATCCTGTTGCCTTCCTATGGCAGGAAAAAAACCAACTAAAACCATCTTCCACCCAGTTGGAATTAAATTATTTATCAATAATGGGCTGCTCACTGGACAATAAATGAAAATATTAGAAAGCAGTCTCCCAGCTAGACCTCCTTCTGTGTACTTTCCACCTAGACATCCAGAAGGTCATCTCCGCTCTCGTCACTCTCCACGGTCAGCTGCCTCGTCCACCACTTCTTCACCTCGGAGCCACAGGAGGCTGCGTCTGTCACGGGATTCATCTTGCACACCACGGATTTCATTTTTATCCTCTCTCCGCATGGGAAGGTGATGGCAGGTGGTGGCTGGCTTGGTAGACTGGGGTCTGTGGAATGACCGAGAGTCCCATGAGCAACCTGGCATGGCTTCATTGTGGCAGCCCTTCCTGGAACACCTCCACATTCCCATCTGCAATGCTTCTGGCTCCCAAGTCCTATCCCCAGATGTTGAGTAGGAAATTTTTTCAGCATTTGATTCTTTATACTCTATTTTTATGTTGTATTCATGGACAACTAATAATAGCACTTGGAAAAATATGCTGCTTGCCCCTTTACTTGTAAGATAATTCTGAAAACCAGAAAATCACGAAGAGTTCCCATCTGGGTAAAGGGGAGTGTCATAGAAACGTGTGAGCTGGGGTTCATTAGCATATGCATGCAAATAAAAAAGATAAAGGAAAAGAAAGGACAGTGTAGGAGATGGTAAAGAGGGATGTGGTGAGATGTCACTTAGGGTCCCCACAGTCACTGTCTTGGGTCCCACTCTGTAACCTGGAGGTATGTAGCCCTGGGCAAGGGCACACCTCCAATGATTTCCTGCTCTGTAAAGGGAAGAGAATGCAAATGCTCCCCTCAACTATTGTGAAGCCCCAAACAGATGAGAGGGGTGACTTAAGAAGTGCATAGCATAACACCCAGCACACTGCTGGTGGCCCCTTGAAGTGCTCTTTTTCTTCCTCCTTGACTCCATAAGCTCGGCATGTCCCCAGGGGCATTCGCATCATCATGCCCCATTGGAGGGACTTTGACGTTGAAGTGAACATGGGAGATGGTGCATTCTCCCCAGAGCCTCTCTCTAACCCCTTCCTAAAGTGCCCGGACCTCCATGCCCTATCACACCGCATCCAGATAAAGGAACAGCCTCCAGCTTGTAACCTGCCTCTGGGTGCCACCTGGGACCATTGGCTCTGGACTGCTGTCATATCAACCTCCATAAGCACAGACTTGAAGGTTACATCTTGCCCAGAGGTTTTTAATGGCTGTTAGCTGCCTGGAGGATG
Source organism: Glaucomys volans (assembly GCA_020662805.1). Classification (NCBI taxonomy): domain Eukaryota; kingdom Metazoa; phylum Chordata; class Mammalia; order Rodentia; family Sciuridae; genus Glaucomys; species Glaucomys volans. The sequence continues at coordinate 168,196 of JAJEJO010001560.1, forward strand.
AAATGGAAACTACTTAGCCTGTGATTTTAGGCTTTGCATGTCCTGGCCTTTCCTTGAATAGCTAGGCCACTTCTGATCCCTGAATGATAAACTCCTGGATAAGAAAAGGGACACTGTCCTTGGCAGTGGCTTTGATGAAGAGCCACTGAACATTTCCAGACTCAAAAGCTAAGTTTCACTGTCATAGCTTGGTGAAATATATATGCTGAGAAGACTTCCCTGCATCCTGCACTTCTCATCTGGCCTGAGCGGAAGCTGGGCACAGGTAGAGGGCGGCAGGAGGCCCTGGCTTACTGGGCTCAGTTCTCTAATGCAAAGGACACTGGGGTGTGCACAACAGTGCTCTCCTGACATCCACGCCCTTCATCAGTATCCTGGCTTTCCAAAGCTCCACATTCCTTCAAAAGAAAATTCTTCCACTTAATCAGTGAAATGTTTGAAAATAACAGAAATGTAAGATTCAGAGAGGGAACCTCAGGAACACACCCAGGACAGTGCCAGGCATACAGTCAGCACTGCGTAGTGTGGTAGGTGGCATTATTACTGTTACTACTGGGGCAAAGCAGACTGCAGGAAAACTGTGAGCCACACAGCTGCCTAGTGTAGGTTGAGGTGGAGCAGGGCCTGTGTCTGTCTGGAGAACTTGGTGGCATTTTCTGAACGATCACATCTGCCCATTCCCTCTTAGAGAGAATACACCTTGCCCTCTGTGAGATGCCTTGAGCACGTGCAGGAAGCCCTTGGACCCCTGGTCCTCCTTCCTCTCTGGTCTTGGCTACCATAACTCTCACTTTGTGAGCAGGAGCTGCCTTCTCAGCCCTGGCAGGGAAAATGACAGCTGGGAGGGTTATGTTTAGAGAAGCTCCTTTGAGAGGATGTTTTTGATGAGGGGATGCATTTTTCATTGTTTCACGTTTTGAAAATAATCAGGCACAGACCTTGCTATAGTTTGGATCTGGAATGCTCCACAAAGGCCCATGTGCTAAAGGCTTGGTCCCCAGCTTGGTGCTATCGAGGGTGGTGGAACCTTTAAGGGGACTCTTAGTAATCAGGAGAGTGCCGTGGGAGGAGACTGTGTGACACCATCTCTCCCTCTTTCTCTCTTTTCTTTCATTCTCTCTTCTTTTCAGGGCTGGGGATCAAACCCAGGGCTAGCTAAGTGCTCTACCACTGAGCCACACCACCAGCCCTTCCCACTGTCTCTTTTTCTTGGCTGGAATGGGGTGTGTGACTCTCCACCATGTATGCCCCCACCATGACGTGGGGTCTTGCCACAGCCTCCAAAGCAATGGGCCACCTAGCCATGGAACGAAACCTCCCACATTGAGACAGAATATACTTTTCCTCCTTTTAGGTTATCTCAGTTATTGGTTATAGTAACAGAGAGATGGCTAGTTCAGACCTGTATTTTGGAATTCAAGACTCAAAATACACAGAGAGTAGCTACTTATTGGAGGTACCCATCAATGATGAAATGACTGATGTACCTACCAGAGGGCCGACACCACTGCCCAACCTTCCGTTGGGGCTTCTCAGTCTCAGATGTGTCCTGCCGACTTCCTCCTCTATCTGACAGCGTGGGGCTCAGGAGCTGCTGCTGGCTGCTCGTCTGTGTGGGAGAAGAATTCAGCAGTCATGACTCTTCTTTCTTACAGCACATTTTCACTTGGCACATAATATTCATGCATATTTATCAGGTACAAAAGGAAGTTATGGCTCCTCTTTTTTAAAACCTTTTGATTGATGACATTTGTACATATATTTGGGACCTTGTATGATAACTCAGTCCATGTGTACAGTGTGGGATGGAGAACCAGGGTCATCAGCATTTCTCTCTGCTCAAGGGCTTATCATCTCTATGTGCTGGGAACCGCTGGACCTTCTCGTTATTTTGAAATACATCAGGGAGCCAAAAGTATAAAATCCATGTGAAACAGCTAGGGCAAGAGAGGGCCTCTTGGAGCCTCCTGCTAGGCCCTGGGGCCTTATTCCTGTGACTGTGCCCTACACACCACAAGCTGGGGGTCCCTGTGTAGAAGGCTGGACGGCTCCGCGTGGTTAAGTACAAACCATAACTGGGACCTCATAAAGGAGCAGGAAGCCCCTACCAGCTGCAGCTCATACACAGACAGGGCTTTCAGGATGCTGATGATGCCCGTGATGTTTTATAGACATGTAGGTTTGAGTTTAGAAATGAAAATATCCTGTTTTAGTCCAGAAGCTCCTCAAGCCATCTTCCTGAATGGCATGCACTTCTCAGATGCTGACTGAGAACAACAATCTTCAACGAGTCTGATTAGCAGAGGAGGTGGAAAGCCACGTGCAGACATTGACACTGACGGGACTGCAAATTTCTGACTTAACGAGGGGAAGAAAACCTTCAGGCTGGAGCCTCACGTAAACCGTGCTCCTGAGGCATGGGAGCTTTCCAGGCTCAAATTCAGCCCGAGATGTGATGCCAACCCTTTAGGTAAAATAGAAACAAAACCCAGAAAACAAATGAAAAAGCCCAGCATTATGGAATTCAGGGCATTAGTACTTTTTAGTATCTCCATGGTATAGGTCAGGTCTTGAATGTCCCCCAAAGGTCATGTGCTGAAGGTTGGTCCCCAGTCTGCGGTGCTGTCCAGAGGTGGTAGAACCTCCAGGAGGTGGGGCTTGTGGAGGGAAGTCAGGTCATGGGGGCCATGTCACTGAAGGGAACTGGGACCCTGGCCTCTTCTTCCTCTTTCTTTTCCTCGCTGCCATGAACCCTACATACTCCACCAGGCTGTGCTGCCCAAAGGGTTAGAGCCAACTGCCTGTGGGCTAAAATCTCCAAACCTCTGAACCGGAATAAACCTTTACTCCTTCTAAGTTGATTCTTTCAGGTATTTTGTCACAGTGATAGAAAGCTGACTAACCCACCAGACAAAAGAGAACCTTTAGAACTAACCACAACAGAATCCTGAATGGCAAAGTCACAAACATCATCTGCATCCACAGGCCCTACCTTGGGTGGCATGTTATGATCCTGGCTGTTGGCGTTGGTGTCCTCACTTGGCTGGGTGGTCTCGATGCTGGGGGGGTTCAGAAAGCGGCTCAGCTCCTGCTGCTGGCTCTCTCTCAGGCTGTGGATGATGCTGCAGGATTGCTGCTGTTTCTGTGCGAAGACACTGCTCCTTCAGTGATGGAACAACAGCCCAGCGTCCCCTGTCCCACCCCATGCAAGTCACGCTGTCTCTCCCCCTCTCCAGACATCTGTAGCGATGGTGACCTCCTAGGAACTTCCAAACCACAAAGTCGGTTCAATGATCAGTTAGACTAAGAGAAAAGAGGGCTTCAGTTTGAGGAAATGCCTTTACCTTCCTTTTTCATTTGCATAACAATCAGCTTGGTTCTGTTCATTGATACTAGCTTATGTTTTCATTATGTTCCACTTTTCCCCTTTTGATTTTATTCTGAGCTCATTGAACTGATGCCAGCTCTCCTTTTCCTGCAATTGTAAGCAGCTGAGAGCTTGGGTGGGCGAGGAAACCTCTGCCCCGTTTGGGTTCTGGATTTCACAGGCCCAGCCAGGAGGCAATCCTGCAGGCCTGTCTGTCTTGGCCCACACTGAGGCCAGGACTCCCTGCCTCTCACAGCACTGGTGAGCTGTGCCTGAGCTGCAGAGGACATTTGGCCTCGCCAGAGGGCATCATGGTTTCTTTTCTCTGGGGACCTTTTCTGCTCCAATAGAAATGCATGTTTCTGCAGTTGATGTCATTCTGAAGAACAGGACTTTAAAAAAGTCTTATACAGCTACGTGTGGTGGTGCAGGCCTGAAATCCCACCAATTCAGGAGTCTGAGGCAAGAGGATCACACAAGTTTGAGGCCAGCCTCAGAAACTTAGCAATACACTTTCCCAAAATGAAAACTTAAAAGGATTGTGCTCAGATAGCTCAGTGGTAGAGCAGCCCTAGGTTCAATTCCTACAAACTCAGACACATATACACATGAAAAAAAACCCAAAAAACCAAAACCAAAACCAAAACCAAAAAGTTATATAGCATATGCCAATACAGTAGATGTTCATTCATTTATGAGTTAGAGACTCTCATAGCCTATAGTTTGGGCAGCTGCAAGCAGATCAGTAAAATCCCATGAGAGGTGCTCTTCACATCATCAACGGTATGTCGGAATTTTCAGCAGCAATTTTCAGTAGACATTTTTGGAGTTTATAAATATTTCAGTATCTATAAACTGCTATTTAAATGTTCATGCTATATTATGAAAACGGGATTCCTTGGAAACGTGTATGGATCACTGAAGGGACTGGCTGAGCTTGGACGGGAGTGGAGGTTCCCAGCAGCGTCTGGCTGCTGTGAGCGGATGTCAGGGGCACATCCTCCAGGAGTGTCAGGCTCCTTACAGGAGGTTCGGTGCCTGTGACTCGGGGAGCCCTTCCTCTGACCTGTCCTTCTCGGGGACCTGACCCAGAAGCTGGGCTCACTCACAGCCCGGATGCGCTTCAGACACTTCTTCAGCCACATGCGGATGGTCTGCTTGGCCACCTCCTCCTCTATGGTGTACTCCAGCTGCTCCCGCGCCAGGAGCTCCTCCAGCTGCAGGCTCTTGCGGATGTCCACGGAGCGGTAGGACAGCATGCTGGCGGGCGGAGACAAGAGCAGCACCCGCAGGGTCACCTGGGGTGCAGGCTCTCGGATGTTGCAGACCAGACTGCACATCACCACGCCCATCTGCACACGGGACAGCGGGTGGCTTGGGCTGGCTGTGTCACTTCTTCCTCTCCCTCCCCCTGTCTCTAAAAGAGGACGGTCACGGTACCTACCTTACTGAGTGACAAAGTCGGTTAAAATGTGTGATCCTTATAACAGCAGGTGCCATCTAAGAGCTTGTACGACAAAGACCCAGGACAGGTGGCTGGCTTCCCAGCTGCATCAGTTCACACTCCAGGACGTTTTCCGAAGGAAGCTGCTGTCTCCCTACCTCCTTCAGTCAGCTCCATCGGAGCTGGATAACACGCCTGGTGTGCTTCCTGCACACCCGCTCCCCGTCCCCCTCGTTATCAATCTCATACATCCCTCTGTATCCTCCTTATGGATTTTGGAGGCTACACAGCAGGACGATATTCACCCCATTTAGCCCTTTGCTTGATGCACCCAAAGAGTGGTGAGGCCCACACGGCTGATGTGCTACATTAGGGCCTGAGGCAAGAAGGCAAGAAGGCATCAGGATCAAGGGGTCCATGACCCCAGGAGAACGCAGCCCTGTCATGCAGCAGGCTCTGGGGCATCAAGGTGTAACCAGGGTCTCACTCAGTGCCCTGCTGGGAGCTCAGGTCACCAATTCAGCCCAAATCACAGAATGGAGGTTCTCCCAAACACAGGGTCATTGGCCTTCTCTTCTTTGCTAAGTCTCCTCCCACCATGGAGGATGGATGGAGAATCTCAGCATGGACTGTCATACACTGGGCTAGAGGAACAGGGAAGGGCACCAGAACTATTGGTTTTGTCCTGGTCCCTTTTACTTAGATGCACCTATATTCCAAAGAGGCTGTGCTATAGTTTGGATCTGGAATATTCCCCAAGCTCATGAGGGGAGGCTTGGTCCCCAGGGCAACAGTGTTCACAGGTGGGCTTTGGGGAAGCAATTAGATCATGAAGGCTCTGACCTGTGTGGATGAATTCACTATAGCCGAATGAATCACTGGGAGGTGGTGGAAACCGAAGGCAGGACATAGACAGTTGGAGGAAGCAGGTCACTGGGGATGTGTCCTGGAAGGTTATTTCCCCAGCCCCCTCTTGTCTGTCTGTCTATCTGTCTCTCTCTCCTTCCTGGCTTCCATGAGCTGAATGAACATCTTTCCTCCACTGCCTCACCTCAGGCCCAAAGCAATGAAGTCTGACTGAAACTCAGAAACCATGAGCCAGAATAAATCTTTCTCCTTCAAATTATGTCAGGTATATTGTCACAGCCATGGAAAGCTGACTCACAGGGGTTGAATGCTAATACTAATGACAACAGTATGTCTATGCACTTCACGTTCAACCTAAAAACAGTTTGTCAGTAGGAGGAAAGACTAAGCAACATTCTGAGAGAGATGACAGCCTATTATTCACACATATTTTCTATCCCCCTTTTTATGCCTTTTTAACTTGTTCCTGGAAGATTTGACTAGTGAGTGGTAAAATGGAGAGAACCTGCCCCAGGCCCTTCCTGTTCTGATCTGATCTCTTTTCATCTTCTAGCCACAGTGTATTTCTGTGCACCCAGGAGCTTCCCAAATTTGTGACACCATACCACATAACTTGTCAGGTACTTGCAATGTGACCTACATAGTGACTGCCAGCCAAACACATTATTACAAGGAAACCACCTGGACCGAAATACATTTCTCCAATTAGTTTCTTTATAAAGGTGGTGGCATAGTAGCATAAATCTGTTTTTAGTTTTCCATTAAATAGTAAAACCTAGCTGAGGTCAAATGACTACTATAATTTAGAAGGACAGGTAATCATGAATGATATTTTAAGAAGCCAGCCAAGGCAGTCATAACACGACCTGAGAATGTCTATAATTTCTACTGATGACAAAGATGCAGACATTGTTGATGCTACTGTGCTTCATTGTATACTCTCATAATGAAGGAAATGCTGTATTTTAGGGACTGGTGAAAATAAAAGCATTTGCTTTCCCTTGCAAGTTGTAGACTTCTGAATTTTTATTTATGGGATCTTGTTTAAGAAACTGTTGGGGGTTGAATGTTTCTCCCCAAAATAGGTATGTTGGGGCCCTAACCCCTAGTACCTCCCGAGGTACTAGCCCTTAGTACTTCTGCAAAGAGGTCACACCAGATACACTGAGCTAAGATGAGGTCATACTAGAGCAGGCTGAGCCCTTAATCCAATATGACTGGTGTCCTTATAAAAGGACACACACACACACACACACACACACACACACTCTCGGAGAACACCATGTGAAGAGGAAGGTGGAGACTGGGGTGCTGCTTCCACAAGCTAAAACTTGGCAGGAAGCCACCGGAAGCTCAGGGAGAGTTCTGGAACGGATTTCCCCCCATAGCCCTACCAATAGCTGGAGCTCAGACTCTCAACCTCCAGAACCATGAGACAATAAACTGTAGGTGTGAAGCCACTTGGTTGGTGAGGCATTGTTCCAGCAGCCCCAGGGAACCAACAGGACCTCTCAGAGTGAGCAGGAAAGGCAGAGGCTCAGTTGACCCTTTGACTAGGTGCTCAATAAATGCCTGGGAAGTGTGGGGTTCAGCCAGCCAGGGGCGACCAGTACGGAGCAGGCAAGGAGGATGTGCGTGAGAAGATCTGGATTCTAGCCCAGCTCTGCCCTGGACCTAGGGGACCCTGAGCAAGTCATCTACCTTTCGGGACAGTTCCCTCACTGCAGAGTGAAGGGTGGGACTGTGCTCCCCCGGCCCCTCCCCCTGTCCCTTCCGGGTTGTCAGGCCATGACACGCCCCTCCCGTGTAAGGCGCACTTCAGGCCCAGGAAGTGTCACCCTACTTTAAAACCACGGCAGCGCGGCATTTCAGGCTTCGTGCGTCCTTGGCGATTGTATTCACGAGTTTCCTGGAGTCGCAGCTGAGTCTCTGGACTCGGCTCAGTGCTGCGACCCTGCCCTATGCAACCTGCCCCGTACCTCAGGACGTCGTGGAAAGTGACATCACCGCCGTTGTGCAGCCGCTCCATCTCGTAGCACATGTGCTTAAACAGGAGCTTGTCCTTGTCCAGGTCCACCTCCAGCCTCCCGCGCAGCAGCCGCAGCAGGAACTTCACTCGGAACGTGGGGATCACGCCCTGGGTGGCAGAGTGCAGGGCTGGTGAGGCTCTGGCAGGCCCCGGGGGTCCGCTGGGGTCTCTTCATAGCATAAAGCAAGAGACAGGAGCTATTCCTCAAAATGTGGCATAATTCCCACCAGGCAGGAAGAACGCTGGGGCCTCCGTAGAGGCTGGAGGCAGTAGGGGCACTGAGGAGAGCAGGGGTGAAAGGCGGAGCAGGAGTTTCCGCTGGGGCTTCTCCAGCTCTGAAGGATCCCATCTGTGCAGCCAGGAGGGCGGGAAGCACACGTCCCTCCGCCTGGAGGCATCACCTAGGACTCAGGACTCAGCCGGTCCTGCCCCCCAACACACACCCAGTAACTCACAGGGAACCAACAGGGGGCAGTGCACACATGCATGCTGGAGATGCTGTGAGTCTGTTAACATTTATTACAGCTCTTCTCGCATTGAAATCAGGGCTTCTCCATGATTAGCACACCTACATTCAAGGCAATGAAGCTCCCAGCTCTGCCCTCCTTCTGGGTCAGAACAGATCTGGACTCTAAAAGGCATGGCTGCCTTCTAGGCTCTACACCCTAACCACACCAGCCCCAGCTCTGTCTGTGGATGAACACCAGCAACTCATGGCTTCCTGTCAGTCAGTGGCATCTCAGTGTGAATAGGGGTGTGGTCTCCCCTAAGTGCACTGGATGAAAGCGGGCTTCTGTAAGTAACCAACTGTCATGGAGGTACAGGGGACCCAGTGAGACCAAACAGGTAGGCCAGGTGCCCCATGCTTATGTCACTATCTTGGAAGAAAACCCCAAGGAACGGGAGCCCAGGCGGGGGGCCACCAAAGAGACAGAGAACAAGGAGGGGCGGAGAGGGCTGTGCACTGCCCAGGCAGGCCCTGGCCAGGTGCAGAACCTGTCCTTCACAATGCCTGCTCTGGCTCATCGGTCACTGTACCCTCCATCAACTCTTCTGAAACTATTTTTGTATCTTCCTCGGGTTTTCCTATCCCTTGGTTTTCAGAGGTCAAATTTCAGCTCCTCAGATGGACCTGCAGGACCTTCCCCGCTAAAATATCTGCCCTGCTCTGCCACCGTGCCCCTATGACTTCATGAAATAATACAGGTTGAGTATCACTTATCCAAAATGCTTGATATCAGAAGGGTTGCAAATTTTGGATTTTTTTTTTTTCAGATTTGGAAACATCAGCACAATCTGTGTAGTGAGATATCTTGGGGATACAACCAGTGTAAATACATAGTTCATTTGTTTGGATTTTTGGACTAGGGATGCTCAACCCATACTATGAATAATAATTTAGCTCACTTTTTCTTCTTTGCTTCTCCCTAGGAGAGCGGAATCTCTGTAAGCACAGGGTTAGGGCATCAGCACCTGGGTCTGTGCCTGAGCATTTGCTAAGATGAAGAGGGAAGAGAAGGAGGAGGAGGCAGGGAAGAATTTTTATTCAACTCAATCCTGGAGAAGGAGGAGGAAGATGAACGTGCTGTTGCTTTGGCTAATGATGAAATTTTGTGTAGGTTTTATGGTTAAGACAGTCACATGACAACTCAGAAGGAGCTCAGAATGACACTGCTGGACTCCACTTGTAACTAACAGGATGGTGACTGGGGGCTGAGGTCCCTGCTTGGAAAGGACCTGAGGAGGGACTATTCTGTCCCTTTAGTCTCCTGGCATATTGGGCTGAATTGTCAATGATAGGTCTCTGCAAGCTGCCAATGGCCATTCAGAATTCAACATGTGTCAACTGCCAACCACAAGACAACGTAAACATCTGAGACACATCAGCGGGTCTCTATGGGGTGGGACCTGAAGCCACAGCCCACTCTCCTACCTCCCTTTTATCATCCACCATATTCCATATGATTTGAAAGTGGCGAAGATCGTTGTAACTTAGAAGCTGGTCCTCCTCAGTGGAATAAAACAAGGAGAAGTTCTCTACGATGATGGCTAAAAAAAGAAAAAAAAAAAAAACAGAAACATTCAGAAGTCAATGACACCAATATGTCATTTTTAAGAAAAGCCACACAGCTATTCTAAATAATGAATTTTATCACCCACATAATAAAGACAAAATTTGAAAGTGGCTTTTAGTAAAATTTTCCAAGTTGGCATGTTTTACACTAGGACTGAGCTATTCATTCAGCTCTCGCCTTTCCAAAACACAAGGGTCGTGGGTACAAACACACTTCTGTGCATGTGGACCTCTGAGCCAGCTGGCCGTCACTTTTAGTTGAGAGTTTCAGGGCAGTTCTTGAAGGCCATATTGGGGTCTGGGTGGCCCCACAGCTAGGTGAACAACATGTATTTTCAAAAACAAAATTGTGGTATTTCAAGTCCATGAAGGTAGCCTTACATTTGTTCTTGATATTTGTTCAACTCAATCCATGGGGAGAGCTCTTTTGAAATTAGTGATCATAATAAATAGTCCAATTCTTGAAATTGCAATCAACTGTCATTTGCATGCTTTTGAAAGGTCTTTTCAGCTTCTGGATTGAGAGGCAACAAATTATAATTAATACCACGAAACACCCACCCCAAGCAATCCAGGATAATTACTTGTAAATTGTACCTAATTATGTAAGTCCCTGAGTTGAAGGAGATGAAGATACCCCACGGACATAACCTACCCACGAGCAGATTCAGCATGATGTAGGCGATGATGACATAAAATGAGCAGAAGTACATAAGTGCTCCCGCGTAATTCCCACAGTCCGTCGCCCAGTAGGTGAACTCATCTGGGGTGCAAAACGGGGGCTGGACCTGCGGGGAGAAGGAGGAGAGTGAGAGGAGAAGGACACCAACTTATGCCGACTGGAGTTAGCAGAAAGAATATAATTAACCAGACAGAATATAATCAACTTCAAAGTCATCTTGCAAAAGTCATGTACAATGTGTACGTCATCCCTAGCAGACTGAAACGAACATCTCACTTGCACTAGGCTTTTAGTCTTGTGGAATCCTGAGTTCATTGCCATTGTTAGGAGCACAATAAAAATGAACCAGTTTCCTCCACTAGATACTCTTTCCGCCACCTCCACTGGTTCTGAGTGGTCAGTAGACACCTATAGCAAGTTCACGTTCAAATTGCGCAAGGAGTAATCCTCATTCCTGGGGCATCATTACAGGGTATTATGGGATAGAACAAGATTCAGGTTATCATCTGTAGGGGCCTTTTAAAGTGCCAACACCCCTGAGAAACTGTCCTGGTGTCTTTCAGCTCTTTCTTCTATATTTCCACAGCATTCTCCTGGTACTTTTATTTAGAATTTATTCAATTCTGCCTTGCATGATATTTCATTTGGTAAATTCTATCTCCATTATTCATGCAAGGAGTTCTCTGGTTCTTAAGATGTGCTAGGCCTGTGTCAAATGTTGGAGATAGACTAGTAAGAAAGATGTAAGCCCTGTCCCTTGACGCTGCTGACACTCTGTATGGAATGGTGCAACATAAGGGCTACGAGCTCATGGGGTAATTTGAATAAATCTATGCTAATTTACATTAAATAAAATTGAATGTAAAATTCAATTTCTAGGTCACACTAGTCCCATTTCAATTGCTCAGTAGCCACATATTGCTAATGGTTTCCTAAATGGGACAGCACAGATTTCTAACCATTGCAGACATTTCTATAGGACAGCATGGATCTGGAAGGCGAGAGGGAGGTGAAATTAAATAATTTAAGCCAATAACTCACTAGAGCTGTGATATTTGCTGCAATTCAGAAATAGTGTTGGAAGAGCATATGCCACAGTGAGGGCAAAATACCTAATTCAGATGAGGCAGGACACCAAAGGAAGAGTGGCCAGAGCCTGTGACATCAGCTGCTTGAAGACACCCTGGACTTGGTGAAGACCCAGCACCTAGCATGTGGCCTGGATGAACTAGGGGCTCAGTGAATTCAGCATCTGTTGAAGCACCAACTTAAAGAGGTGGTGTTCATCTCTTTGACTGCCCAGATGTTAAAGGTAGGAGGGAAAGAGCAATGCTCACATAAGGTGTATTTGTTGACTGGAACTATAAGTTCAAGGTCGGTTGACTATTTCCCCCTGTATTTACTTTACAATGTATAAAAATGCAATTTGTGGACCAGGATATGTAGAACTATACAAGGTCATAACAAGGACCATGCCCCCAATATTGCATTGCCAAAGGTGTGATGCTGATTCTAGTGCAGGCTCTGGTAACGGTGAGGAGATATTTACCATACAGTCATGCATGATTTTGTTCCAGTCTTCACCTGTGACAATTCGGAATAGTACTGTAATAGCTTTCCCAGCTGAAGAAAAATTCGCATGCCTAATTTAAGAAGACAACAACAACAGAATGTGAATAGTGTGGTTTTTCACGAAGTAGTATGGTCACCACCAAAACAGGTCATACCTTCCTGTGTGTCATTTATACATGCTGCAAGTGTAGCCATCTGAATAAACTGACTTCAGCATTGCCACTGGTTTATTGCCCTTCATCTAGAATGACTGAGTGAGCAGCTTTAGCTACTTAAGTGATTCCTTCTTTTACTTGGACTACAGTATAAAAAGAGAGCACCGATGTTTTCAAATAACAGTTTCTTCAAAAAAGCATATTTATGCCAAGCACAATGGTGCATGCCCGACATCCCAGCAGCTCAGGAGGCTGAGGCAGGAGGATTGCAAATTCAAAGCCAACCTCAGCAAGTTAGCGAGGCCCTGAGTAACTTGGCAAGACCCTGACTCAAAATAAAAAAATAAAATAAAAAGGGCTGGGGCTGGGGCTCAGTGGTTAAGCCTTCTTTGTTTTATTACCTGGAACAAAAAAAAAAACAAAATAAAACACTTTTAATACATAAAAGCCATATTGGGGGTTCTAGTTACCATATTTTGCTGAAAAAGAAAGCCATCTTAACATAGTTTCATCTAAAACAGAATTTTTTGGCAATACGTGGATAGAAAAAGGGCTGGAATTAGGACTGGTTATTCGTGCATGTTGGTAGAACCATGGATTCTTTTTGATTTCTTTTATTCTGAATTTCATAAGATTTCTAAATGAAACATGCATACCTTTTTTAATCAGAAAAATGTCATTTAAATCTTGGCTATTATTTTATTTTAATTTCCAACTGATTCCCTTCCTTCCCTTTCCCCTCAAGGCCTTTAATAGACAAAGTACTCTGAAGTCCCTATTCATGATTTGGTTACTAAAAACATTTGCTTGATAAGTGAATAGAAAGATAAATAGGAACCAACCTGTTGATGTTCTCTCCGTATTTCACAGTGCCAAACAGAACCACGCCGGCAAAAGCGTAACAGAGCAGCAGGAGGAACATCCCCACGATGATGAAGAAGCTCTTGTACATGCTGACCACCACTGTCAGGAGCAGCATCTTCAGGGTCACCTGGGGTGGGGGCCGGGAGAGAAGGAAGAGAGAGCAGTTAACTCGGGAAGCCCGGCGGGCCCTGAGAGGAGAACAATATGAAGGAGGCTGGCTCCGAGTGACTTTCAGGAGTGTCATGTGACAGTTGTTTCATAGTAGGTACTATTTATTTTTTTAGTTTTTGGTATCAGGGATTGAACCCAGGGGTGCTTAACCACACAGCCACATCCCCAGCCCCATTTTAAATATTTTATTTAGAGACAGGGTCTCGCTGAGTTGCTCAGGGTCTGGTTAAGTTGCTGAGGCTGCCTTCGAACTTGAGATTCTCCTACCTCAGTCTCCTTAGCTGCTGTGCGCCCGGCTTTTTAGTAGGTATTAAATCTAAACATTATTCAAACACCATCAGGCACTGAGAAGTCCATTCATATTTTAAACCATTCAGTCTCTTCCTCCAGGTGAATAAAAGTAACAGCACAAACTTTCCCATCTTCCATTTTCTCTTATCTTGAGTCCCTAGTCTAAGGGTTGTGTTTTAGGTCTACAGCAAGTAGACTCAGCTCGCTTTCACAAAAGCAGACTTAAACACTGGTAGAATACTAAATAACTACCAAATGTTAAGTATATTGATTATGTGGATCTACGGAATGCATACATGAAATAATATTAGTAACAAAAAAACTCTCTCTAAAAAATGAAAACTTCCAGATAGAATGTATGCACAAATGTGAACAAAGAATATAAAGAAATCTAGAATGGTGGACTCATAACTGTCATTAAATATTAGTTTTCTTTGCAGTAAAGTTACTTCATTTAAAATAAAAACAATAAAAACATAGACACAGTGACCATTGGTTTTTGTGTTTATGGCTGATATTTTAAGTTGATGATTGAGTTCATGTAGCAAAACGAAGAATAAATTAAACATCATAAATAGCAACAGACATCACAAGATAATTAAGCTACTGATTTAGTATGTAGTGTTTGTTAATCTTGACTTTGTGATTTCTATATTTTGCTGATTACAGCTCTAATCACCCAGGATAGCTGAAGCCACTGGCCCCTTGTTATTCATGGCCTATGTGACTTTTCCTAGGGTTCTTTCCCCCTCTGGGGTGCTGGGGAGAGAATGGAGGTCTCACATGTGCTAAGCAAGTGTCTACCACAGAGCTGCACCGCTGTCCCTTGCTGGGCTTCTTCATGACATACTCACGTGCTTGCCACAGATGGAGAAGAACCTGAAGACAATCACGCATGCGCCCATCATGTAGGTATAGGCATTCTGAAATGGAAACGGAAGGCAGCGCTCATCATTTGCACCAAAGATCTTGTTACAGTTCCATTTTTCATTTTAAGTCTTCTGTGAAGTCTCCTGAATAATTAGTTTAATAAAAGGTGAAAATTCTCATAAGAAATTTATCTAAAAAAGGTGCTGAAAAGGTCATTACCACAACTCATGAATAAATATTAGATGTAAAATCAAATTGCAAATGAAACTTTGGGTTCTGTTTCACTCAACTGAGTTTTGCATTTCAGTATATATTGTAGGTAAAACAGTGACTGGCTCTTTGAGGACAGGGTGTGAGAAACAAAGGGTAAAATGCAACAAGAAGAAGTCAAGTGGGACATCAAATAAAGGGTCCCAGCAAAGAGGGAAGACTGATGTTGGAAAGATGACGGAAGGCACACTCTTCTCTCTGAAGACCATCCACACGTTCACCAGTCCAAGCTGACTTGGGGGAGTCTCCGGCTCAGAAACACACCCAGCTCTTCCTGCAAGGGTGTGAGGAGAGCAGGAGATGACTCTGCTTTATGACTAAGAGAGCTGCGTCTAAGGAGCTAGGATCCCGCTGGCTACCACTGTGATGACAACCTTGACATTCAGCTGGTGCCAAAGCATGACTGTTCTCCAGGAGGCTGCTCAGCCAAGTGACAACAGCCACAGATGGGCCCCTGGGAAGGGGGTCCAGTGAGCGTCCCAGGGAGGTGCACCTCACGGAATGTGCACACAGCATTTTTGGATGGTGGACAAGGACTGCACCTTCCTTCCCAGCATCCACTGAAAAATATGGCAGAGAGAGAGTTCTCTCTCAGGGCCAGAGGTTCCTGGACAAGAACAGAGGCAGAATAGGCAAGCTGGTCTTTGTGGTTCAGATTTTCCTCTCTGCAGACAGCTGGGATTAGGGAGCCTACTCCATTCTTTGGGGACTGACAAGCTTTTAGCTACACATCTGTCTAGAGAAAGAAAACCCGTGGGCTTGGCTGCCCCTTCCTTCCATGCTAGCTCAGGGTCCACTGTTGATATGTCTTCCTTTTATTCCCAGACTAAAGACCACCAATAGGTTTAGGATGACGACTGGTGTTTCTCCCCTGGACCACCCCATCTCCCCATGCAGCTCCTTCTACCTCCACACAATGAACTTCCCTTCTTCCAGCTCCTTCACCCTCCATCACAGGCATGGCTGCCCAAAACCTTCTCCATCCTACAGATGGAACTGATGGCTGCTCCCTCAGGATGCCTTCCAGGTCCTCTCCGATGAAGCCGCTCCCAACTCCCACTGCCCCAGAACACAGGCTGTCCTTCCCACCAGGGCACCACTGGAATTCTCACTGAGCATGCAGCGACTATCCAGCTTTCTAGGGTATGAGGCTTAAAGGACAGCAACTGACATCGCTTTGCTCATGACATTCTCCTTAAGCCTCGCACAGTGCCTTTCACCTCTGTGTGCTCCAAACCATCTATGGTTTGAAAAAAATAAACCCAGGTGACTGAGGGCTCTACTGTCCCTGATGCCAGAGGCACTCACGGGCTTAAAGAGGACACTCAGAGTGTTCATGAGCACAGCGATTTCATACTAAAGCAAGCCCTGCCTGATGCGTAAATGGGTTCTAAGTATTAGGGGTCTATCTTGGCATGCCCCTAATATTAAAGAGGGTGGGAGAATGGGGACAACTGATAATATTACTTATAGCTGGGATCAAGAAAGATCCCCCCCCAAAAAACCCCCCCAAAGTTATTTATAGCAACACCTTATGGGTTGATGCAATATTTTCAGTTGAAAAAGCTTCACTTGCAGATTGTGAGGTCATACCGCTCCCTCCCCCACACAGAGCCAGGAACAAAGGTTCACCAAAGACAAATAACTGGATGGAGCCTGGAAAGTGGTGGAGCTAATAGATCCAGATCTTCCAGAGCTGCGCTGCCTATGAGCCCAACCAGCCATGTGGCTATTACACATGGGAAATGTGGACGGTTCAAATGAGGTGAAATCCATACTCAAGACCTTCATGCCAAGAAGAAGGAGGTGACTGATTTGATTAATCCTGCTATGCTGCTTATGTGCTGACATGGTGACATTTTGTATATGGGACACGAGTAGGTTAGAAAATTTAACCTCTAGTCATCTGTTTCCTTTTCACTTTCTCCTTGAAAAATTTAAATGACACCTGTGGCCACATTTTATTCCCACTGGACAACACGGCTGCAGATCATGGTCAAGTATACCCATAACTGTAGATTTTGAGCCAAAACTCAGACTGAATGGAAGATGAAAGCATTTTAAGCAAATAGTGAGGGTGTGGGTATAGAGATGGGAATGGGGTGCTTTGGAGAAATGGCAACTAGATGTCTGGGAGGGATATGGCCATGCAGGTCCCTGTGAATTATATTGCAAAAATATTGCTTCCAGCAGAGTGGGCTGGAGGCCACGCTTGGGCTCGGAATATAGCATCTGAGGCTTCCGATGCCACCCGCATGGATTTGGACAGGTCCCTTAATTTCTGTTCAGTTTCCCTTGCTCCCCACTTTGTTGGATCCTTTGGTAAAATGAAGGGTTCAGGTAAGAGTCCCTTCAGGTCTTTCTTTCTGGCTTGCACACTCCAGGGCTTTGAGGGGCGAAGTTCTGCCCGTATGAAGAGTGTGGGTGGGTATGCACATGCACATGTGTGTTTGTGTGTGTGAGGACATCTGAGGGCAGATCATGACCAAAGTTGGATCGTAGGGCAGTTAATCTAACACCTGAGAGTGGATGACATAGAGTGATGGGAGAATGGAAACGGGCCTGACCCGTTTCAGCTGACCTGGAAGTACTGGCTCAAAGCCTAAGAGTGCACCTACCAGTAGGGCGAAGTGGAGCACCACCCACACCACCCCAAGGGATGTCACCAGGAGGTCGTATCGATTTCTTCTGCTTTGCCAGAAGCCTGCAGGTGACATGGCTATGATCTTCATTGTTACCTGGAGAAAAATAGTGGGAATAATAAGCAACACAGGGTGAGTGTTCAGCCCATATTTAAACCTAGTCACTTAAGCCACATTGTACCTTTTAGAGATTTAGTAAACTAAAAGTTAATTACTAAGATACATGTTTTTATTTTTAAAGCTAAGTAGGTTACAAGTCTGTATTCTCCAAGCTCTTTTCTCCTGGTTTGATGATGTGTTCTGATAGCAGGACATTTTTCTTTCTCAAGTAAAAGACCAGAGATGTTCAGAAGCACCAGTCAGTGCAGGGTGAATGAGAACCTGCCTGTCTTTCAAAGATGGCGGATGGCACTGGAAGTCAATCACGCATGGGCCATATGTTAAAATAATCCTGTCTGGCCCAGCGTTCACTTTGCCAGCACATTGTAGTTTGAAGCCTTGGATTACAGTGGCTTGTGTGGTTTGCTCTATGTAGTTGAGCTCACAAAGCTAGACAGACAAACATCCAGACCCAACCAGCAGCATTTCTGCAGTGGGAGGGACTGGATTCTGCAGTGACATCTTGGTTCAAGGCTAGTGGAACAGCCAGAAGAGGAGATACCCCAAGACCATGCTGCCCTGCCACCAGCCCGCTGTCCCCAGAACCCTCAAAGGTGGTGGGACATAGAGTTGAAAGTCAGCGCCATCAGAGGGGCACACTGATTTACTTTAGAATTGCACACAGCTCCCACCAGACCCAGCTAACTTGCTATGTTACCTCTAGCACAAAGATGAAGGTGAACACAACCGACATGGTTGCCAAAGGGACGGTCACGGGGTCCTCGACATCCCACTGCAACAGGAAGAGCACAGAGGTCATTGCCACATCCACTGGACACCCAGTCCTCCCTCAGCTGCCCATTTTGACATGACTGTGAAGCTTAATGTTTTTCTAAAAAAACATGCACAGAGACCGCAAATGTCTGGGCAGCTGTCGACATTCCTGGATGTACCAGTGAATACAGAATTCCCTCCCACCGTCTCAAGGTGAAACCAAGTACCTTGACAGACAGCAGCACGGATTGGGCCAGAACAAGTAACGCAATTGTCCGCTTAAAAAACGGGTGCTGGGTTATGTCATACATTTTAGCTCTAAAACCATCATTATCTGGAAAAGAAAGGTTTAGGCAAGGGCACTTGAGACGGGGGTCACATTTACTTTCTTGCTTTCATTTTCTTTAATGTCACCTTAACACCCATCCCATTCCCCCCTCCAGTTCAATCTATTGTGAAGCGTTTTGCAGGAATAGCTGGCTCTCAATACTTAAAATGACTGTGCACGACACGGTCCGCATCGGAAGGAGAAGCACATCATTCAATATCTGTCCGTTTAATACATTTCACTCATACTTTTTAAAGGCAAGCACAAATACATTTTATTTAAAAAACCATTTTTTTCATTAAGGCTTATTCTGAGAACACTGAAGCACAGCCTTTGGGTGGTTGATTTTAATAGCCTTACGGAGAGCTCTGTAGTTTGGAGCCTGTTTCTATATTAACTTATGCACAACCTCCCAGTGGCCTCACAATTATTATTTTAATTTAAATCTGAGACTCCTGGGGAATCATGCACACTAGCGCCCAACATGAATAAAACCAGAGCATCTTTGATACCCGGGCGAGGTGGGAGATGAAGCGGCTGGGCAATCTTCAGTCTGCTCTTGAGATCTTCCCATCTTCTCTGATCTACGGTCAGCAGAGCCGTCCCCTTGACAGACAAAGGAAGCAGCCAAAGGAAAAGGAAAAGAACGTTGCTGATGGGCTGGTTTTACAAACAGGGCCGATGCGGGGGCTTACAATAAAGATATTCTTCCAGTTCCGAGGTGGTTAGAGAAACACAGACAGAATTCCCAAGCTGCCTTGACAAGAGGGCCCCAAGGGATGGCCGGGGCTTCAGAGAGGAACCAGCAGCCTCCAGTCGTTACTGTTGACGGGTAATATTCTGGTCTGGGAAAATTCTATGAAGGTTTTCTACAAGGTTGCATTTTGAAAAAAGGGATACTAACCAAGATTGGTTAGTTTCATTTCACAGGGGCAAAATCCCAGTTTGCCAATGCTGCTGCTTCCAGTTAAGGGTATGGTCTTTTTTCTTTTTCTTTAAACATTCTGATATGTGCAATTGCAGAACAATTTTTAGGAGATATGGAACCACAGAATTTGCTTCTTTAAGAAATCAGCGCTGTGGAGACTTACCAAATGGAATCAGATATTCTGTATTACATACAGAATATTTGATTAAAACACACATACACAGTATCATTTCACACACAGCAGAGGTGTAATTGAAGAAACTGGGAGGAAAAATACGCAACCTCACTTCCATCTTCTCTTTCTTCCTAGAGCTAATGACGGTCCTTCCAGGGTCCACCTCTTCACAAGGTTTTCAGAATTTTGGGCTTTTGTGTATATATTAATTTTAAATTTTAAAATCAATAGGTGTGCATATTTATGCAGTTTGTCTTTATCTTCATTTATTGTATGTTTTCCATACAACTAGATTCTTAGATCTAACTGGTCATATGGTGTTCCCCTGCATAAACGCATCAGAAGTTATTCATTTTAGGTTTATGGACTATAATCAATGCTGCAGATAACACACAGGTACTGTTTCACTGTGAGTGTCTGCACTCTAAATCTCTAGAATTGCTGATATTTGGGAATTGAAGCATTGTTATGTTATTGTCAAGTTGCTATTCAAAGAGCAATAACCCAAACCTTTACCATCAGTGATATATGTGTTCCCATTTCCTTATATTCTAGGCAATATTTGAAATTATTAGAAATTTTAATTTGGTCATTTTGATGGATATGAAATACATCTAATTGTGTTTTAATACTGAGACAAAGCATTTTTATGTATCTAAATGGGGATTCCTCCATCTTCCTATGTGAATGGCCCATTCATATTCTTGTTTCTAATGTTTTATAGAAACTCTATGTATAGTATGGGTACTGGTTGGATATGAGGTGCCCCCCAAAAGCTCCTGTGTTAATGCAGGGATATTCAGAGGTGAAATGATTGGTGAAAGCTCTAACTAATCAGTCCATCCTCGTTTGAATGGGTAGTAACTGCAGGCAGATGGGGCATGGTGGGAGGAGGTAGGTCACTGGGGTTGTGCCCTGGAAGGGTTGGTCCTCCTTTGGTTGGTTCTGCTCCACTTCACTCTTTGCTTCCTGACTGACATGAATGGAGCAGCACTCTCCACCAAGCCCTTCCGCCATGATTTCTATCTCACCTCAGGCCCAGGGCAATGGAACTGGCCCACTGCAGACTAAGCCTCTGCAACCAGGGGCCAAAAGAAACATTTCCTGCTCTAAGTTGTTCTGCTGGGTATTTTGATCAAAGCAACAAAAAGCTGACTAATCTAGTTATGGATCATAAATAATCCAAACGTATTCTCTCTATATTATGGATCTTTCTGTCAGTTATGTGAGTTGTAAATACAGTGTTTTCTCAGTCTCAGTTTGCATTTTATTTTGCTGATAGTGTCTTTTTTCACTCAGAAATTTTAAATTTTAATGTAATACAATTTATAAATTTTTTCTGTATAGATCTTACTTTATAGCTATTGTCAACAAAAACATAACTACACCAGGGTCAAATATAAATGCTCACATGGATTAAAAATGGCTCAAAGTTTGCTTTTCTCATCTAGATCTTTACTTTATCTGAAATCATTTTCGAGGGTGCCGTGGGGTGGAGAGCTCAGGATAGCTTCTCCCATGGAAGCAGCCACCAGCATCGGTATTGCTGGTCCCCTGCCTCTGGGCTGATTGGTGGCACTGCTTCAGTTCCGTACACAGTGACCCTCGGTCACTGCACCAGCCCCCCTCGTCTTCATTACTATGCTTTGCTCACTTTCCTTCTCCATGGTTTTGTTCCTGCTCAACCTTCCTGGATGCTTTCTGACTTAATTTTCTTCAAGAACCAGCTTTTGTATTCTTGGACCTCATAGAAACTATTGAAGTTTCTGTGTCATTAATTTCTGTCATAATCTTTGTGACCTCATTTCTCTTACTCTCTTTGATTTTACCTTGTAGTTACTATAATTTGTTGATATAGGTACTTGACATATGAATACCAAACTTGGACTTTTTCTCTAATGTGTGCACTTAAAGTGACAAATTTCTCTGATTTATTAAATTTTACTGATTTATCTACACCTTGTATGTTTTGTTTATTTATTGTTTTGAACACAGGGGTATTTAAACATTGAGCCACATCCCCAGCCCTTTTTATTTTTCATTTTGAGACAGAGTCTCACTAAGGTGCTGAGGCTAGTTTTGAATGTACCATCCTCCTGCCTCAGCCTCCCGCCTCAGCCTCCCAAACTGCGGGTTTACAGGTATGTGCCACCACTCCTGACCCTTGTATGTTTTTAGGTACTTAAAGTAATTTATTTCTAAATGTTTTGTAATCTTCTACTATGATTTCTTCTTCAACTCATAAATAATTTGGGATACTGTCCTAGTTGTTTCAAATTATGAGGGTTTTGTTTATACGATTTTTTTGTTGTTACAGAAAACATATCCTATACATTATCTGTTCTTTGGTAATTATTGGTAATAGGACTTCTAACGGTTCCATTTTGTATTTGAAAACAATTCATATTCCCAAATTTTGGGGATCAAGACTCTTTTTGTTTCCATCAAGTAAAATATTTTTAATTGTGTCAAATCTCATATGTCCTTTCATTTGTCTGATTTATGAGTTTCCTAGAGAAACCATGTTAATATCTTTTGTTATGCTTTTGGATTTGCTAGCTTCTTTTTATAACTTGGTTAGCTTTTTGCTTTATACATTTTGAGCTGCGAGAGTTCTATATTTCTGATGGTTAGTTTCTTCTGTCATTATTTAATTATCCCCCTTATTCCTGATCATAGTGTTTGTTTTAAGTGATTTTTTTTTCTGGTACTGGTATTCCTAAACCACTTTCCTCATTAATTGCAAACAAATACTTGTTCTCTCGACAACTGTAGACTTTAGTATTATTCCTTTGTTGATAAAAACAATCAATTTTGGAAAAGTGAAATTTCAAAGACATCCAAAAGAATAATGAACAGGAAGGTATCATCTGGCCATTAATATATAAGACTCTTGGAAAGTTTATTATTGTCAAAATAAGTGTATTAAATGCATGGTCTCAATGTATGGAAATCAGAAATAAAGGCATATTACTGGAATACACTTAGAGCATTGTAAAGACCCTACCATTTTCTAAGAAAAGCTATTTTTGCATAAATTCCAAACTCTGAAAATCTTGCCCCCAAAGCTGGCCATATCCCCATTTCCAGCTCTCTATTCAGAACCTATTTATATACCTTGGTGTGACCTTTAAGATGTGTGTGCTCCATGAAGGTGGAAATTTTTCTGTGTTTTCAATTCAGTTTACTTGGCTTCAGAGACCAGCAGCATCTACCACCCAGTACATGCTCAGATAAATCTGGTGACTGAAGAATAAATGAGTAAATGCTGTTATATAACCACTTAGGTGCGACCTTCTGAAAATCTTGCAGAAAAGGTTCACGTAAATTAGAAATTTCTATCTCGAGTTGACAAGTTTGTAATGTCCAGTAAAATGACTTCTTCTAAAGCCCCCCTTTCCCTCAGCACCCATTTGCCCTGACACACCATTCCCCAAAAGGCTGCCACTTCCTGCTTCTTTCAGAACACAAAAAACAGTGGTGGGAGTGGACCTGCCTGATAGTTCTACTTGCGTGGTCATTTCTCAATTTCCCAAGTTCAAGACTTGCATTCATTATACATTTGTTTTCAGTGATTGAATATCTCATGTTATTCCATCTACATGGCTGAACTGTGAGCTGCCACAGAACTCAATTCTGCAGTCAGGAGTCTGCTCAGGGTTCGTGTGTTGTTCGGAGCTATTGGTGCCCACACACTCCTGCTAATGGGCTGATTTTCTTCTGCTCATGTTCTGGAATTCCCAGGGTCTGTTCCATCACATGGCTCAAAGAGCTTCCTCTTCCTCTTTCTGCTTGGTATCAAACTGAATGCACCATAGGACTTAGAGAAACTCATTTATAAACATGTTAGGAAGTAAGATAGAGGGGCCACGTGACCTGATCAGTACTGTTCTTTCTAACTTTAAGATTCCATGTTTCTTTAGGTCAGAGTAGCACGGGGGCCCAAAGGAGGGATTTTTAAATGGCATCCTTTGAAAGCCTGAACAAAGGGACATGCTCATTAAGCACACATCAATTGACTAAGTAACAGGTTCCCTGCATATTAAACCTGGGGACACTGAATGAGAGTCCCAGGTGTAGCTACACAAAGCAAACAGCTCTGATGTGAATGTGTGGGATTCAGTCCTAGCCATGAATGGATTCAGGCCTAGCCATGAATGACATCGAACTGCAAGGTGCTCTGCAGGCAAAATTATTTGGGGGAAGGGGTTTTTAATAGTTTTGCATTTGAAGAATCAGAGACACTGCAGTAATGGGTACCCAATCTGAATTCTGTCTGCAATTTGCTATTCCCTATAAACCCCAAAGTTATTGGTTTTTCTTCTATCATGCATGGGAGTTGTGAGAACTGATAATGGTATGTATGAAATCTCAGGATATAGGAAGTGCTCAAAAATGGGTGTATTTTAATTATCATCATTCCAAAGACTGTTTCTTCCACAATAGAAAGTTCATCAGCCATGCTCAGAAGAACCAGCCCCTCTCCCTGGAGTGCTAACAGAATGTTCTTCCCAAACTCATTTATTGATAGGAAACTACATTGCTGTTTTCCCATTTGTGAGTCTTGTACCAATGATTAGAGCTGATGTGAACTCAGCAGGCTACCCGGGGTTCATGAACTATGTAAAGTTTACATGAAATTAGAAAATCTTCTTTTTGTTCTATGAAGGAGAATTTAAAAATTTGCACGGTACCTCTGCAGCCCATCAGAATTCCGAGTCTGCCTACTGAGTAACAAAGGAGACCACAATTTACATTTTGTGAAATGATATTACCCGCAATCAGCGCCTCACTTTCAGTTACTGTATTTTAATAACTTGCTGCACATCCTTTCAATCTGAACAATAGGAGAGGCGCTTCTCAGTTGTGGGGGAAATAGTGACACTGTTACCAAGAGGGCAAATTTAGCAAGAGAATTGTACTTCTAAATAACGTGCCTGAAAGGCAGCGATGAGGTACTTTGTAAAATAGTTACACAGATTATGTGCACCAGTCACATTACAGTTTAATGCCGCTTCATGCTGTGTGGGACGGGGAAGGGGGGAGAAAACAGTTCAAAGTGGGAGGCAAATAAAGAAAAAGCCCGGGGTAGTAAACCAAGGATTCTTACCTTGTTTTCATTAAAATTAGCAATAACTACTCCAACAAAAAGTGTCAGTCCAATCATGCAACCCAGGAAAACGAAAACATGAATATAGATTCCATGGATCTGCATAAATGAAAAATATGGTTATTCATCAGAGCAAATCAAAGCTGCTCTAGACGTGTTGAAAAGATTCGATGTGCTTGCTTACCGGCCCCACACGATGAATAATAACATCCCTCACTTCCACCCAGCCCTTCAAGGAGAGCACTTCAAACAACGCCAGCATAGCATTCCCCACGTTGTCGAAATTGAAGTTCCGAGGATTTGCCCTGTGAGTCAGAAAGAGAAGCGTTCTGTGAAACTCCAAGGAGGAAGAAGCATTTTATGGCGAAAGTCTATGGCCCTTTCCAATCCCGAGTGCAGCTTTGGGGAAGACTGGGGGTACCTTGCATTCCTGTGCTGTTCTTATGTGTTGTTTTGTGTTAACAACTTATTATTACATTCATCAGGTGTCCTCAATTTAAAGCAAAGGGCACAACAGCTCTAGATCTGGCCCCAGTTCACGACCTCGCTGCCTTGTCCTGATGACACTAAAAAACTCACTGGAAATGGAATTTTACGTATTTCCACAAAGAGGCATTGGACTCTGGATGTGAATTTTGAAAATTTTATCACTGAAAACTCTAAAGGTGCTTGGGAGGCTGAGGCAGGAGGATTGCAAGTTCAAAGCCAGCCTCAGTAAAAGCAAGGTGCAAGCAACTCAGTGAGACCCTGTATCTAAATAAAATACAAAACAGGGCTGGTGGGGGATGTGGCTCAGTGGTCGAGTGCCCCTGAGTTCAATCCCTGGTACCAAAAAAAAAAAAAAAAAAAAAAAAAAAAGCGTAAATCACAATTGGCTCTTTGAAGTGTAAGAAGAGCAGAATTTGGTTATTTAATTTCACTTTGTGTCATTGTACCCATGCACATTGTGTGGAAAAGTGCTGAGGTAGTGAGAGGTTGCTGAGGCAGGAGGTTGTGGGTTGTGTGTGTGCTTCTTCCCTCCTGGATGGAGTTTGGTTCCTCTTGTTTACTCTGGAAGTCTCAGCAGGCCTTCTTGTGAGGCTCAGTTCACAGATTGTGCTCTATACCTGTAGAGGATTCCTGACTCCCCATTTTGGCCACATTATTATTTATTTTTAGAGGAGAAGGGATATCTCCTTCCTTGTTGTTTTTTGACACAAATTATACCTTTTTCCTTTTTAATTACAAAAGTGATCCTTTCTACTATACCACATCTACTTTCATTGTTGTGGGTCTTAGTCAACTTTTGCCGTGGTTGTTAACAGAAGAAACCTTTATTTTTTTCCTTTTCCTGATTGTGACAGGCTATTTGAAATAAAGGTTTCAACAACTGCATACTTGAAAACCAGGGACTATCACTACCCTTGCTGAATTTGAATTTGAAGATGAGTGGTGCTCTGGACTGCTGAGTTGGGAAGGTCTCCTGGAGCCTGTCTATGTTATCATAATCACTCTCCCTACCTTTTCATTTATCAGAATTGAACCCCCATGAAAGGCAGTACTCTGGGGGGAATCTGGTTCAGATCTTCTTACCATCTTTTATGTTTTTTAAACTATAGAGATAATCATGAGATTTACCTTTATAAGTTTTTTTTTTTTTTTTTTAGAATACTGAATAGATGAATATCTAGTAAGAAAGCATAAAACAAATGTGACTGGTTTAGGGTTTAAGGATGATTGGCAGAGACATTTTCTACATTGTGCAAAAGCTTCACTCAGAAATTCACATTTTGGACTTCTGATTTATATTTTTTTCTGCATGAAATTACAAATAAATTCTTCTGAATTTTTCCAACAACCTTACTGGGGGTTGGGAGGGCTTCAATTAAATCTCATGTCTTTTACAGTAGACCAAAGTCATCAGGATTCTACAGATGCTGCAGTTTGCCTGAATAAGGACTTTTTAAAACCAAGTGAGCTAGTTCTCAGATCTGATGTTGAACTTTCTTACTCATCCATTTCCTTTATGTAAAAAGTGCTTTTTCAGCTAAATCTGCAGCAACTTAAACACTTTCATGTTCCACATACTTTAGAATTAGAATATGTTGAAAATACACTTTTAGGCTAAACCGTGAAAAACAAAATGTAGTAGCATTGACTTAAATAATTGAAAGAATACATCATATTTTAAAAAGTAAGACTTCTTCAGTTTTAATTATATAAACTGCTTATTTGTGCTCTGTTTATGCTAGCAAAGTTGGAAAGTTGCATCTCACCTATAAAAACTAAAGAGGAATTAAATAGATCTCAACCCTAATCCTTATCGTCATCTTCCCTGTTACCCTTGCTTGAAATGGAAGCATGTTTAAATATTATCTTTTCTGTTATTTATAAAAGATTATAACCCTGCCTATCCAATTAAAAAAAACTGACATTGGTTCTGACCTCATAATCCAGTCGATCTTTGGCTCTCCCAGGGGACTGGCCCCCTAAGTCACAATAAAGAGAGCCAGTCACTCCTCCTCTGGAGAAGATGGGGTACACCGGGAAGGTGGCCCAACCCTGCTTTTGGATATGGATATAGAAACCCAGGGAACAACAGTGTCTAAAATGGTATCTTGTGTCTTCTGCATTCCAGCATTTTTCCCAAGAAATCAGAAACTTCTTGTGCTTCTAAGAATGCACCAAATTCTCTTTTGCCTTAAGCTTTGGCAGTAGATCTTCCTCAACTGGCAGCACCTTAGCTTGGCCTCATCCTGCCCTTGGCCTTCTTTCTTCCCCCTGCCTAATTCCTACCCATTGTCCTTTAACAGTTGGTCCTGTGGGCTGGGGGTGTAGCTGAGTGGTAGCGAGCTTGCCTAGGGTGTGCGAGGCCTTGGGTTCAATCTGTGATACCTCCCACAAAGGAAGTTAACCAATGCTGCTTCTCCTCCCTGCCTGCTCCTTCATACTCTGGGTTAGGAGCCTCTCCTGTGGGAGTGCACTTCCCTGCACCTTTTGCCTTTCTGTAGATATCAGAGGCTGATATTCCATGAAATTAAGAAACCTAAGTCTTGAGAAGCTTCCTTCCCTGAACACATTTCTGTTCTCTGGATTTCAAGGTTGGAAGGGGCCGGGGCGGTAACTTCTCCACAGCTGAATCCGTGGCAGGTGTAAAGTCTGGTGGATTCTAAGCACTTGATAAGTGCATTATTATAAAACCGAACACTGTGTTGTTTCTGTTCTCATTCAGGCCATTTTCCTATATACTGACCTCTGCTTAAAATAAAACACACAGTCTTTATAATATACGATGTGTTTAATCCTTTTAAATCTGAGGCGATTTTTATCTCATCAAGTCTGATTCAGAAGAAAATGAATTTATTCATCTGAAGAGAGGATATAGAAACCAGACCATCTCCTGAATTAGACTGTGCATATTTATGTCCTAATTATAATTACTGAAGCATTCCTCCAGGACTATTTCCAGATATAAGTTATTTTCTTAATCATAATTTAGCCAATATAAAATTTAAAAAATCTTTTTTCAGCTTCTAACTCTAGATTGGATTACTAAAAAAGAAAAATGTAAAAAAAATTCATGGTTACAATTGATGTTTTTTTAAGGCAAAGATTTTTATTTCATTACAACTAATCCAAATCACAATTTCTTGGAAAAATGGACAAAAGTAATTGTGATGATGCTTGAGGGAAGTTCCTCTATATGCTTATGCTTTTAAAATGTCATTGAACTTGAAACCATTAATAACAACTTACATAAAATGTTGCACTTTGGTTAAATCTGATTTAAAGGTCACTTGTAACTGGTTTTATGGGAAAGATTGAACAGCACAGGGCATGATCTGGGCAGGTTTGCTTTTCTCAGTGTTCCACCTCCTCTCTTGACATTTTAAAAGGCCTCAAAGTTCCTGGTCATTAGATCAGTCCTCTTTTAAGAGGTCCTTAAAAGAGTGGAGTCCTCCTCTGATGTGGTTTCCAAATATGAAGAAACCAACCCAGAGTCCACACCCAACCACCTCCTCTGTTGAGTTTGCGCCTCTGGAGCACTATCCACTTGCCCTAACCAGCCCAGGGCCAGGTACCAGCTGGATGGGGACAGCCCCTCTGTCCTGGAGCCTACTGGAAAGAGTCAAGCTAGCTAATCCTAAACCACTTGCCTGGCTTCCTCTTCCTTCCCATGAAACCATGGACAGTTCTCTGTCTCCTTCTGCTTCCTGACCAACCCTGGTGCTTCCCTGTCCCCCATGGTGTGGCACGCCCTGTCCTCTTGGAACTGTAACAAATTCCCTTTTCAATGGCAGCTGCCACCTGATCTGTTGGTCTACTCCACCTCCGGTTTTTTTTATTAACACACTGTCATTTAAAGCAAGAGTGCCATTACACCATTCCTGCTGAGAGTGTGCAGCCCCTCGGGCTCCCTGGGCCTGCTCCTGCATGGACCTGAGGCCTCTCTTGATGGGGATGCCCTCTGCAGCAGGGTTCCATTCAAGGTGACTCAGACCTGGTGGTCTAGGCGACATGACATGGTCCTCCAGGAAAACTAGGTAACACTCCTCTGCAAGGAGCTGAAGAGCAGCTTGACCACAGAGCCTCTCCCCTTGCCTGGCCAAGCTTGGTGTGAACGTCCTCCTTCAGGACCTCCCTCAGCCAGGGCAGGAAGCACCTGGACCTTCCCCATGGTCAAGGGCAGGAACACCACAAGGCTCCATTCCTGACCTCATATACTTCCAGGATGTTCTCCATGGATGCAGAATTTTCTGTCACATAAACCAGTGCTGGGAGATGGAGTTAGACAGTGTCCTAGTCATTTCTGCTAGATTCGTCCAGGCACTCTCTTTGGAACATGAGGATGCTTTATCCCCTATTGACCTCAGCTTGGAGGTTTTAGCCCAAATCCCAAAACAGCAGGGAAAAGAATCCCAGTTTGTGTTCTGATATAAATAAGTTATTTACGGTCTAACAAATTTTTTATCTCACAAAATGCACTTTCTATGCTTTAATTTTTATTTTAATGCAAATTAGACTGCCTTTCTAGTGCACACTGGAATGAGGATATCCCTGTGGGTTAGATTCCTCTGTGTTCCTGCTCAAGCCCTCCACATCCAAAATTAATCTTTTTTTCACAGTTCTTGGGTATTTAAAAAATAAAACCCCAATATAAATTATGCTGAATTGTTTATAAATGTGGATTTCATAGTAGGGAAATGCCGCAGTGAGGCAACAATGAGTCCCCGGCCACAGCTGCGTAAAATGCTAGCCCTCTTAAAGAGTTCGACATTTAGAGGATGTCAATTGTGACAGGAGCAGCGTTCTTGTGGTTCACTTATTCTAAGAGATAAAAAGAGAAATTTAAAAAAATAATTAAATGGACAAATGCTGTTAATAGAACACTCTGCTCATCAATGAAAGAGTGACTCCATTCACAATCATTGGTAAGATGGAGCAGAAAGAAGATGCTCAGTACTTCTAAAAGGTGCTTGGTACTTCCAGAAGGTGCTTGGTACTTCCAGAAGGTGCTTGGTACTTCCTGCATTGATGTAAATGCTTTGAAAACTTGTTTTGAAGAAAAACAAATTTTAAAGAGAGAATGAGATATAATCAACTTTGTTACTGATTATTCCTCTCCAGTGTTTCAATCATGGAAATCCATCAGTATAAATGGGTTTTAAAATTGAAATGGCTTTATGATTGAGGGTTCTCACAAGTGTTATAAGGACATCAGATCCTCCCTTAAAGATTTAAATTCAGAATGAATTTAGCTTTAATGTGATAGAAAATTTTTGCTTTTAAGCCCCATTTAGTTTAAAAAACATTTGAATCCAGATACATACTTTAAAAGTATTGGAAAAATACAGTATTTCATTAGTTCATGGAGCAACATGGAAATCAATGTATCAACTGGTCTTTTATTAACCTCAGTTTGTATCCTGTTGTAATCCAGGGCTTTGCATTATATTACATAAAATCACTTTAACATCTCTAGCAGAGTGACTTTTAGTTGCATGGCATATTTTACAGATTTAAGTCCTTATATCAAGAAATATAGCCAGCTTTAAGATATTTTTCTGATATGCTTACCAAACACGGGGCACCCAAAATCCAGGCTTTTTCTCTCCAGGTCTTAATTTTAAATTTAAGTTCTTGGACACACTTACATTAATTCTGAATATGCCGTTACAATCTTCCTAAAGCAGGAAAGACAAAGGAGGTAGGGGAACTGGTGAGACAGAGAACTCAGAAAAGAGAGGAAACATTTTCTTACATAGGACAGCACAGGTCTTTAACCAACCACAGTGATCAGGACAGCTATCCAGAAAACAGAAACACAGACCATGGAGACAGGCAGGGGAAACTAGATGCTGAAAATATCATCAAGTGGACAAAGGATCTGACCAGACGTTTCTCCCGGGAAGATCTGCAAATGGCCAGTAAGCACATGAAAAGATGCTCAGTATCTCCGTCATCAGGGACATGGCGGTCAATGCCAATAGGAGATGCTTTTTCACACACACTGAGGAGCCTATCATAGAAAGTCAGGTAACAGCCTGAAAGGCTGTGGAGAAATGGGAATCCTCAGACCTGGAACCCTGTACACTATTGAGGAGAGAGGCAGAATGGTGTGACCCCTTTGGAGAACATCTGGCAGTTCCTCAAACAACTAAGCAGTGACCACATGCTATGGTCTGGACATGGTTTGACTACGTTCCCTAGAGTTATGTGCCGGCAACCTGGCCCCGGGATGTGGGAGGTGGGGGAACCTTTAAGTGACCTGAGGGGGAGTGCTGTTCTTGGAGGTGCCCTATAAGAAGTGAGTCTCTTAGAATCAGTTCTGTGAGAAAGGGTTGTTATAGAAGAGCAAGACTGCCCCCTCCCTGGTCTTTGGGTTCCTGTCTCACCTTAAAATCTCCCTCTCTTGCCCATATTCCCACCATGATGCCATCTACCATCATATAATGTAGCCAAGGGGGCCTTTTTGGAGGTTGAACAGATGGGGCCATCCAATCTTGGACTTTCAGCCACCCAAACTGTAAGCTAAACACACCTCTTTTCATTGTAAAATACCCAGCCTCAGGTATTTTGTTATAGCTATGGAAATAAGACTCTTGTACCATATAACCTAATAATTCTACTCCTAGGTATTTATGTACCCAAGCAAAATGAGAAATGTATGTCTACACAGAAACTTGTACCTGAGTGTTTACACTGGCAATTTTCATAATAGCTAAAAGGTGAAACCAACTCAAGTATCCATCACTGGAAAAATAAGTCAACAAAATGGCATATTCATGCAGTGGAATATTATTCAGCTGCAGAAAGGGATAAAGTACTGGTACATGCTACACACATGGAGGACCCTTGGAAATAGTATGCTAAATCAAAAAGCTAGTCACAAAAGAGCACATACTGTATGACTCCACTCATATTAAAGTCCAGAACAGGGAACTCCACAGAGATAAAAAATAGACTAGTGGTTATTGAGGGCTAGAAGAGTAGGGAGGGCTAAAGGGATAGGGAGTGACAGTTAACTGACACCAGGTTTATTATTTTTTTTCAAAGATGGAAATGTTCCCAAAGTGGCCACTGTGATGGTTACAGAGTTCTGAATATGCTAAAAACCACTGAACTGTACACTTGAAGGGGACTGAATGTGCAGTATGTGAATTATTTCTCAATAAAGCCTTTGCAAAAAAGATGGAAACATAAAACATCAGTAAGGATTCTTGACTCATTTTCTGTATACTCATTTCTTTGGCAATAATTATATTCTGAGCATCACTTGGATATTTCACAGAATTTTAACTTATAAAAAGTCACCTCTGACCCTACCACATGTTCCCACTGGGCTTCTCCATTTCTGTCTCTGGACTAACAGGCCATCAGCTATCAGAATCAAGACCTTGGAGTTGTCTTGCTTCTTCCCATGCCCTGTGGTCCAGATCTCCACTCCTATTTCAACTAGTTTAGTTAATGACCTCTTTCAGGATTGCCAACAACATTTTAAAAACAATAAAACACTTATAACACAAATAATGTATCTTTTACTTATAAAGGATGAGTGGTGCTAGAGAGGAAAACTTCCCCATGACTACCACGCATGCCCTTCCAGTCTTTTTTCCTATGCACGTAAGAGATCATACAGTTTTTATCCTTTAATGCATTTTTCAGTTAAAATACCTTGCAATTATCTTTTCATAACCACATCTATTCATCCACAACATTATTTGGAAGGGCTGTATTGCAGGGTATCATACAGAGGCCCCACGATAAACTTGGGCTTCTTGTCCCTTCCTGTTTGCCTTTCTGAGTCCACCTTTGATTCCATGAGGTTGCCTGGTATCCTGGTTAAAGCACAGCGCCTGGGGCCAGACTGCTTGGATGTGAAGCCCGGTGTCCCACTTAATAGGTAGGTGACCTTTTATAAGTTATTAATCAGTCTACACCTGTTCTCCTCAGCAGAATACGGGTAACAAAAACAGTGCAAAGCTTTGTACTTCATGAGGAATAAGAAGTGTCTGATTCTTCTTCCTACAGATCTTTAATGCCTTCTCATTCCTCATCAAAGAAATCTGCCTACTGGCCCCCCAGTATGGTATTCAGGATCTTGAGGGTCTCTCCCTAACTTACATTTCTGGCTGTGTTTTTCAGATCTTTTCAACATGGGAGGGAAGTGAAGTTTAACTCTGACTACTAGAGATGGGGTTAGGCTCTTTCCATAAGCAAGTTAATCTCATCTTCATAATTTGCTGTGTGAGACATGTTACAGAAGAGGAAGTAGATTCAGAGGGACCAAGTAACCAAACTGAGCCATCCCATCTGCGAAAGTAGGATTTTCATCTGGAAGCCTGATTCCAAGGCCCACCTTTGTCTCTGCCTCTGCACCATGACTGCTTTGCATGCTCGGTGTCTTTCTTCATCCTGTTGCTCTGCTTGGGAGGTCCTACCCTGGTCATCTCGAATCCTCCCTTCTTTCTGGCACGTATCCCAGGGAAGCACCACTTCCCATACTGAATCAGGTGGAATGCTGTTTTGGCTTTCACGTGCTCTTTGACAGCTGACTCTACATTACAGCTGCTTGAACATGAAACTCATGTTGTGACTAGACAGAAACTACTGTAAAATAGGGGCAGTTACCTCCTCATCTTTCCAGTTCTTACTTCATTTCACCTATCTCAGTGTCTTGGACATGACTGATACTTAATAACTGTTTATAAAAAAGGTGGCTTCTGAGTTTGTTTACAGGGGTCTGGTGCCTAAGCTCTGGATTTCATATCTCTATGTTGATCTCAAGATATCTTTGTCCAATTTTTTAGAAAACTAGCAAAGGATGGAAGTATTCAAGCAAATATGAGAAAATAATGTGTTCTCCCAATTGGAAAACATGGCCACAACAAGTCAAGTTCTTTGCCTTTGAACATGAGCTGTGTGGGCCAAATGGTGAATCTAGTTTCCATTCACCAATGGATTTGTCTTTTCTTTTAGAGAAATGGACTGAGACACTGAGATAGAACTGATGTCCCCTTCATCTGCATGGCATTTGGCCTTGGTCTCATGTCCTGGGATTAGAAGAGACATAGAGACCCAGAGTTCTTCCCACTGTGCCAGTTTCAATGATCCAGCTTGGTGCTGCTGCTCCGTGTGATGGCTGTCTCCTTAGGCTTTCCTTCTGAGCTGTCTCTGGACCTCATTGCTGTGTGTGCCCATCTTCTGGGTGCTCTTTACCCCCATACGAGTCATCAATCTCCAACTTGGGTTGGGAAATAAGTACAAGATGTAAAGTCACCATGCTGTTAGACCATCATTAATAACTGAGTCATCTAGGATTCCTAGTAGGCTTCATCTTGAAATGCTGTTATTATCTTTCTGGCTTCTATTCAGTGTGAGTCTAAAATAACTTCTTCCTCACACAAGCTGTGGACTTATTCATCAACTCTTTATTACTTCCTTCATTTGGTATATCATGACCTTTGTACCATGTTCCTTGATTTCCTCTCAGGTGTATGGAAGTTTCTGGGACATTTTTCCCAGTCTGGCACTTCCTAAAGTCCTCATATTTATATAATATATAATGTATTCTGTGAACAAAGATGTTATCTGTGAACAAAGATGTTATTAGCTCTCTATTATGGGGAACTAATATTTCATGGTTTGTGTAATATATAACCTAGCTATTGTTAGAAGTACATAATGTCGTAGTTCAGTTCTTTTAGGCTTTCTGGAGATACATCACATTTTAATGGAATTAAGGTATTATTGTATTCGGATGGAAGATGAAATGATTTTGTTAGTTTCTTCATCAGCATCACTTGATTTACTTCATTCATATAGGTACTTTATTATCTATTTGTAATCTGGATGGTATAGCAGAAATTAGCTGATTATTAACCAATCTGTGTCCCTTTTCTCCCCTCACATTTCCCAACCTTCTTTCCAATATGGCGGGCCATGTGCCTTCCTGGGGAGAGTGAGCTGAAGCGTATGTGCCACTGGCAGGCTTAGCCTACAACAATTTGTGACAGAACTGTTTCTAATTCTTGTCTCCCAGCTAAACTGAGAAGACCCTGGAGACCAAGCAAAGGGACCATACACCAGACAGAAGGAACTGGAGTCCCCGAGGGGCCATTTGGAGGTGAGCTGGTCAACATACCCAAGTTGCAGGACCTGCATGTTGTTACCTGGAGGTACTAAACGCTGGGGCTGTTCCTGCAGCCAAACTCCTCTTACACTGAACAAAGAGAAGGAGATGCTGCAGGGAGGGATGCAAGTTTGGGTCCTTGGCGGTCTTTGCTGGCTGTCACGAAGGGGGAACTTCTGAGCAGCTAAGAGCTGAGTGAAACGGCTT
This sequence comes from Glaucomys volans, assembly GCA_020662805.1. NCBI lineage: Eukaryota > Metazoa > Chordata > Mammalia > Rodentia > Sciuridae > Glaucomys > Glaucomys volans. The sequence continues at coordinate 203,727 of JAJEJO010001560.1, forward strand.
CCTGATGCTGAGGGTGTGAGAGGAACTTTGCCTCTGGCATATTTTTGCAGGGGGGCAGTTTGCTGATATGGGTCTTAGGTGACAATAGGATCAAGTTAGGTAAGATCTAAGAGGAAAGCTCCTGAGGCTCTCAGCTATAAACATCAGGAATCTGGAGTGACTATGCTCAAGACATCAGCAGTGGATTGGTACAGGAATAGAAGGGAGGAGTGGAATTGTCTGAGATGTGCTTTGAATCATCTAAACCTTTACTAGCCAGAAGAGACATGCTGCAGGTTCAAGGAGAGAAAAGAGAGAATTCTTCGTTTCATCAGGGGGATCTCTAAGTGACCTCAGAGCCACTGATACCACACGCTTTCCCAGGCATCACATTTATTTCTAAGTTCCGAAAGGAGCATCTCACCCTTCTGATAATGTTGGGATCATTGCACTTGGCGAGTTTTCCAGCAAAAAGCTGAACTCCAAAGCTTGCAAAAACAAGCATTAACGTCAGCAAGAGTATGGAGACCTGAAAGAAATGGACGAAATATCAAACCTCGTGGTAAAAATTAGACATTAAGTTTGGTTTAAACAGTGATATAAACAGGACGTTCTAGCTCACATTGTGTAAAATTCATGGGTTTTGATGACATCTTTCCATTTCTCCATAGGTCGTTCACTTATCCTTCTGAAATGTCAACAGGAGGAAATTATGTAATAAAAGGATCTGAATTTTAAATATAAAAAATAATGACTGTCATGTAAGAAAATGGGGCAAGAGGTTTTTGATGCGATTTGGGCTTTTCTGATTTTAAAATCATCACTTTGATATATTTTATTTGATGAAACAAAGAAGAAAATGTTTGCATAACTCCATTGTGCCCAATTTTCTGAAAATGGGTTCATATCCTTCTTGGCAGAGCATCGACTGGAGAGGCAGGGCTTCCCTTTCCTGTGGGCCCGGGAGCATTAGCACAAGGTGCTTGCACAGAGGATGCAGGATCACTCAGTCCTGGGAGCAGGTCTGTTCATCGACTCGTGCTCCCTCTGCTGGCTGAATACTCAGGTCTCGGCAGAGACAAGTGCAAAGGCCAACGCGGGACAAACCGTGGACCTGCACTGCTGACGCCCTCCCGAGGTAACCGAGGTAACCTGCAGCTGCGCAGGAGCCTCCTCCGCAGAAAGGTGCAAGCTAGATTCCCTTCTGAACTCCATCAGAGTTAAAAGGCTCATATACACAAACCGTCAGGTGAGATCTGCTTCCCTTCATGTCCCCTGTGTGAAAAGCCACAGCTTTATGGTTTTATGTAAAGAAAATGTTTTTTAACTGTATATATATATATATATGTACATACATAATCCACATACATATATATAATTATATGCCCTGAGTAACATCATATTCTATCCTTAAAATATCTTCAAATCAACAACTACAGATGATCTCCCACCATAGGTATGTTTCTAGAAAGCAAGATACAAACAACCTTACGTGAATTGATTCATGTTTTCCATGCACGAGCAGAACTATCCATGATAATAACTGTCATGTACAACTAATTAGAACAAATTTTAAAAATTTTAAAAAAGAGCCCTTGATCATTCTTTTGGAAGGCAAAGAGCTTTCTGCAGCCGATTGTGAGCAATGGGTCTCTTCTCATTTTATCTCCAGCTCTGTTCTAAGAAGACCCATTAGGGGTCTAACTAAAAAGAATGCTCCCCCTACAATCACACTGGTAATATTCTTCACATATACAATACAGAATATTGAAGAATATTCTGTATTCTTCAATACAGAGGTTGTTGCTTAAAGCATGGAATACCTACGTGTTAGATTTTTTAAAGTTGTTTTATGTCAAGGCTCCCGAGATCTAGAGGCAAATTCTACGTCAAGTGCTTTAAGGGGACACATAGAATAAGATTATGAGCCTACAGGCATTAATTCCTACACCTGTTTGAGAAGTAGAAGAGATTGAATTTTCTTATCCTTAATTTCTAGAAGGGGAAACTAGCTCAAGTTAAGAACTAAGGGGTTAGTGGATGCTACTGCTTTGGATTTGCCATTCATTATACTTTCCAGAGTGCTTCTCTTTGATTTACTAAAAATGTTCATTGAATTAACTAAACAGACAAAAAAGAAGCATCCATGGTGGAGTTTTTGCCTGTGCGTTGTGTTTTGCCATTGCCTTTACAACCCTCTGGCAATGAACAGAGCCACAGACTCAACTGTGATTGGCAAAACTCACTTTATTCCCTGCATCAGCAACAGAGCAGAGTTAGACTGGTGAACCGGAAGCAAAGGGCAGCTCTAACATACCAAGAAGATTTCCTTGAAGCCGCTGAAAAGCTCTCGAACAACTTTCCTCATCTGGGGCACCAGTTTGAATATCCGCAGAGGTCTCAGGCACCGGAGAACCATGAGCAGCTGAGCACCTGACTCAGCGGGCACATTTTGAGGCATCCAACAAAGAAATATCAAGCTCACCTACAGGGAAAGAACAACCTCTGGGACTTTGGGAATTGCTCCTCTACCGTCCATATTTTCTGAGAGCCATCTGGCCACGACTTTTCGTTTAGCAGGGATTCCACGTGGGATGTGCGACAAGCACTCACAGGTGTGTGTGCAGACGGTTGCCTTTAAACAGCAAACCCAACGTGGGGCTGTTAGAGGCCTCCGAGGAGCCATCACATACATGCAGAAAAGAATGGGGTGCCTTTCTGTGCGTGCACCTCAGTGCACCCTGCTCCTTCTAACTTACTGCACTGGGGGCTCTGCTGACCTAACACGATTGGAATTTTTTATAAAGGTTACTACTATTTTATTAATGATCGGCAACATGCTACCTGTTACTGGTTACGGTTCTTGTTCCTGCAAAGACATTGATTTCATGCCTTCTTGTGTAGGTAGAAAAATAAAATTTCTTTGAGTCCACTTGCGATTTCTCAGTTTAGTTTAACTGACCATTGAGTGGGCACCTGTCACGGCCAGGAATTCTGTGCACTGGAATCTGGAGAGACTCCCACCTGGAATGACTTCAGTTCACTTTTAACAAGGAGGGAGTCATTAATCAACAACATGATTTATATGATGCAAATGTTTTTTGTATTATAGGAGCCACATGAATTGTGAGATGTAAACTAGATTTGCTATTTTAGGTCTTATTAATATATGCCACATTCATACATAAAATTGTGGTTGATATATTTTAAAATGCAACTATCCACGAATATCTTAATGCTTTTCAATTTAGATTTTAAGTGCATGCTCCTTATTTGCATATTAATGGACTGCTCTATAATCCACTTAGGAATTCAGCTATGGCAACTAGACCGCACACATTTCGCCCTTGCACCAAGGTGCAAGAGATCTTTAGAAAACCATTCCATTTTACATTTAGGAAATAAGCAAAGACTTACGAGATAAATAAATATGTCCATTACACCACCAAAGTCCCTGATGACAGCAGTTGGAGTGAAAAACAAGCCATCTGCCATAATCTTCAGATTAAGCTCAATGCTCATGAATATCACAAACACATACTCGGCAATCTGAAATGGTCGAGACGCAGTTTGGTCACAATGAGCAGAAAAATTGCAGGTCAGTGTTTTACCACCTAGCTGGGAGCTGAGATTTAGTAGCAATACCTGCAAAGTAGGTGCGTGCATGACTCTTCGAAAGGGGGATTCGAACATCATGGAAATGCAAGAGCAGATGGTTACGATGATCATTACCCAGTCCAGGTAAGTGACCAGTCCCAGCAGATCACTGCCAAAGGCCAAACAGAATTGAGAAACAACACGAATGTTCCACAACAGACTGCTAAGACTCAGAGATGATGGCTTCTGTGACTATTGATATGATGGGTATTTGAAAAAATAAGTCCCCACTTACCAATGTCATTATAGCAAGAAAATAAAAGAGAATTTTTTAAATGTGGCATAAACTAACACATGAAAACTTCAAATGTACGTGGAAAATGGAACTTGTAAAACTTACTAAAGTTGGTGGTACTTTGTATTTTTCACAGCTCCTGTGACAGGGTCCGTTTTGGATCTGTAAGAGAGAACAAGCATATGAAATTCTGCTACATAGCAAGCATGTTACAACTTGGCAACACAGTATTTACAAACATCTCCTCTACTTAAAATCTCCTAAACTGCCCTTTATAAAATATATTAATTGCATATGACTTTTGAAGGCACAGAACATTAAATAGAAAATATCAAAGAATTTGCTATTGAAGCTCATAAAAGCAAAATTTTATATTTCTCAGAATACTTGACTTTAGGATTGGAGACTTGATTCAAAAATTTCTGACGTGATGATTATGAAATTAAATTTTGACTTTCATTTTAAAATGCTCATTTAAAATCTTTGCCTCAGTCGTTACCCTATAAATTAAACAAGAGTTCTTCACCCTGCATTTAACTGTGATCCTGTGGAATAATTTATATACAATTTCCTAGGAGGGGGATTTATAACTTTTACTTTTGGGAAGCCTGCTGGTCTTTGTGAGCGTGTTCCAATTACAATTAAGTCTTCGTCAGCTGCGACAAGGGAGAATCTGCATCACACTCAATGAGGTGGAGAATTAGCAATTAAATGTGAACGTGTTTGCTGCCAACAGGATAATTCAAGACGAAAAACTCACCCAGGCTCTGATCAAGCAACTCCTACACTACCATCTTCTTCCTTTACTTTGTGGAAGCTCAGGGGAGTTTTAATGATTATTATACAGGTGCTTTAAATCATGAAGGTCTTTCTAGAAAGCAGAAGGAACCATACAGTGGCAATCAGTTGATGTCCTTGAGCAAAACCCTCCACTTCTGGAGTTGAGGGGGTCCGGGCCTGATGTGTTGGGGTCGTGTGTGTTGGTTTCCTAGTGCTGTAACAAAGCCCACAGATTGGGCGCCTTAAGCAATTCTTCACAAATTAAGAAATTTATTTTCTCCTAGTTTTGGAAGATGGAAGTCCAAGATCAAGGTGTCAGGGGGGCTGGTTTCTCCCGAGGGCTATGAGGGCAGGATCTATTCTGGGACTGCACCCTGGACTTGGAGTAGCCCTCTCCTTCACGGCTTCATATGGTCTTCCTCCATCTGGGCCCAAGTTCACTTACTCTTACTGTAAGGAAACTGGTCATACTGGATTGGGACCCACCCTGATGACCTCATTTTAACTTAATTATTTCTTTAAATTTTCTATCTCCAAATAAAAACATTCTGTGGTACTGGAGGTTAGGACTCCAACATGTGGATTTTGGGGAGTAACAATTCAGCCTATAACAGAGACTGAGTAACCTATGCTACTGATTGTTAATGAAGGTGGTCAGTCTCCTTAAATGACAGCGTGATAATCACGTAAGGGAAAGATGGAAAGTTTTATCCTTCCTGCAGAGTTCTTACTGTCTTCAGAATATTCACTTACAAAAGGTCATTTTATCCATTGGCAGCCTGAGCGAATTGGCTTAGGGTTCCACAAATACAGTGCCTCGTGTTTACCCTGCTGAGAGCCTCTTGCCCTTTTCCCCCAGTTGGTGGGGGTAGAGGCAGTGCTGGCGGGTTTTCTTCTCATAACAATTGGTAATGAAGTAGTAGTTAACTTTTTATTTTACATCATCCTAAATAAACTAGTTGGTATATTTTGATCATAAAGAAACCACAAGTCCAATAAAAGGTGTGGGTAAGATGAGGACGATGACGTTCACCACATCAGTGAATCTCCCTTTGCTTCAGCATTTTCAAAATAAAACATGGAGTTAAAAACATCAATGTGAACACATTAGACAATGGTGACACTGCACAAGTGAAAATGGCTGTCAAGAGCTTTATCAGTGTGAGCTTCCAACAAATGCTAACTATCACAACCTTTGCTCTCCACCGGGTCAGGCGCTGGCCAAGGAGGAGCAGCGTGATTAATTAGCCTGCAGTTTATTTTGTGACCCCATTAGGATGACACATCTCTTCTCCTTCCTGTGACAGCCCCCCTGCTGTTCGCATGCCCCAGGCCGCACACCTGGCTGGAACCAGGGTACTCACGCGTTGAAGCGAGCGCGGACCACCACGCGGCACAGGTTCCTGAACCTGTGCTCACGCCCCACGATGAAGAGCGGCTTGTCGAAGTAGGGGTGGTTCTCTCTCAGCTCCTCTTCCTGCACTTTCCTGGAGAGGGACAGCGAGGGGAGAGGAAGGTGAAGGCAGGTTTCCCTGCAACTCGGGGGCACAGATCAGGGCTGCACCCTGTACCTCTTCATCTCCGCTTGCTCCTTCTTCTCCTGAATCATCTTGATTTCGCTGTCTTCTCTTTGTGCATTTCTGTATCTCACCGTATTGGAGTGCTAGAAATGAATCCAGAGCCAGCATATTACTCTGAAAGAGTCTTCTTGAAAGTCAAAAATTATTATTTTTAAACACTGAAATCAGATTGTATATAAACTACAATACACTTTAATATATGTATACAAAACTATAATATAGAGCATATGTGTAACTACTGTGTATAATAAATATATAACATGTTTACATACATATATAGTTGAATGGCTACGATCATTTTAGTGAAGTTATTTTTCCCCTAAAAAACAAAGCATTCAGCTTGTATTTATCACAAATTCCTTCATGCGCCAAGTGCTGTTCTAGTGCTAAGGAAAACACACACACACACACACACACACACACACACACACAAAATCCCTGTTCTTGTGGGGTTGGTTGTCTAGTCAGGGGAAACAGATAAAAAAAAATTAAAATAAGTATGTTAGAGGATGCTTAGGGCTCTAATAAAACACGAAGTAGGTGAAAGGCAGAGAGGGCCAGAAGCTGTAATTTAAAATAGGTGACAGTAGAGGCAATATGAAGGTGCTATTTGAGGAAAAGATTAGAGGCAGCTGAGGGTCCGGGTTTTTGGACAGCTGCAGAAGTGTGTTCTTCTAGAGGGAAGCGGGTGGGCCTGGCACGTGTGCCGGGAGGCCAGTCGGGGAAAAGCCCAGAGAGCAAGGAACTGGTGGGAAGAGACGGTCCCGAGGGGTGTGGGAGCAGGGCATGCAGGGCCTGGGTGGTCCCTGGATGGACTTGGCAGGAGTGGGGAGCCATTGTTCAACCACCTCGGTAGACCCCATCGCAAGCATTCCTAGATTGAATCATCTGAATCTACTATCACTTCAAGTAAGTGGAAAAGGTTGAACTTTCTATTTCAATGTCTGCTATCATGGAGAAAAGACATAAGGCTGTCTTAGGCAATAATCTGAACTCTGTGACATTTTGCTATGGAGAAGATGGGGGATGCATTTTGTTATTTGTCTTTGAGGAAGAAGCCAGCCTCTGGAATGAGGCCTTTTCAAGCAGGACCTTTGTTGTGTGTATTTCAACACATATTTTCAAAGAAATGCTCTAATCAATGCTTCTGTAGACTGTACGTTTCCACTGAGTTGTGTCAAAGGTAAACACTCTGAAGAGTGTTGCCTCTGATTTTCCCCAGGCAACCTTCTCCAGGCAATAGACCTGACCCAGAGTGCAAAGGGCACAGGCCATGGGCTGGATCTGACCACACTCCCTGTCAACACGGTTGTCCATCAGAGCGAGCCCTGGATAGGTGGAAACAGAGCCCTATGCCGATCCCACTCACACTAATTGGATGAAGACAGAAGTTCTCATCACCAACTTTCAGTTCTCTCTTTTGCCAGAAATGCTTAATTAGGAGAGTCCAAGATGGTAAAATAGCATCTTCTAGGGAGTGAAAGCAGATGCAGTCCACTCCACACCACAGAACCTCTTAAGAAACAGGAGATCAATGGAGGAAAAGACAAAACGAAAGCCAAAACCCCAGGCTTGGCTGGCTCTCTGTGGCGAGCTCTCCTTTCCCCAGCACCACCCTGGGCTCCAAACGGTCATGACTCTGTCTTCTCAACCCGGTTAGCCAGATTTGAGCTCCGAGTCAGGGCTTTGCTGTGCCTTTTTCTTTTTTTATTTTTGTGGTGCTGGGGATTGAACCCAGGGCCTTGTGTGTGCAAGACAGGGACTCTACCCACTGAGCTATACCCCCAGCCCTTCGCTGTGTCTTTTATGGTGATCTCAGCACAGTGTAGCAGCTGGGTGGCCTGCTGCTGGCCTCGGAGACGTTTCACTGCTTCTTTTAGGTCTCTGAGATGGTACAGAGGAGCCTGCGCTAACCATCTTATCTAAAGTCCCCTGAGCTCGAATCTCCCCTTTGATTTCTTTACATTACTTAACTTTACAGAAGAAAGTAAACCGGTCGCTGCACTAGGGAGAGGGAGGAAAAGGAATCACTCTCAGAAACTCCATGATCCGTTCACTTGCTTATCATCTGTGACCTGGAGTAGAATGTGAGCTCTAGGAAGGGGCTGAGTCCGCCTTCTTTCCCCATGACTTCTCGTCCCTTGGAACCAGATCCCACATGAAATAAACCCTGGTCAGTATGAAGTCAGTAAATACACACACGAGAGACCTAGAGTGTAAAAGTAGATGAATTCTCAGGAAATTCTGTATAATCTTTGACAGAGAACATTATCCTAGGGAAAAAAATCATCTCCTCATAGGTAAATTCCTGAAATTATAAATACTGGATCTAGATTCGTGCATATTTGCAACTTGGTACATATTCTGAGATAATAATGTGAATTATGTATACAAAATGCTTTAGATGTTTTTAATTTTAGTCAAAGATGACTGATCCATCACTTCTGTTTGTGTTTGCCAACTCACAGGCCTTGTGTGACTTATCTAGATTTTTCTACAGTAGCTGTATCTTTTCAGTGCCTGATGTGTTTTCTGAGCTTCCCGAATTTCTCTGGTGTGAAGTCTTCGGGAGACATGGCAAGATGGCAGATAGATCTGGGCCCTGGAATTGTCTAGGCAGCCATTTAAATCCACTGACATATCCCTGTTTCCCAGGGATATTGCTTAGAACTTACATCTTGAGTCAAGGTTTCAAGAGATTTCCCCCTGCTGATCCTCTGGCTGTTCGATCCATGTCTTAGTGACCTAAAACAACCACAATCAACTGGTCAATGGATCTCAAGATCAAATTTGGAGTTTTAAGCAAAAACCAGGATTAAACAACAGCAGCAGCTATTTTCCTGACACACCATCAATAATGCCTCACTCTATTGACAGCAAAAGCTTCCAGTCTATCCAAATGCCTGTGCTCCCATCCAACAAGATTTCAGAATTTCTCCTTCTGATCTTAAAAGTGAGAATCTGGCTATCACCAAGGAAAAGTTTTTTGAGTAAGGATTGTTTGTTTGTTTGTTTGAATCTTGAATGGGATTGTGAGTTTCATTACTGTGACCACCAGCAGATGGAACTCAGTTCCTCGCCTTGCTTGCCTGCTACCCAGGGCTGAGGCAGGGGTACACACAATGCTCACTCCTGTAAGGCCCCTTTCCTTGGGTCTCTGAAGCCCATTTTCCCAGAGCATTTACCTGCGCTCTTGGCGGATGTGATGCTGCACGCTGAGAATTGACCTTTCCTTTGCCGGCTGCCCCTCGAATGATCCACTCAGCATGCGCTGTCGAGTGCAAGCTCTAGGAAGAAAAAGGAGCCTGAGATAAATTCATGATTTGTACACTTGGAATGAATAATACATAACTGCTCCTTGCTCTTGTTAATTTTAAGGAAACACCAATGATAATGCAAAATGCAGCAAACTACATATAAAAGGAAATGACCTCCAGGCTCGCGTCAGGAACACTTACAAAGCAGAGGCTTCGCAGCTATAAAGAGGATCTGGAAGATAAATAGAAAGCTCGCTCTCTTGCCCCTCTTCTTTCCATCCCCCAATAAAAAAGAATGGCAGGGCTCCTCTCAGGATTCTGTAGGCTGCGAGGCCAGTCTACCCACAGGCAATTATGATGTTGGTTTGAATTTAAACAAGGTGGTATCTAATAAAAGTCCTTAGGGAAGGATTTGGCCAGCCAGGCCACGGGAATGGTGAAATATGTGTTCCAAAGTATTGGACAGAAATTTAGAAAAACAGGTAAGCATCAAGTTAGGGGCAAAAAAATTGTAAAGAAAAGTAACTAAACCCGGAATTATGTGCCACCATGTAAATTTAGTTAACAATCCTGAACTCTGCACTCAGAAGGGGTAAGGATGAAAGGTGAAATTTACACCATGTGTTTTTTCACCCCATGATTATAAAAAAGCTGAAATCATAACCCAGAAAAATCTTAATGGAAAGCCTGTGGCTTACTGGTAGCCAGTTACCACTTTCTTTGTATTCTCAAAAGCATGAAGACGTTGGAAACACATTTTCCTTAGACCACAACTGGACTTGTGTTAATTTCTGATTTTCTGAAATCAGTGAAGAAAGGTTGGGTGATATAACACTTGTGGTGTCAATGATTTGGGTGACAAAATAAAATTTCTTCTCCAGAAAGATCTCCCCAATGGGGAATGACAGGAATTCCTATGAGGTAGGGTCAAGTGAAAAAAAAAATAACCCAGGGGGTTAAGATCTGTGTAATAGACATACACTGTCACTAACGAGTGGGATGACTTTGGGGCTCAGTTTTTCCTTATTGGTAGAACTAAGACAAGGACTTGACCTCAAAGATAACTCACAAACTTCAGAGTAATGGTTTCACGATATGCAGACCTTACAATGCCACATTGTTCAACACCTCAACACAGGTCACTTCTGTCCTTGTCTTCCAGAGAACTTCCATACTGCTGGTTCTTAAAGCACACTTCTAGAACGACTTTAAATTATTACTGTCTTCTCAGAGTTAAGTTTTTGGGGAAAGGCTGTGTATCTGCTTACTGTAACTAAAACAACTTTTATGGTACCAGCTATATATTTAAGTATTTAAAAATGCAGATGAAGGTAATTATGGCAAATATCCATGAGAAATCATATGAATTCAATGAATGTAAATGAACTAGTGGAAACAACGCCCAAGCTTAGGACACAGCGGAGACCATTTTGGGATAAAGTCCAAGGTAACTTTTAGGACTCACAACATTGATAGGTAGAGACTGTGCTTACTTTAAGGACTAGAATGGTATCATGTTAAGAGGATGCATTTGTACATTGAGGTGAAAAAGTAAAACACAATCTCATGTCATGTATATTTAGTTATTTCTTGACCAAAGGATTGAAAATTATAAAGTTATTTTGAGGAAATCTATTTGGAGGAGCTGTTATTGTAGCATCCCCTGCCATCTGTGTTAACCATCAAGACCTAACCTTCAGTCCTGGTCTTGGTAACTGTCATTCTTTGATCACAAGACTCTCCCCCAAAGCAGTTGAGACCATTAGGCTTCAACACCTGTTTGGTGTGAGGACACCTGCTATATGGGAAATGGAGGAGTGTGACTGGTTTTGGGCAGAATGGTGTAAGAACTGCTGGTTATTGGCCCAATAGCCAGTCTGAGAATGACCGATATTCTTGCTATGGAAGAGCAACCACTGCACCTATTGACTTTAGGGCCTAGTGACGTCTCCTAGCACCTGAGTCAATACAGCATGTCCCTGGGTGCTCTCTGTGGAACCTGTGGAGACCCCTCAGGGAGGGCCTGCTCTTCCTGGGATGGAACAGGGAAGGCTCTCCCTGGAGACGAAAGTGCTTCTCCTCTGGCTGAATGGGGAAGGTCCTCCATAGAGACCAAAGCTGCACTCTGAAACTCTTCCATCTGTTCCTCCAACAGCATGGTAAAGTGTGCTGAGAAAGTCACCCTTTTCCTCTTTGACTCATTTCTTTCCTACTGCCTCTAGAGAATTCAGAAAATACTATGAAAAGGGCTGGAGTTCCACATACATGTGAATCACACAGTCTGTTCTCTGGAAGATCCATTCATTGAGGGTGGGAGGACTGGTTTTTGGCTCTATCCTGCAATTAGAAAGCCTGAGCTTCAATAGACTAAGACCTCCTGATATGTGTTGTGGCAGACACACTTTAATTTCCTTTTCCTACCACTTTCTTCTATGTTCATACTAACATTTGCTAGAATGATTTCTAACTGGTTAATGAGGGATGCAAGAATAAAATGCCCACTAACTCTGGGCCTTCTCATGAACATCCAGCTAAATCCTATAATGTGACACTGAAACTCTCAGGAGTCAAACATCAGCTCCACCATTGCCTCCTCAGTAGGAGAATCTTGCCCTGAGCAGAGTTGCTTGCCCACCTTCTTGTTACCTGGAGATCCAAAGGCAACATGGATTTTGAGCACAGTGAAATCAGGCCCACCACACCCATCCCATCTCCATGTTGGAAGGTCACCTGTGGCACTATAGGCTTAATTTGTGGCTGCCCCTGACTCTCTCTGATCACCTGTCTGTACCCCACCCAATGTGCTGCCTCCACACCTATGCAAAATGAAAGGTAAACAGTCTCCAAATCTGTTCATCAGTCTCTTGTTGTATATAGGACTAAATACTTTGATACTGAGTTTTCCACTGAGCATACTGTAGCTTTTAAAACAAGAAATGCCACAGATAAATGCTGAGGTTTCTTAGAGGAAAACTAAGGGCTATATACTCCTTTAGCAAATTGCTAAATAAACAATTGAATGAAGGAAGGGATGCATAAGAAAGAAAGTGAATGTGAAGGTCTGGAAGACTGTTTTCTCCTAGTACAATGGAAGGATAGTACTAAAACTAAACTAAAAACACACTATTCTCTCTCTTTGTATTTATCCTTAATAATTTTTCCATAAAAGAACCAGTGATGATACAGGTAAGACCACCTTTGTATAGAAACATAAATCCATCTAAAAACATGTGGGAAAACCTACTTCCATTACACAGAAGACCAGTGGTCAAACAGATTCCTGAAGGATGAGGAGGATCTGCAGATGGGGAGGTAAGTCTGGGCTGGGCTGAGAGTAGGAGCAAAGTTTGAGAAGGTGGCTTTTCAACACTTTGGCCCTTAGGACACTGGGCATGGAAACAGGCAGAATGACTGCCACATTAGCATGTTTCTGCCACATGAAGCAGGCTCATACCCAAGCCATTGTCACAGTACTTGGTCATGAAAAGTATGTTGTTATTTTGGAAAATAGTGCTGTTGTTAGAAAGTTACTTCAATTGGACATGGTCAGATTTCCTAAGAGGTTACATATATTCTAATATAGTGTGCCAAGGCTCATGCAGATGCATGCTAAAAGTTTGCTTTATTATTTTTAAAAGTAAATATGATTTATTATACACAAGTAAATATAGTAACCCAAAAGGCAAACTACTAGTGTTTTGATATGCACAAAATAATTATAAAGTTTGATACAAATGGGTTCTGATAGATGACATAAAGTGAGAAATGAATATTTCACCTGCATGGAAGCACTAAAAAATGATGCATGATATTCCATGTCCCGGCAGCGTGTTTGTAACCATGCTTGTCTAATGCTGGCAGTATTCTGACATCATCAGTTAAACACCTTAATAGACGATGAGTTCTTGAGACCTATTACTCATCTTTGTACGCCTAGGAAATTCAATTCTGGGCACTCCAACTGCCAATGGACAAAATGAAGAGGTGTAAAGGCTAAGGTGGGCGTGAAAGGAGAGGAGAGGGAGGGAGGGGGCTCTTCAGGTCCATGGGAACTTGCACGTCCTAGGGTCCAAATCACACAGTAGGTTTGCAGTTTCACACCCAACAGTGTAGCTGCTGATGGAAAGTTGTGCTTTTGTCTGGAAGCCTAATGGAGAAGAAGAGTTGAGAGACTGAAGGTTTAGAACCACGCATTTCTGACCTGGCTTAGTTGTGGACCTTAGGCAAATGATGTGCATTCTCTGAGTCTCTATTCTCATGTGTAAAATGTCGAGAATCATAATTCCTTTCTTACTAACTGTACAAGGAATTGGAAGAAGTGAAGATGATTATGAATCTGAAAGTGCTTTGGAAACACTGACGCCTCATTTAAATGGTCAGGTGCTATGAGTTCCTCTTCTGCTTTGCCCCATGTCATGGTTGATGATAACACCTTCCACAGAGCTCTGAGGACTGAGCAGCAGGCTTGACAGACAGGCACACTGGAAGGCCCATCTTCCTGCTCTCTGACCCACGGTGATGGTGCTGGAGTGAATGCTGCAGCCTCACGACTGGTCCTCATGCAGCCACTTCAATAAACACAGTTTTCAAAGATGAACAGCCACAATGCTATTGTGGTAGGTAGGTTTCTGAGACTCCCCCCCCCCCCCCAAGATCCCCGCCTCTTGGTTTTCATGCCTTTGTGTAATTCCCTTTCCTTGCAGAGGATTTAGTGACTTGTTCTAAGAAACAGAGGACAACCATGATAGGACAGGTCACAAAACATTATGATATCTGTGTCTCTGTTATTGACTCTCTCTCTCTCTCTCTCTCTCTCTCTCTCTCTCTCTCTCGGTACTGGGGATTGAATCCAGGAGCACTTAACCACTGACCCACATCCCCAGTCTGTTTTATTTTTATTTGAGCCAGGGTCTCACTAAGTAGCTTAGGGCCTTGGTAAGTTGCTGAGGCCGGCTTTGAACTCAAGATCCTCCTGCCTCAGCCTCCCGAGTCCTGGGCTTACAGGCCCGCATCACCAAAGGCCTGCATCACCGAGCCCTGCTCTCTTCTCTTGTCTTCTTGCTTGCTCTGATGAAGCATGCTGCCCTGTTGTGAGGGGCTCCAGGAGAGATCCACTTTTTAACAGTCTCCAACTAAGAGCTTAGGAGGAAATGAGGCCTTAATCTAACAGCCCAAGAAGAACTAAATACAAATAGGAATGACATGAGTGACTCAGAGAGTCCAAATGCAAGCAGCGTGGTAGGAGATCCAAAGGCAGAGAAGCAGCTACTCGAAGCCCAGATTCCAGACCAAAGTCTGAGATGGAAAATGTGTTTGAATGATGTTTAAATCACTTAAGTTTTTGAGTCATTTGTTATGCATCGATAGGTATATAAGGCAATTATTATCACTGTCTCAAACACATCAACTCCCTATTGCTCTTCAGAAAAAGAGGAAAATGTAAGCTCAGTGAGGTTTATAAAGCCTGGTTGGTCATCCTCTAATTCTCTTCTTTTACTAGAAGGCACCTCATCCTCTCTACACCATCCTCTGGGTCTTTCAGTTCTTCACATATACCATGCTCTGAAGAAGAGCTTAAAGGAGCAGATGCTATCTTTAAAATTACTCACTATTATATGCCAGCTCCTGTACACAGTAGGTGCTCAATAAATATTTGTTGAATGAATGAACTTGAAATGCTCTGAAGATCAAATATTTTAATTTCGTTCTTATCACTTCATGCTTAGGAAGCATGAAAATAATTGCAAAGAAAGCAACATGCATCTAAAGTATGCTGTTAAAAAGGGAAGTTGAATGATCTTAATTTTGTCACTAGTTAGAATACTATGCCACTCAAGATTAACAGACTGTATGCCTACAAGAGATCAGAGCCCAAGACAGTAATGGAAAAAAGTGAGACATTGCTTCTTGCAACTAGAAAATGTGTAAATATTCATCTGTGCTGTATGTCAAAGCTGTTGGGAGAATGTGAAGCCAACATGGGGCAGAGACTCTAACAGATGAACTCCTTCCAATTTTCTATGACAGAGATTCCATCCATCACTGAGAATGTGGTCTCCGTATATCTCTTCTTACAGGAATCTGCTGGCAAGCTGAACCAGTGAGTGACTCAGGAATTTGAGACTTTTCATATTTTACCTAATAAGTGAGCTGCATCATCAGAGCTATTCACAACAGACTACCCAGAAGAAGCACTTGAATGTTCACCTAAGTTATATTTTGCCACTTTAGACTTATTAGGAATTAGATGCCTTTTGGTCTCACAGAAGGATAAAAGAAGAATGCATTCAGGAAGAAAATAGTCATTTATTTGCTGCTCTAAGAAAAAGCAAAGCTAATGGTATTGAAAAGACAGACTGTGGTCCTCAGGGGGCCATCTTGCTCTTCTCAGGGAAGGACAGGGTAGCGTGAGCTCCAAGGCCTTCAATGTTTTCCCTCCATCTCTTCGTAATGACAAGTGCCAGAAGGCCAGTGTCTTAGAAACTCCATCTAGTGGCTTAAGAAAAAATGGTCCACCTGCTTGGCTCCTTGGCACAAGGCTTGGAGTGTCTGGTGAAAAATAATGAAGTCTTTTGTCTTGTGTGAGTGAGGAAATTCTCCCTCACACGGCCTGTGTAATGCCTTTATTCCTGCTCCCTGGAGGAGAATTACTGCAAGGCATTTTCCTTTTCCCAGTTGGGGTTAATGTTATGCCCCCTCTACCTTTGAAAGTAAAACAAGATGAGGACCCCTGATGATGATTCGAATGTGGGAATATTCTTCAGCAAACACACATTCCCAGTTGCAAAAATATTACCCCTGGTCTCTTGCCAAGCCTTTGAAAAAAACATATGAAAGATTGATTCTTTTTTTTCCTCCTCCTTCTTACATTGCCTTTGTGCTGTGGAATTTCAATTGCCCCTTATATGACAGCCATATATATATAATCTTTTATGGAGGCTGGGGAAAGAGAATCATGTCTTAAGAAATAGTCTCTATTTTCCTTGACATTTCTCCATCTAAAATATTTTTAAATTGGCCCAAAGATGATGGTTATGAGAGAGATCTTTGGAGCTTTATTAGCCTTTAAACACCACTAGTTGTTTATAGACACAGTAGCAGGGGTCCTCCCTTTCTTTCTTTGTCTTTGTGGCTTCTTTCTTAATGTTCCAGAGCAAGGGTGTGGGAAAACCCTGCACATTCTGTAAATGAAAGAGAGAGGCCTGTGAGTCTCAAGTTATTTCTCACTATTATGGAACACTTAGATTGCATGACGCCATCTGGTATTAAATGTAATTACCATCTAAGGGAATCACAAGGTAACTTTGCAGCACACTGCATCTGGGGATGGGAGCTTTGCTCAATTCTTGAGCTCCACAAGGTAAAATACTTAAAAGTACTGTTGGATGTTGGTTAATATAATGTAATCATGTCAGCAGACAACAGGAAAATAGTCCTTCAGTGGTAATTATGTAAACTATGACTGAATACTCGTGGAAGAGAATAGATAAGGAGTGTTTCCTGGAAATGGCTCTTACCTGACTCCACTGTGATCATCCAAAGTAGAGCAAGGCGGATGCTAATAGGCGAGCCCCTGGGTAATGGCCTCTTGCTGAGACGAGGAGAAAGCTGTATTTTTATCAGAGTGAATACCCCACTCCCTTCTGAATCAGCCAGTCCTGAGTAAATGGACATGGCTCTTCAATGGCGGCAGCAGGTCAGTTCTTCCTGATCTTACATTATTCATAAAAGAATTTTTATCCATAGATATGCAAATGTGTGGGACCAGGACGGCACTGTACATTGGACATAAACCCTGAGTATCTTTAAGCACGTGCTATAAACAAAAAAGAAAATTAACTCTCGGGATATCCATGCCTTTGCCTATTAAAATTCAGCAAATAAAATGTCTGAAACCCCATATTATTCATGGGGGTTCACAGTAACTCAGGTACTGACTCAGAAATGTGTAAATGACAGTGCAAAGATTGAACTTTTACTATAACAAAAGTGAAATTTTGCAAACGTTGCAGAAACTGCACTAACCAAAATATGGACAGATACGTGTTGTATTTTCCAGTGACATTTCATATTCCAATGATAAAACAGTAAAAGCAAGAACCTCATTAAACTATCTTTCCATCACCACAGCTTTGCCCTTCCCAGATGTTACAGACTTGAACCGTTCAGTGCGTGGGCTTTTCAGATGGACTTCTTTCACTAGTCATAGGCCTTTGTGTTTCCGCCATATCTTTTTATGGTTTGATAGGTCCTTTCTTTTTAGTGGTGAATAATATTCCATTGCCTGGATACCATCACACCACAATTTATGTATTCATTCACATACTGAAGGACATCTTGTACATTCCAAGTTTGGGAATTTATGAATGATGCTGTTACAAACATCTGTGCACATCTGAGGAGACATTTCTATGTGTGCTTATCTATGTACGTGTCTGTGAACAGTTAAAAGATCAGTGTATGTCAGGAGGCGGAGATGAATCAGTGGAAGATGGAGGACTTCAGGGAAGATCATACTACACTGGGAGCTGTATCATTTAGCTTTTGTCTGAACCCACAGAATGTACAATGCCATGAGTGCTAGGTAATGTGAATTATGGACTCCAATGCTCATAGTATATCAACACAGGTCCCTTGGTTATTAAAAATGTACCACTTTGATAGGGACTGTTGATGGGAGGGAGGATGCTTCTGTGTGGGGTGGGAGGTACACGGGAAATCATTATATCTTCACTCAAGTTTGTATTGAACCTCAAACTGCTCTAAAAAGTAAAGTTTATCAAAAGTGTTTTTTTTTTCTGAATCTCTTTGTTAAAATTTGTAGTAGGCCTCCTAATCCATAGGGCTATTGCAATCACTTTTGGGTTTATCTAAAAATAATCTAGAGATCAAATACTACTCAATAAAATATAAAATACTTTGATTACCACAAATCAGATGCTAGCTAGGGAAAATCTGGCTAATGTCATTTTAAAAATGTAGAGTGATTTCAAATATATTCAAATAATATATATGTGTTGCATTTGTGGTCAATAATAATAATTCTGTTCAAATGATAAATGAGAAAAACTAACCTTACATATTGCATTAATTATACTTAATGCTAAGCACTCAACTGAAGTGTATTCCTTAGACCTATAAAAATTATTACAAGTGCATAATAAGGGAAATGATGCTATAAATGAAGATATCCAAATGGAAATATCATGGAGCCTGGGTATAAAGATACCCCTAGCTAATGAAGTTCTCATGGCAAACCATGATGGAACTCTGGAAAGTAATGTACAATGTTTAATTATCTTATTTTGACATTTCCCTATTCACTCAGCCTAGCAGGGAAGATAATACATTTCTGCTCAATTTCAGAGCTCTGAATTAGAGGAAGTCTCCGTGGAGGTAGTGGGGCATTGAAAGCACATTGCTATTTGTTTTTGATTTTGTCTGATGCAGAGAAAAGGTCACTGCCATGTGAACGGGCGCTTCCTTCAGTAGAGCTGAACAGCGGAGTCCAGCCACCCTGGATTTCATAATGGAGGCAGTGGGATATCCTTCCTCTCACAACGTTCTTCAGATAAGTCTTGGGGAAAAAATAGCACAGATGTCTGTTTGTGCCACAGGGTCACCTGCCCATGAGCCCAGCCAGCATTCGCAAGACCTGCACAAACGGTGCACCGTTTTCTCATCAAAGTGTTCTCAAGTAGATGCAGAAATTCTATTTCTCAAAACACCAATTTTTTGAAAATAATTAAGGGCAAGAACATGAATTAAAGATTATTATGCATAGGAATGGGCGATTCTATCAAAGAGTGACATACATCTTCAGACTCCAGGGCCTTTTCTTTCTCAGACTTGCCTTCATGAGCTGGAATTTCCTGTTCGTGGTAATGTACACAGATGCTTTTTGCTGGAATAATATGGATCCTATTTCAGCTGGAAGATGAATATTTGGCAATGATTCCCCAGAGGACAGAAACCCCTGACAATCCCAAAGCTTAATTACCAGGAGAGAACCAAGGCCTCCACGTCCATAGGACTTCATGTGCAGCAGGAAGGCAGGCTGTTACTCTTGCTGCTGTTCCACTGTCAGAAGCAAGGACTTCCCCCAAGTCCATTTTTCTGAACTGCATATGGCTCACCCAGCCCTTTTCCCTAGATTGTAAGTCATTCATTCTGCCAGTCAACCCAGTCCCCTAAAAATAATTGGAATTCATCAGGACTCCCATCAAGGTGCTGCTCACTGAGACCAGTAATGCTAAGCACTTTTTGATGTTGTTTCTAAGTCTCAGTTGTCCTTATTTTTTAAAGGTAGTATGCGTACATGATTAAAGAGCAGAATGCACAAAAGGAAAAAGAATTCATGTGAGGATGGCGGTATGAAGTCACCATTTATTTTACTCTCGTCTCAGAAATCAACAAAATCAAGAAGAAAAGTAGAAAACAGAAGGGCAAACTGTAACTGATAACTGAAATGCTGCACCGAAATGGGTGAAAAGCAGTCGAGAGAACCAGGTATGCTCCCATGCACAGCGCCGCCTCCCCAGCATATAACAACCACCTGGCAGGAGCAGGTCCTTGCGACCTGGTGTGTACACTGGACAGGCCCAGACTTATCAGCAGCTCTGCAGCTTACCGAGCCCTTACCAGTCTCCAGCCCTGAGCTGCAGGCATCCTGAAGGCTGGTGGAGAGGTGGTCCCTGCACTGCAGGAAGAACTAAATCTCACCTTGCTCAATCACCAGGTGAGTCAGATGACCTTTCTGAAAAGTCTCCTCCACAGGGGCACATGGGAAAACTGGGGGTGAGATCAGTGAGTTGCTCAAGGTGATAGAGGAGCAGAGAGACCCCAGCCAGGGCTCTGGTCAGGGCTGGAGGCACCCTGGAGTCCCACCTTCCATGGAAGGGATGAGCAAAGCAAGAATTCACAAATCGCCTGTTCACAGAGCCAGGCCTCTGCACACACCTCAGGAATCTGCTTTGTTTTATTTTCCCCAAAGACTTGTTATTTTCTGGAAGTTATTTTAAAGACACTAATATTTCATACTGAGTTTAAAGTTACTTTATCTGCACCCAAATCAGGACAAATGCCAACCTGTGATGCACCTGCCAGAATGATTCGGTTCAGGTTTTTTTCAGATCTCCCTGTGCTTCTCTGACTTGTCTCCTTGGTGAGAAACCTTCAGAGACACTCAAGACAATAATTCTATGAGGAAAAAACACCTAGGAAAGGTGAGTGACAGGACACGAAAACAATGGCCTCTAGCAGACTTCCTTCACGGGTTCCAGGGAAGATTCAGCTACAGAAAGACTGAACCGCATCCCTGCCTCTCAACCCTTCCTTCCCTAAAAAACTCCTGGAAGAGGCCTCTTCTAGATCATCCCAGGGCCCTGGCAGGGTTGAACAGAGCCCAGGGGAGCTAGAGCCCAGGGGCCAAAGGTGACAGTGAAAGTATTTCTTACTTTCCCATTTATGTCTGAATCAGTTGCCCTGGGGCTGTGGTAGATATTTTCCTTTTCTCTTTTAATTTCTCCCCTTCTTTTTCTTATTAGTTGCTGTTGTTGCCTGGAAAACAGTGTACCGCAATGCCCATGGCCCCAGTCTATTCATGACTTGTAACTAAGGGACTACATTAGGACGCGGCTATGATATCATCGTCATCATTATCATTAACATTACTACTACTAGTAGTCGGACTACTAAAGTGGTAAAAGATAGGGATTCCCCCAAAGGTATCCATTTATGGAGGCAACAGTGAGGAAGCCATTTTTACAGAAGAAAAAAGATAAATACCTTTCTGAAGATCAGTATTTTAAATAATTTGTTATTTTTTTTTCAAACTGTACATTTTAGGTCCTGCAATTCACAGGGAAATGGAGCCAAGGGAGTGCTAAGGAGCTCTTCTCATTTTGACGTTTGCTGGGATGTACTGAAGTACTCTGGCTTTGCGGATCCCTCAAATCACACAATTGTTGAGCAGGTTTGAAGGGGGCCATGTTCCCTGGGAGTTTTTAATGTTTCCTCACCTACACAATCATTTTTCTTCAAAAATCTTCTAGACTTCTGTACCTCTAAATATTGGCTATTAAATTTCCCCCTTACCATGTTAAATAGAAGAATGTAATCTCTAGCATTATTATGTATGTGATTGAATTGAATTTTTAAGCAAACGTGGACCATCATCTCATCCTTCCAATTCGCTCAAATGTGTGACAATGTGCACCTATTAAGTCACTTTTCATTGTCAAACCAAACAATGGAATCTGTCAGAAAAAATCTAACTTATTTTTTTCAATACAAATGATATCTTAACACATTCCTAGTGACAACTATGTGATTTCTAATGCCTAAACCTAAGGTAGATGAATTCTTGGAAGGAGGCTTCCGATGAAAGGTTACCTGGAAAAACAGTAAGGCCCTGTGCCTCCTGGAGAAAGTCATAAGGGACCTGTCCCTTTGTGTGACTGTCCAGAGGATTTCACAATCCCCACCAACACTCACCATAGTTTCTGATTGGGTGAGTTTCACCTTTCTCTGATAAACTGAGGGAGGGTAAAGAAGGAGAGGGGGTTTGTGCTTTCAGCGTTTTGTCCCTGTGGCCAATATTTCCTGAACAACTTAGAGGAGGAAGGATTTATTGTATCTCATGGTTTTAGAGGTTTCAGTCCATGCTCAGTGAGCTCCATTACTTTGGGCCTTAGGTGAGGCAGAACATCATGGAGGAAGGACATGGAAGAGGAAAGCTGTCAACTCATGTCAGCTAGGACCTAGATAGATAGATAGACAGATAGATAGATAGATAGATAGATAGATAGATAGATAGATAGATAGATAGATAGCTGAAGAAGAAGAGGCCAGGGACAATATATAGTCCCTGGCATGCCCCCTTCAGGGATCTGCTTCATCCAGCCATGCCCCACCTGCCTACAGTTAACACCTCCTCTGAGTAGTCCATTCAAATTATTAATCCATCAAATGGATTAACACCCTGATGAGGTTGAAGACTATCAAAATCCCCATCTCTGACCACTGCTTCACTGGCAAACAAGCCTTTAACAATCTAGGTTCTGGGGACATTCTAGACCCAAAACATGACAGGGTGGAAAAGGAAAGCAGCAGATTGGTTATAAGAAAGTATGCCCAGGGAAGAGAAGCCTGGGAATATCTTCCTTACAAGAATCTGTTTGCCTCTGCCTGGGAAAGTCTCTGGTACTCTGGGTACAGCTTGATTGCTGGATGGTAGTTGATCTGGACCAGTGAGGAAGGTCAGGCTCAGACTGTTACAGTTCCCTTGGGAGGGCTCCTTCCTACTGAGTGGATCAGCACATTTTTCTGTAGGATCCCACCATAAACTTGTCTGGTACAGTTAAGCCAGAGTAATGACTCTGGAGATCATGAAGCATTCAAGGCCAACCTCATGGCATGTCTCATGGTGACAACAGGGCCACGGGGTGACCTGCCAGTCAGATAAACCCAGGTTGGGACCCAGACTATCTATTTCAATGAGACCTTTCATGTTCATTTCTTCATATTTGGTGGTGAAGAGATAAATTCCAAGTATTTATTCTTATTTCATAAAAGTTACTGGAATAGCTTTCATGCAACTCTGAATGAATATCAACCAATGGAGAGTGAATTCATAGGATACAGTCTTCATTAGGTAGAGTTTTTTTGGCACACAAATTTCAGGTATCATTAAAATGCAAATACAGTTCTCATATATACTTAGCTTTATTTTCTCATTACCGTTTTCTGAGTTACAGTAATAGACATTCTAGGCAAAATGCTTTCATGACCATTCCCAGTAATGAATCTAGTATACGAGTCTAACTCCTCTCGCTCACTACAAGTTTAGAGAGCACATCCTGGTATGAGTGTGTCCAATCACCTTGTCAGCCATCCTACCTCCAGTGCCAAATATCTAGTTGTTTTACATATGTCCACATAATATTTGCAGCAATAAGTGATATTCCATATGCTTATGCATTCTATACCGACCAAGTTACTCTGTATTATAACAGCCTCATATGCTTGAATATGTTACGTTTTCCTTATTCATACTTCAAGACATGTTTTAGAAAGTAACATTAAAATAACATGTTTTCATAAACATTCTAAATGGGTATGCCTTAAATTCTTCATAGATTTTTAATAACTTGATTAATAGATTAAAAATCAAAATTACTTTAAAAGAGTGACTTGTTTACCATTTTTTCTTCAGATTATGACTTTTCCTTTAGGTATCACAAAAGATAGAGGACATTAAGATTAATGGTTATTTTAATCTTTTTATAAACATTTTTATAATTTATATTTATATCCATGAAAGAAAGAAATGGTCTATTTTGCTAATAAAACAGTACTTTTTAAAGAAAGACATTAGCAACGTCATTGGCATTGTTTACAAGTGTTTACTTACTCAAATCTACTTTCTAGCAGAAAGAATGTGTTTGTTGATGCACAGAAAATTGTAAATTGGTTCACTTTAAAAAACCCTCTTTTTTGCTTAATGCTACTTATGTTTGAGCATATATCAACGCTTATTGGTGTTACCTTAAGATTTTAGTGACTGCAGTCTCCTTTTCCAGAAGGTTCCTTGCCCTGATGCTGAAAACAGATTTGCGAAGCTGAAAATTATAAAGGCACAACTTTAGTTTTGGAATGTAAAAGAATAACATAGTGAAAAATCATTAGAGAGATGACATTATCAAAACATTAAACATGAACATTTTTCATTAAAGCTTCATTACACGATTATTCTATAATTTAATGTTCCTTTCTGTTTTCGTTTTTATTGGAGCAAAACTGCAAACAATCTTGTGGGGCTGCATTTTCACAGCTGTGGGATGATGCACAGGCTGTGTGTCATTGGTAATGACACTGTCCTTCCTCCAAAGAGGCGCTTTGGTTTCCAAATAACTTAATGTGAAACTAATGTTGGACTCCTTATTCATTATTACCTTGGAAACTGTTCTCCAATCCACAATCCCAGTTCTTAGCCAGTGATCCAATACTAATCTGAACACTAGTTTAGAAGGTGCTTTGTCCACTGGCATAGGAACAAATGAGAGGCGTTCAAGGTTTCCCTCTAGTTAATGATGGTAAAACTATTCCAGAGAAGAAGATGAAAAAGACTGGTGGAGGCTGATTGTTAGTCAGAAGATACACTCCCCACACTCAGTTCTATGCTGCTTGCTAGCTACAGAAGTCAGATGGGTCACAGGTGGACAAGGAACCAAAGTGGGCAGAGAAAGGGCAGAGAAAGAGAACAGGAAACTCCATCATGTCTTTGGGTAGATTCACAAGAACTAATCACTAGAAAATGTAACTCCAGCAGTCAGACAATAACCTGCTCATTGTCATTGATGGATTAGGTTTACTGAGCATTTAGCACCATATTGGTGACCACTGGAGGTAAAGGATGGATGGGAGTCAGAGAGAGCTCTTGGACTCTAGAATTGAACAACCCAGTAAGGTAGGCAAGACACTTGATGTCATTAGGGAAAAAAGCAACATGGTGGATGGCCAAGAATTTGACAGTTAGTACAGTAGAAAAGATGAAAGGAACTAAGGTACCTTGGCTGGGGGAGATCACGTGTCTAATAGAGTTAGCAATGACTTCACTCAAGAAGTAAGAGTGGACCTCAAATAACTTCTATAGGCAAAGGCGGCAGTGGCTGAAGTCAGAAATGTGTGCACCAGGCAAGTTAGTTTGGTGCCAATTCTCTGTGTGAGTGCCATGCTAGGTGGGCTTTTAAGCAGAATGAGTAGAGGAAACACCAAAAGGCATGCTGTGCTTCAAATAAATTTGAGGAAAAAGCAGGAAACAAGAAAACTCTAATTCACCTAAAACAGACCACCTAGTTTCTTTTCAACAAGCACTATTAAAGTTGAGGCACAAAGCCATCAATGTCCAGTCCTCAAACCAACCTATAAACAAATGAGATGACATCCAACCAATATATCCATGTAGCCACAGCTGGAAAAGAACCAGGATCACAAACTGGGTCTTTTCAATCACAACTGACAGCCTAAGTAATATCGTAATTTACAACCATGATTTTCATTATTTCATAGTAGATCTGTAATGAAGAACAGGCTCATTGAACACACTGGCAATTTCTCTCTTACAAGACTAGGCAGCAAAAGTGTTTTGTTATTGATAATTTTTCAATCTTGAAAAACTGAATTGGTTTCCTTATTCACTAGAACCCGTAGGAGAAAAAATTAATATGCAGACAGTGAGACAAGAGTGGATGTCATTTATGTAGAAGTTACATTTTCACCGTAGAATGTAAAAGGCTATTCAAGATGATGTGTTATACATCTTGTCCCCTCCTCTCAAGATGTGACTTTGGGCATTGACTTACTATCTCCCTGAGCTGGCTGGACATCTCCTAAGGATTACTGCTCAGAGTGGCTTCCGGAGGCAGAAGACAGCCGGAAGGTCCCATCCTGGTAGAACTTCTGCTCTGGTGATATCTACAAACCGATGCAGTTAGGAGACAGGTCCCATATAGAGGCCTTGTGACAGCCAGCCCATGAGAGGTCTGCAGATCCCAGGGCTCGTAGTTCATCCTCAAGGTCAAGCACAGGCCTAGGTCTCTTCTTGCCTGAACCCACTGACCTAACCGCAGGTGGAGTAGCTGATGCTGAAACCACGCTCTTCACTTTAGGAAGAACCTTTGGGATATATATAGTGCAGAGTTTCCTAAGTGATGTCTGCATTGCATAAAATTGCTAACTGGCTACACATCCCTTCATCTGGAACTCGAGCTGATTAAAACAAAATATGCATTAATCTGTACAAGGGAGTACTTGAGGTCTGCTTTTATAACTGACGGCAGAAGTAGTGAAAGTAGAAAAGGTTCAGGTACAGCTTTGGAATGTTCCTGAAGGAAGAAAGAATAGGTGTGTGTATCATGCTTGATAGACATATATTTAATATACTTGATGTGTATTTACATAGATATATGTTTTGACAGCTCTTTTTTTCTTTTTTTGGTGCCAGGGGTATTCGACCACTGAGCCACATCCCCAGCCCTATTTTTTGTATTTTATTTAGAGACAGGGTCTCACTGAGTAGATTAGTGCCTTGCTTTTGCTGAGGCTGACTTTGAACTCTCAATCCTCCTGCGTCAGCCTCCCAAGCTCCTTTTTTTAGAGTGAATGAAGGCCTGTAGTGATTATCTAATTACACCTTCAGTTTTTCTTGGTGTTGTAAAGTTGTGGGTCTATGTTTTAGCAAAGGGCATTCTCAGATTCCTCTTGTCACAAGGAACTCAGGACTACACTGCTCTGTAGTGCCCTCTTCTGGCCCTAAAAGATACCGACAGCCACAAGTAGATCCACATATCCTGCATTACACAGATCCATTTCACTAAGGAAAAAAAAAAAAAGCAATTTTAGATCTGAAATTGTAAACTGCAGCTTCAAGGAATCAGTAATTGCTCATCCTGTATCTAAATATAGCAGAGATGCAGGAGTTAAAAAGAAGGCGATACTTGACACAGTTTTCATTGAGAATGACAAAAATTAGTTTCTCGTATAGATTTGCTTGTAAACCTAAAACATTCAACTTGCCAAAAGTAACAATCTTTTGGATTAATGATAAAAACTAAATAAACTAAATGTAAGTTTCAAATAATTCACAGATGATGTTTCTAAAGTCTTAAACTTTGAATTATAAACATGTTTTCAGAATCGTGCACTTTAACACAGAATTCAAGATCCAGGAAAGTCAACCCAATTTTCATAGAATTACTTGTGATTGATTAATCTGGACTGGAAGGACACACTGATAGTTGGCTCGGTGACCTTCAGGCAATGTTTTTTAAGTCAAAGAACCTGGAACATTCACCTGCAGTTTCTGGAGTCTGGATTTTGCCCAGTGCACGACCTCGGTATAGTTGAAGGCACTCCTGTCCTCGGCATTTTCTACAAATTGCCATTGGGTCCAGAGATTGGCAGGGCCAGAGGCTGAGTCTGTTTTCTCACCATGAGGCACCTGTTGTCTGGGTGTCTCTCTCTGTGACAGCATTAGTACCAACGTGCTGCCTAGTTCCACTGATTCTTTCAGTCTGCAAAGTTGTCATTCATTTTCATTTGTTAGTTGGAATGTTTTCTCTTAGTGAGGTCCTTTCCTTCCTGTAGTATTTGGCTACCAAGTGGTAATCTCCGACAGAAAAGGCAAAATAAATTCTTGTAAATGCCTTTCCATTAGTTTTTATGTAATTAATTGGTTTCTGCTTAAGTTAGCTCATTACTGTTTTTAAAATAGTATGAACTCAAGGTCTAAACACATGAGATAGCTCTCAGTCCATCGCAATTGTTGCTCTTCTCATAGGTCGAGCGCTCAGTGGGAGCCTTTTCAAGTAGGCCCACAGCTGCTTCTGACATAACCCTAGTGGCTGTTGGTGAAGCTTCTCTGATGTCAGGTAGCAAAGGTCACATGAATGCTTTCTGTTCCAAATCAGTGATTTTCTCCAAGAAGCCCTGGTTTATTTGTTGGAAAATGGTTTTGCAAAAACACAATCTGGATTCTAGCAGTGCTCAGATCTGGACTTTGTCCAAACAGATTCTGATCGTTTCAGTTTAAATTTAAGACATGTGGGGATCTCTCCTAAGCTCTCCTCTATGACATCGACATGTCTTTCTCCCTTCCATGTCACCACTCTTGATGATCAAGGACACGAGGGATGGCAGAATTAGACAATTTCATAATTACTCACAAATTTTTATTTCCTATCTCAGGGGCAGTTCTCAGAACAATGACACCTAACACAACCCAGAGGATGAGTGACTGCTTAGGTGTCTGCCTGTGCTCTGCACGTTCTCCTCCTTGGTATGGTTGTGCCATTGCCACGTGGTGACGGCAAACAGCTCTGACGAATGTCATTTCTAGCTCAGTCCTCCTGTGGTCTCAGCTCTTACTTAAGAAGGTGGCCCACCAGTTCCTATGTCAAGATCTGAGTTGCTTCTGGAGTTCTCCCAGGTGTCTGAGGCATGTGTCCCCAGAGGGGCTCAAGGGAACAGCCTTACTTCCATATCGTATCATTTCTACAGTGACATCGTGATCAGTCCTTTGAAACTCAAAACTCAGTTTCCCTGGATGTAAAAACCTACCTCCTACATCATTTCCCTGGGAATCCTATAAATATTGCTTTAGTTTGTTCCAATATAAAGCATTGCTATTGAAAAGTCTGATGATAATCCAATGACCTCTCATTGTTGTTTGGGGCCAGATATTAAAATAATTTTTTAAAAAATTTAAAGCCTTGGAATTCGTCTGGTGTACGTCTTGCCTCTGGAGTTTCCAGGCATGTGGTGAGCACCTTCAACACGGAGTTTCAGCTCTGTTTTATTTCACAAGTTCGTTCCCTGTTCTGCTCGCCTGCTGTGGTGTCCTTTAGGGCCTCCTATCATAGAAACGTCAGACCTATCTGGCTTTCTTTCTTTGGTCATTTTCTTGCAAACCATTTTCACCTGTTTCTTCATTTCTTTTTAATTTTTTAAAGAATTTCTTTATATTTCTCTGAGGACATCATCCGAGGTACCTAATCCTTTTATATGTCTCCATTATTTTTATTTATAATTTCTTCCTACATTCAGCAGTTCATTTTCAGAGTTTTTCTAATTCTCCTTTATGTTGTCTTTTCAACCTGATGCAGATTTTAATGTCTTTTAACTCATTTTGCAACCGAATGCTACAGGTCAAGCTATTTATGGGCATGTCTTCAAGAAGTGCTTTGTGTCATTTTTTTCTTATAACTTTTGTAGGGAATTTTACTTCTGTAATTTTCTCTTGCTCATTTTTCTGCACAATTAGGTTTCTGACACAGGTCTGTTTTGCTTTTCCAACTCAGGGCTTCCTATGCTGTTGGTTGAACATAGTAGTTCAAAACCAATATGGCAGCTTTCCTTCTGGGAAGTCCTGGCTCTATCCCAAACCCTCCACATGCTCACCCTCCAATTTTATCAGGACCTACTATTCTCCTCACCACTCTTGCCCTGACCGCTTCCATTTTTATGCCAGTTCTGGATGTTTTTCTTCTGAGTCGCACGAAGAAGGTGTGCTGTTTTTCTCATAAGCACTGGATGCTCTGTATCTAAACTTGGTTTCCTCCCAGTGGACCCCAATGCCAATGCTGATCATGGCTACTGATCTGTTTGTACCTGTTTTTATTCAGGGTCAGTGGATTACCTAGTTCTCTAGCAATTGCTCTCTATGGATTTAGGGTTTTATCACCTAGGAATTTTGTCCGTGTTCATGTACAGATTCAAGGAGACTCAAAACCTGAGCTAATCTTCTGTTATTCCAGAAGATACCCTGCTTTCTGCATCTTTAATTTTGATGTAGATTCATCACTTTTACTTTTCTTTTCAAAGAAAATTCTAGTTTTGTTGACATTATTTATTGCTTCTTTCCTCTTCATTTGATTAATATCTAGTTTTTATTATTTATTCCCTTCTGCCACCTTAGCATTTTCTTGGTGATATTTTAATCAATTATTGAGTTGAAAGCTTGGAAGGTTAATTAACTTAAGCCTTTATTCCTTTACTAGATATGCATTCAAATCTATGATATTCTCTCAATAAATACCATTATCTACTTCCTGTAAGTTTGATATACATTATATTCATTACTTTGCAATTGTAGGTATTTTTCTATTTTCATTGCTTTTTCTTCTCCATGGGTTACTTGAGTAATTTTTCAACTTCCAAATGTGTGGGTGTTTGGGGGGGGGTTGTTATTTTCTTGTTACTGGGTTTCTAATATCAACCCATTTTGGTCAAATGATGTCTGCTCTGAGATCAAGTTTTATAAATTATCTGTTCTTGAATTAGACACTATTCTCCAGTAATAGAACAAATAACTGAATAAACAACCATTACATATATACTTCAAAAACCTCTTCATTATTATTATTATTATTATTATTGGTTCCTTGATCTGTGCTGACTTGTTAATCTGTGTATTTTAAACTTAATCTTCAAACTAATCCCCATAGGTAAGAATTTTTATCTCTTTTCTACAGATAGGAATCTGAGAATCATAAACACTGGTGTCTCAGGTCCTGTGAGATAAACTTGCAGCATTATTAGTACGACCCTGTGTGGTACAGCTTCAGGGTACAAAGCTTTTCACTGCATCAGGACGTCTGTATAAAACGACACTAGGCTTCACAGCATCAAAACATTTCTCTAAACTACGCTGTAGCAAAATATCATCTGCTTGACTTGAAATATTTGGTTTGCACATATTACAAACTTTTTACTTATCCCTAATCCTAATGCAAAATCTAAACTAATCAATGTTTGCTTTTGTTTTGCAGAATATAATTGATTATCAGAATAATTACCCTGAGGCATCAAAAGAGGTCTATAAATATTCCAGGCTATTAAGGACAGCCCGGTCTTAGTATTTATACTTTCCATTACTGATTCCTTAAAATCAGTGATCCATCACCACTTTCAACTAATCAGAATATTAATTCAAGTAATTCAGCCACCTGGGAGTAGCCAGGACCTTTCAGGGAATGTTGGATTGCTCTGGGATTCTGCAAGACTTAGACCTAGAGACCAGGGCTTCTCCCTAGCTGCCATCTGCAGGACCAAGCATGAGGTTTACTGGGAGAGAACACACAAGTACTATGAACATTTGACCAACTTTCTTGATTTAAAAATGTTAATGATACATTTCTGTTTCTACAGGGAAAAAGTCTGAGTGGCCCTATTTTTCTTTTCTCACTTTGGAAATATTAACAGAGTCCTAATAAATGGGAGTGTGGTTGTAAGAAAACATGACCATGAAGCACAGAACCATGGTCTAATGAATAGGGCCTGATGACGGCCACTTCTGCTGGGAAGGTGTAGCGTAATTATTCTAACGAGCTGCTCTATTAAGTCTCCCACATGAAGCACAGTAATTGGAAAGAGGCAATTACTTGAAATTACATAGGCTGAAGGTGGCACTGTATCTCACTACACTTGGACTTTTCATGCACCCATGCACTGAAAATTAATATCAGAGTGCATATGACAGGTCATGTCTATGGCAAGAGGTTTCTATGAAACAAACTCTTTATGGAATTGACATTATGCTTGGAAAGAAAGAATTTTAAAAGGTGATTAATGTAGGTGGCACCAAGATTAAAACAGCCCTATTACAATGTATATAAAGGTGAATTCCATTATAATGTCAGGTTATGAAGCTCTGAAATGTGTCTCAGATGTGAATTTTGTGAAAAGGTACTTTAGATAATAGGTCAAGATTTTTCATCTTAACTTATTTCAAAATTATAAATTCTTAACCCTGAAAAAACACCAAGCATAACAGTTAAAACATGTGTGTGCACACAACACACACACACACACACACACACACACACCCCAAACCTTCATTCTTCCTCTGGGCTCTAGGATGCCCAGCACAAACTGATCCCTCCTCTGTGTGAAGCCTCCCTTCACCTTCCTGGGAATTCCCGGAGATTGTCAGCGCCCAGGAAGGATGGGGCATCCTTGTCCAGTTTATTTTCCTCTATTGTCTGGGTGCTTGAAATATATTTAAAAAATGAATCAAGTTCATAACAAAAAGGTGACTTTTAATGTTTACTCCCTTTTCTGTTTTGCTTTTTAAAAAATATAGTTAATCCTAAAATATCAAATGTGAATGAGTCAAAAATTCTGAGGGATCACAGCTTATTTTGAATTGTGATGACTCACTTTATACATAGAAAAATCTTGTAAAACTGGAGACTAAACAACTGAAACTCATTTGACTTCATTTTTTTTTTTGACACTTGAATTTCATAACAGTGCTTTAGCCGGGGTCTCTGTGGAGTTGGTCCAATGACTTACACAGCAACAAGGGCGGTATAATGATATCTTCAGTGCAAGGCGGAAGAAAACCAGTACCTTGGGTTGTTGAAAAAAATCTGAGGTATGCCTGATATAGAGTGTTTATGACAAGAATCATAGGTATACGCTGGGTAGGTTTTAATTACAGAAGTGAAAGACAAAATGACTTCTGATTATATAGCTCATGTAAACATAAAGACAAAGATTCAAAACCTGCAGAGAAAAAAGATGCATGGATTTCTTATTCTAGAGAAAATGTCAGATGCTTTTAAGGATGTAGCTGTTTGTGATTTTAGAGTCACGGCACTCTGGTGATGCAGGAAAGCAGACCTCAGATTCTAATTCTGTTTCAGTTGCATTTGAACTTCAGGTACAAATAACGAGAACGCTGCCATCAGCAACAGTTACGACACACCAAGATTGGCATGGAACTTAATGAAAAGTACCTACGGGAAAAACTATACTCAAAAGAGAAGAAAGTTTAAAAAGAAGAATGAATGTATGTTTCAGAGATAGTTGCAGCAACCTTAACTGGAAACCTGTCTTGGAGATAGTATTGCAAATTCTTAAAAGTCTTCCATCTTGGCTATAAGAAGACTCTTCATTCTAGCCTGATATACTTTTGACCTTCAAAGAACATGTACCTAAGGGATAGAAACAGGTGACATAGGGGGCTGGGGATATAGCTCAGTTGGTAGAGTGCTTGCCTCACGAGCACAAGGCCCTGGGTTCAATCCCCAGCATACCAAAAAAAGCAAAAAAACAGGTGACATTTAATCCCAAACTAAAAATGATTACACAACTGGAATTCCTGTTCTCATTCATAGAAGGTAGAAAAACAGTTTTCACCCTGATCCCAGCACACTGTCTGCAGGTAATGGTCCCCTCAAAGCTGCTTTTTGAGTAAGAGCCTACACTCAAACACAACCCTATCTTCAAGCTCGATAACTTACTGCAAAGATCAATAAAAAAGAAACAAATGCTTTAGTTTTATCCTGTGTACATTTGCATTCCCTCTTCATTACTGTGACTAAGAGGAAAGTCAATGACCTACTAAGGCAGTTTTAAGCCAAAGAGAGAAGTATGAGGTCTTCATATTTGGTGTGGGGGATGCTAGCTCTTTGCCCTGGGACTGCACAGCCTTGTGCCTTTGAGATACAGCACAGGGTTATGTAGTAGCATCACAAAGTCCCCTCCACTCCTGGAGGTACATCTTGATAGGTCCTGCAGAGCTGCTAAGCTATTATTTTAGAAAATTCTTTCAGAAGAGAAAAAGCCCTAAAGAAGAAAACAGGCTGTTCCCTCTCTCTTAATAAGTGTTCATTCTGGAAATTACAGATCAGGATGAGTAACTTGCTATGTGCAGAATTACTGGAACAAACCATCGAACACTCTATAATCACTTAGAAAATTACAAACATACTGTATGGCAGTGACTGAGGCTTTGTGAAGAGTCAATCCTACAAAACAATTTAACTTCCTTCTTGGGAGTCCAAGACACTGGTAGACAAGGGGATAGCAGCTGAAATATCATCTAAAACCAAACTCAAACAAAAATCAGAGCATGACAAACTGATACACTGCTCAACTAACCTGCCACACTGGAAGGCTGAATTGAAGTCATTTGTCCTAAGGGATCCCTGTGAGTCTATTTGCCAAACCTGAGATCAGGGTTTGTTTTACTGACAGTAACCTTTCCTATCTGCTTCAAGAGGCCTGTGAAATGCTGCACCAGGTGAGGGCTGGCATTGACTTATGTTGCCTTGCTTATTTCTCCTAAGAAACCTTGAAAATAAGCATTATCTCTACAGATGAGGCTGGGAACCTGCACCACTGAACCACCTCTTGCTTCTGCTTCTCTCCAACAGCTGCACCAAGCTCATCCTGTGCCTTTCCGGGGGTCTCCCTGCCCACTGTCTCTCAGCATCTCTCAGCCTTCCTCCCTGTGGGGAGTCCTCAGGGGGCTGTCCCCTGTTCCACAACACGTTTTGCTTTCATCTGTTTAGGCTCTCAGATTCTCAAAGACATGGCCCACGTCTTACTCTCTGCAGAACTCCCACGGCTCAGAAGATTGGCAGGGGAGTCTCCAGTGGTCCATACTTGTTTGTTGAATGAATGAATGAATGAATGTGGAAGACATATGGAAATGAACAGGGGGAGCAAAACATTGTCATGAGGCTTACGATCTTCCCCATTATGTATATGTGTTAACTGTTAATTCCAAAGACATGTTAAGGAATGTAGCAGAAAGAGGCAGACAGTGGGTGAGCAGACGTTGTCCCATTATGGGAGAAGTCTTCACTGTTCTTACCACATGGCTCTCACGCCATGCTAAGAAGTGGGAGGCAGGGACAGCCCTCATCCTCCACCTCTTGGGCAGATGTGGCTCACTTAGGTTTCCTGCCACCTGGGAACTGGCATCATAGCCAAGATGGCAGGGTGGAAACCTCAGCACAGGCCAGAGAATTCCCGGACTCAACCAGTGGAGACCTTGACTTTGAGGGAAGGATTTGCCTCTGACAACTGAGTGGGCTGCTGTGATCTCCCAGGTGCCAGAGAGCCAATTTATTAGCAAGCAGTCTGCTTCCAGAACCTCAGCTTTGATGGTAATTATATGAAGCATAATGTGTGTTGCCCGATTGGTTTCTACTTGGAAACTAGAAACTCTTCTTAGCCATGCAAGCTTATCCTTAGGTCAGGAAGGAAAGGACTCTTCTTGGAGTCTGGAAGGGCCGCCACTCACCAAGGGGTGGAGGGAAGACACTTGGTTCTGTCTTTTCCTTCTGGATTTGGGTAGGTCCCAACTACCACTTCAACATTCTGCATTTTTGTGGGCTGGTTGTTTACTGGGAGAAGGACAGGTGTTTTAAACTCCATGATAAAGGTGATCAAAACAGGGCTATTTTTAAAAGCAGGGTTTCTGCAGAGTGAGGTTGCCATGGGAATTGTTTATCACTGCTCAAAGCCAGGCTAAGTAATTACTTGGAGAAAATCTCGCCTCACGTGTTTTGTGTTTTCTTGGATGCTTAATCCAACTTCGCTGCCCTTTGGTGGTTGTCAGTTGTGTGTTTATCTTTTCACTCTTAACTAATGATCTTCAGGTTCCTGGGACTTACTGTTTCCCCTGGCAAGAGAGAGGTGGCCCTCCTGGTGGGGGAAGTCAGAAGCTCCTCCTGACAGGTAACTGTCAAGGAAAAAGTGTTACTGTTGCTTGGTTCATGCTGTGAGAATCACTGATAAGCCAGCCTCTTCATTTTCTTTTTCTTAACATTCACTGAGGAAAAGCAGCCTCAATTTGTGCAGTGTGTGGACATTTTTTTTTTTCATGTAGAGTGAAGGGTCCGGCCCATCATCTCAAGCTGACCAGCATTTCCAAGGGCAACTGGAATTTGAACAGAAATTCCCTAGTGGTTGCTGAAAAATGCTGTTTTTTCAGCTGCGAGTGGTATGGTCCCTGTTCAGGAATTTTGCCTTTTGGTTTTTCTTTTTTCTACTTAAAAAAAAATAATTGATTTTTACAGACTGCATTTTGATTCATTGTACACAAATGGGGTACAACTCTTCATTTCTATGGTTGCACACAATGTAGAGTCCCACCATTCATGTAATCATACCTGTACATGGGGAATGATGTCTGACTACCTTTCCTTCCCCACCTCTGCCCGCCCCATTTCCCCCTTTCCCTACACAATCTAAAGTGCCTCCATTCTTCTCTTGCCCCCCCCCCGCCTCCCTCCCCCTGCCCTGTTATATATCATCATGCACTTATCAGAGAAAACACTCGATCCTTTTTGGGATCGGCTTATTTTGACCTGTGTTTTTGTGCTTTGGTTTTTTAGCGGCTTTGGGAGTTTTAAATAAAAATGAAAAAGACTTGCACAGTTAAAATGCAGGTCCAGGGCTGCTTTCTCTTTGATTTGTTTCTGTTAAATCCTCAGCACTGAAAGTCACCTGCAAGGGTCCCACTGTGGATTCCCCTGACCAGTGACTCTCAGTGGGGATGAGCCACCCTTAGTATTTAGGAAGAAGGTGGCGGGGCAGAGGCTGAAACCACACCTCCTGCCAGTCTGCTCTCTGGTCACCTAAGCCAAGGCTTAAAGGGACAGGGGGCAACCTGACTGAGGCTCCCGCTGCTCCTGCCACAGGGAACTCTGCTGCCCAGACTCAGGAAGGGCAGGTTCTCTGTACCCCCCTTTCCAAACTGGAGCATTAACCAGACAACGAATGCTGAGAATGATGGACGGCATTATCCCAACTGGACTTCACCAAAATCTGGGTGGACGAGGCCTAGACCAGATGAAGGGCGAGGTAACAGTCATTCACATCAGTCTTGGTTTAAAACAGTGTGGGTGACACCAACTGCCTCCATGGGGGACTGTCTGCAGTCCTCAAAAACTTCTAGTCTTTTTATTAAATGCTAAATTGGAAAACACCCAAGAAGCAGTGTCTCTGCTAACTCCTTGTATTTCAGGAGATTATAGGATAGACTCAAGTGTAAGATTCCAGAATAAAACTACAATTATTATCCTACTTTCAGTGAGTTACAAATAACTGTTAAATGAGAAGATTTTTTAAGAGCTACAAAAATAAATGGGCTTTAAAGAAATTAGAAACGGCATTGAAGCTCTGACCCTAAACCAACAAGGTCACAGCGAGGGAAGGGGTGGGTGCACAAAGGGGCAGCCGAGTCTCCCCAGGCTCCTCCCTGCTAAGCATCTTTTTATTTTTTTTCCTCATCAAATAAAAATTATTCTCTCTGAGAAATGTGAGAAACATCATGCTTCCTTTTAGAATGGAAATAAGTTTTCGTGGACTGACATTTCAATTTTATGTTTCCTGTGGCATATAATTCCAAGTGATTTAAAAAGTGGGTTGTGGCTTTGTGACTTGGGGCAGGCACATCAGCTCTTGGTCCTCTCCCTGGACACAGGCGGGTACAACCAGAAGTCAGAGTGTGGTACACCCAGAGGCCAGACGGGGGCGTCATTCCACCTCTGGATTGTAATCTACCTGGGGAACCAAACCAGCACAGAACTGATGGGCTTTCTAGCACAGGAAAGGCGATTTCAGACAGACTGGCTGAACCAAGCCACTGTCTTTCCACTGGCTGATCCATGGCCATGAACTTTGGCTTCTGTGCCCAGCTTACAGTGCTGAGTGAATTATAACTGTGAAGAAGAGCAGTGATAAGTTTAATTAAAAAAAAAAAAAAAGCAAAGTAAAAGCCTTTAAGGAGAGTTAACAGCAACACCCAGGTATTTCATGCTCTTTTGCTGGAAGTTAAAAGCAATGATCAGCTGAGATAAAATTAGTGGCCAGGAAGACCCAGCAGGAAAAATATCTAAGACCAGGACAAAACTGGAGAGAGGACAGTCCTCAAAGGAAAAGGCAGTCCTAACCTGGAGATAGAATGCGGGGCAAAGAGCAGATGGCATTGTCCCTGAGTGCCTATCAGTCCACCACCTGAAGAGACCCCGCTTTGGACACTTCTAAAGGCAAAAGACATACAGGTGTCTCTTGGAACAGTTTCTGAATTCCAGGAATGCATAGAACATCTTAGAAACCTCCCCAGAGAAAGTGGCAACAAACCTGACTACTTTCCAATAAAAAAGAAAGACATTGGCAATGGATCTGTCATCTATAATCTGGGGCTGTTTAAGGTAGAGGAGTAACATCTGCAGTTGACTGGGAGAAAATAAATAAATGGGGAGAACATGGTGCTTGTTTGGGGAGGGGATGGGGCTGAGGAAGAGGCGAGGCCAAAGGCCAGGACAGGCCCAGTGCCTGGTCCCTGTGGGGCAGAGGAACGGAGAGGAAGAAGATCCCCAGTAGGAAGGAGCTGGTGGCTCTTTTTCACACACTAACAGAACAGGAAGGATTCCATAAGAAACAAGAGGCAAAGGTGGGACTACTTTACGGGAATACCAAGTGAACTGGGAATTCCTAAGTGAAGTACCTGCAAGTGAATTAGATGCTTTTGCGAGCTCTGATGCCTCATCTCTTATGAACTCTCTCATTGTTCTTTCATCTTCTAGCTAATTATACTACTGAACTTTTTCTAAAATAAACAAATAGTAGGTGACGGAACCAAGAGTCTGATATGTACACATACCTGCATACATCCACATAAACATGCCCATCGGTGAGTCTATATGAGTTCACCTGTTGCACCTAAATGACACGCTGCATGTCTTACATCATTTTTAAAAGCAAAGGAATGGGAAATTACACTTCTTCAAAATCATTAACTAAATTTGCTTCATATATATATACATATGTGGTTCCCTACTGACCCTTCACTGCAGAATTTGAGGAAAGAATTTTCTTATCTATTTTTCAAATGATAAATAAATAGGTAAACCAGAAAATGAGTAAGATAATGTGCACAGATAATTCCTGCCACATGGTGAGCACTCAATGAATGATATTAAAATAAGTGCCTTTTGGTGAATTTTAAAGGCAGGTGCTCTGGTTCTTCCCCTGGATCTAATAAACGTACGAAGCACAGTCGCCTGTGCCTGGCAACACACAGGACGCCCCTGAACTTGGACTGTGCCCGGGGTGTGGAAGGCTTCCGTTCTGCCCACCAGGAATGGGAGGTGTCAAGGGATGTGAAGTCACAGGGCTGCCACGGGCCCAGCTCAAAAGCTGACTTAGGGAAATCCAGATTTAGACTCATAAAAAGTTAGGCTTAATGATTTCTTCTCCAAATATTTTTCTTCATTATTCTCTTGCCCACACTGGAGTTCAGAACCCTAAACAGCCATGGGGTTCTTTTCTCTAACATATATATGCTTTTAAAAAGTTGGGTCATTGGAGAGGGCGGTTCTTACTTTTTGGTCAATGTATTTGTTGTCTTCAATGGCTGACCGTTTGGAGTGATCACAGGATGAGGAGGAGGCCGAGGGGAGGATTCTGAAGAGACAGCAAGTATCCTGCTGCTGGCGATCAATAAACTGCTTCATAAAACTTTCCCTTTGCAAATGAAGTACACACACATCAAGCATTGTTAATGAAATGGAGCAGGCGATGGCACTTCGCAATGGGCTAGAGAAAGCAGTGACAACAGATCATAGAGAACAATACATGTCACGCCGAGAGTGGCGTTTAGATTTAATTACCAAAAACATTTAATTGAGAGAAAGCCTCCTCACCGACTCTGGTTTAAAAAAATAACAACCCAGAAACAACTTTAAAGCCAGGATATTCCGTCATTGAAGGCAGTTTTTGAATGCTAGTATGGTAATAAGATGCTTTATCTTTCCTCTAAGACTTGAAAGAATTAATTCATCTCTCCAAACTTCCATTCATCATAAAAATCCTTGAAAGATAATTTTACATTTAGAGACTCAAAGGAAACAGACTTCCTCTGAACTCCAAAACATGGCAAAAAAAAATTCAACTAACATCTCTCCAAGTAACAAAATTCAATTAATTAATTTTGTTTATATTTTTAATCAGAAATACCAATATGGTGACACTCCACATGGAGACACTTTGGTTAACAATGAACAGGGTATTTGGTGGTCCCTGAGACCGTATGGCCTAGGGACATCACAGTCCTCCTGGTTGGTATAAGCATACTTTAGGGTGTTCATCCAGTGAAGAAACTTCGAGGAGCACAGCCCTCAGGGCACATCCCTGCCACTGAGCCAAGAACAACTGAAATTTTCTAAAAAGATGGCCCCTATCCAGCTCATGCTGTTTTACCCTCCCATTGACCA
>JAJEJO010001561.1:8345-43385 GCA_020662805.1 Glaucomys volans
CTTCAGAAGCAGTCGGTTCATCATCTTCGCAGCCTGGAGTCCTTTAGTAATGACTTATGGATTAAAATTTAAAACCAAATTAGATGTGTTTACAAAACAGCACTCCCACTGAATGAAGGCCAGGGTTAGGCTCAGCGTGGAGCAGCCGCTTTGCACTTGGCTTCCTGGGAGAGGGTCCTGGCCCTGTTTCTGTGGGGACCACTGCAGCCCTGCCTCCCATGTCACTTCCCCTGCCCAAGGACAGCACTTCCAGGTGACATGCTGGTGGGCACCAGTAATGCATTTATTTATAGGCACATATTTGCTGGTCTTGATAGTACCAGAAATTTGTCTTCTTTTGTGTGTGTGTGTGTTGTGTGTGTGTGTGTGTGTGTGTTTTAAAAAAAGTTCTTTTTAGATTTCCTTATGCAGCACATCCATTCCAGTGGAAACCATGGCTTGGGAAATACTGTCTGAAATCTCATCATTCTATACAATTTTTGATATTGTGTGCTTTGGAAGTGAAATGTTTTCAGGGATGATGAGTTCCTTCCCCCCTCACCCTACAGCTCCTCCATTGCTTACCACCTGGTAATTTCAGAGATGGAGAATCTCTTATTCCAGTTGTCTGGAATAGAAAATGTTATTTTCTAGTGATGTATTTTTTTTAAGAACAAGGAATGGCTCTTTCAAGTTGTTAATCATTTTTTTTTTTTTTTAAACCAGGGATTGAACTCAGGGACACTCAGCCACTGAGCCACCTCTCCAGCCCTATTTTGTATTTTATTTAGAGACAGGGTCCCACTGAGTTGCTTAGGGCCTCGCTAAGTTGCTGAGGCTGGCTTTGAACTCTCGATCCTCCTGACTCAGCCTCCCAAGTCGCTTGGATTATAGGCGTGCGCCACCACGCCCGGCTGTTAATCATTTTGAAGGAAAGAAGACATCAAAGAGTGCTACTTGGTCTTTTCTAAAGAGAGCAATGTATGTGTGGAGTGTGTGTGTGTATAATATATATAGCAATATACACACATATATGCATGTATATTATTTTTTGTGATGAAGTACATTGATAAATTTATTTCTGTGGTCCATGAAGATGGCTTAGGATCCATAAATACTAAACAACCAGCCAAACAACCTCTCCCTCTCCTGGAAGAACTTACGACACACTGAATAAGGTCAATACTATGTACCTTTATCTTTTTAATATTTTATGCTCCTTTATTTATGGGAAAAAAAGTCTCAAGAATTCCCATCAGGGGTCCTGCCCTGGGGTGGTCTTTCATGGATGAAACTTCATTGACAAGCCAATGAGAAGATTCCCTCGAGTTACTATCTGAGCAATACTAATGGTTTATAAATTTCTCCTTTAAAAAAAGAATGAACTACTAAAAATAATGTCAATTTGACCATTCTTCAAATAAATGGTCAAATGAGTCATTTGAAGATTGCTGGCTGGCTGGTGGAGATGGGCCCAAATGGGTGTCCAGGAGGCCTCCGGAGGGGGAGGAGGAGGGAACCAGTACTCTGGGACAGGAGTTTGCCATCTGTTCATCACAGGATTGAAAACCACAATTCAATTGCATGGGATTCTCGGCTGCAGTTCCCCTTGTTGAGCGGCTTTTCTGTTTCAGAAGCCAGCAGGACCCCCCTTACCCCACTGCCTGGTGCAGTCAATTGCCTAAAATCCTCATTAAGTGCATCATGGAGTACATGGAATATGTCAGTCTTGGGAAATGATTTATTTTGGGACAGGAGTAGTCTTGGGTCTTGGGACTGGAGATGCATCACCCCCTGTACACTAGTGGATGATCTTTTCCTTCCAGAGAGGCTAATGGTGCCATGTGGGCTCCGGCGGTCCTGGGCGAGCTCCTGGCCTCTTCCTGACCTGCAGTAAACCCGCTCTCCCTGCTGGAGATGCATTAGAAATAAACAAAATGCCCTTGTTGGAATTGATATTGGGCATTTAATGGCTGCTGGGTTTTATGTCACTCTTGATAGGAGAGGCTATCCTCTGGTTCCACTGGGGTTGGGTGACAGGAAATTTAAGACTAAATGGGCTGAAAGTTTAATCCCTGGATGCACGTGGTCTCTTGTTGCTTGGCTCTAGCAGCACCTCAGTCAACGGAAGCGGTGGGGTCCTCGGTGAGTGTCGAAGCTTTCTCCTGAGCAGCCCCTTCTTGCCGATTTCCTTCTACCTAGAATGTCCTTCCTCCCCCTGCCAGCTGCCCAGGTTCAACCCATCTTTAAGAACCAGCTAAAATGTCCCACAAGGGGCCTGAGAGCCTCACTTCTACCCTAGGGAAACCACAGAATTGAGACCACTGGTCCAGTACGGTGGTGCA
The DNA here is from genome assembly GCA_020662805.1 of Glaucomys volans. Taxonomy (NCBI): domain Eukaryota; kingdom Metazoa; phylum Chordata; class Mammalia; order Rodentia; family Sciuridae; genus Glaucomys; species Glaucomys volans. The sequence goes on from JAJEJO010001561.1 coordinate 10,670, forward strand.
CCCCTGTAAACCCAGCAGCTCAGGAGGCTGAGGCAGGAGGATCTCAGATTCAAAGGTAGCCTCAGCCACTTAGCGAGGCCCTGTGCAACTCTGTGAGACCCTGTTTCTAAATAAAATACACAGAAGGGTGGGGGATGTGGCTCAGAGGTTGAGTGCCCCTGGTTTCAATTCCTGGTACCAAAAAAAAAAAAAAAAAAAAAAGAAAGAATCGAGACCACAGGAAAGGCTCCTGGGACCAATATCCCTCCCTTGCGGGTGTCCAAACCCTGGAAAGATGCCCCAGGAACGTTTGGAGTGACGGGAAATGGAGGCAGGGCAGGCTCTCCCAGCCCAGGGAGTCGGGGTGGGGGACCTGGGAGAATGGTGCCAGTTCCTGGGTGGGCTCTGTGCCGGGCCATGCCAGCCCTGCCCTTCCCATCTTTTCCGCCCACCCTCCGGCAGCCTCTTTTCATCACTTAGCTACTGACTGTGCCCTACGGCTTGACACTGGACCGTTAAAGGAGTCCAACCACAGGACAGACTTCTTCTCAAATGCTCTTTGCCTCTGCTCTAGCCCCGGGGTTTTTATCTTAAAAAAAAAAAAAAAAAATCACAGTGGTCCTCTTTGGTGCCTTCCTTCACTAATTCTGCAACCTACCCGCTGCAAAAGAAAAATAAGAAAAATGTACCCAGGAAACATCATAGTGTCCACGAGAATGGGGGGTTTCCAGTTGAAGTAGTGCGGTGTACATTCTAGACCTTTCAGTATCAGGTATGTGTTCTGTAGGACTAGCTGGTCCCATTTATCCTTGCTGTTCCTTAACTGTAAAGTGTGGATGATACCACCAGGATTTTTTTGGAGAATTCACTGATATGGCCAAGTACAGGCTTTTATTCATCCTAGCTTTGCCGGCTAACTGGAATTCTCAACCTTTGGGGGAATCCTGGATCTATTTGAGAATCTGATGAAAGCTCTGGTTTTTCCTTCCAGAAAAAGATCCATACAAACATTTTCATACAATTCCAGGAACTTCTAGGATCTCTAGAGTCCAAACAAGAGCTCCTCTGGGGTCGCTTTGATCCCCAGGCTAACCACCTGCCCTCTACCATAGCCAATTTCTGCAAAGCACCTACCAAGGGACCTGCAGCTTAGGAGGGGCTGAATAAATATGATTTAATCTGCTGGTTCCCTAAATTGCAATCAGAAGTACTCCAAGCCTGGAGGAAATCTAGCTGTAATTTTTCCTTATATTTAGTTTTGAGAAGCTGTCATGTCCAAGTGACAGAAATACCTCTGAGCAGAGAGCCCAGTTCTCGACTGACATGCTTCCATCTGGCCTGCCATACCTTGTTTGAACAAATTTGGCCTTTTCAAAAAAATCTTTCCTTTCTTGTCGGACTCTACCCTGCGGTCCTGTGTGTGCTGCTGCCCAGCCAGGCGACGTGTTCTGCTGACATCTCTGTCTTCGCTCTCTGTGTGGAATTTACAGCAATTATCCTTTGGTTGGTCCCTGTGTCTGTATTTTGGCAGGCCGCCCTGCCTTCCATGTGATAAGCGCTTTGCAGACACGGCAGCCGAGCTCTGCCAAAGCCTAATGTCGTCCCTTGTCAGATGTTGAATGGGTTCAGGGGTGACCAATACCCCCGCCCCGCGTCTGATGGTGCACGCTCCCTTTGCACTGGGTAAAGCACATAATGATGTGCAAGGCTGGCTGGGATCCAGCTCATCTGAACAAGGGTGGCCGTGATCCTGGAGGATTCAGGCACCTCGGAGTGTGTTTTTATGGCCTGCGCTACCTGGATTGGTTTCTCTGGCTGTGTTCTGCAAGTAAATGAACTGGATAATCGCCATATTTCTATTCCACTCCGTGCTGTGTCGCTTGTGCCTCTGGAAACAAAAGTTTTCTCTACAACGAAGTCACTTCTCAAGAACAATTATGCCCCCTGGGGGTGAATATCTTTGTCGTTGTGTGCCAAAGTATGACTAAACAAATTGGCTTTAAAACACCTTGCTTCCATTTAATTCTCATTTGATGGTTTTGCTGAAGATCAAGGAGGACAGCAACAAAATCCTCTAAACACAAGGAAACAAAAACAACCCAAATCCTGCCCCCTCCGAACCCCCCTCTCACTGATGGCAAGTCTATGACCTGGGTATTACTTTGTTATTGTATGTCTGCATTTTTAACATCAGCCTCAGTGAAGTTTGGGGTTGAGCCCTGCTTCTCAAACTTTCATGTGTACTTAGACCAACTGGAGATGTTTTTAGAAACAGATTCTGATTCACTGGGTCTGGGGTGGGGCCTGAGAGTCTGCATTTCTTTAAAGGTCCCAGGTCATGCCATTGCTGCTGGTTCATGGGCCAGTGTTGGAGAAACGAGACTGTTGCCAACTGGAGGATACATGCTTATAACCGGCAAGCCAACCCTGACACCAACCTCGTGATCCCTTTAGGCCCTCTGCTTGCCCTCCTGCCTGTCAAAACCTGTTCCTATTTTCTAACAACGAAAGTTAGTGGAAGGGCTCTGGTCTTAAGAGCAAATAAATTTCAACGCGCTGGGCGTGGTGGCGCACACTTGTAATCCCAGCACTCGGGAGGCTGAGGCAGGAGGATCGTGAGTTCAAAGCCAGCCTCAGCAACTTAGCGAGGCCCTAAGCAACTCAGTGAGACCCTGTCTCTAAATAAAATACAAAATAGGGCTGGGATGTGGCTCAGTGGTGGAGTGCCCCTGGGTTCAATCCCCAGTACTAAAAAAAAAAAAAAAAAAAAAATTTTTTTCAATGCAATCAAGGCTGAACCCACATAAAACAAGCTATAATATAACCCACAAAGGAACTTTTTTGCCTGCAAGTCCTCATTGGCTTCTCACTAGTTATTTAAAGGTCTAAGAAGAAAATTGTTCATCACTCAAAATTTAGAACAGCCCAGAAAAGTGCAATGAATGTAAATTTCCTGAGTTTTGAATACTTTAGGCAGCAAGGAGCCAATTTTTTGAGTTTGAGTTTAAGACAAGGAAAACTCTAACTCCTGTTCAGTGTTTTTGTTTGTTTGTTTGTTTTATGATGCTTAGAAAACCACCTGAACACTTTTCTGGAATAAATTGAGTGTAGATTAAGAAATTACTTATGTAAACATTTATTCTTCCTCCGCTGGATCCTGCTATGTATGAAAGACTTGTGGCAGTGACTTTGCTTCTTTGTTAATAAAACAAGCCATTAACCTCTGTGGGTTCCAGTTCCACAGCTGAATAATGAAGGGCTGGACCGGATGAGCCCGAGTTCTCTGATCGTCTGCCGTTCTGAACAGGGAGAAGTGGAAGCAGTCAACATTCTGGCTGTTTGTGGCTTTTTATTAGCTCTTTCTCTGTCACGGCAAAGCAGAGAAGCCCCCAGGTTTCTGTGTGGGTGATTCAGGGATGTAGTGTGGTGGGTGAGGACAGGAGTATTTCTTGAAGCCCACCCTGTGGACTTTCCTTTGCCCTGGGGGGTTCCAGAGGGGAATAGGTAGGGCTTGACAGGTGTGCACAGAGTTGAACAGACCCAGTCTCTAATGCTCAGGGTTCTTCCTGAGCTGTCTTGAAACAAGAATGGGGCAGGTGTGGATAGAGAGCGGGAGCAATGCAGCCAGTCTTCACTCCTGGGGTCTGGTGGGCAGGAAATGAAGCAGAGCCCTGGGAACCTGTGATGGATGGCTGGAGGGGCCTCTCCTCTCCTTGCTTGGCATCTGTTCACATTGATTGGGCTTTGGAAGTCCCCATCCTGAAACCACAGGGTCTGGGCTTAGTTTCTAAATCAAGTATTTCTTTCTTCACTGCCTTTGGTGTCTGCGAAGTGCTTCAATACCAAATGAAAAGAGGATCCTAGTTTTTACTGAGGTCAGTAGAGTGTGAACCCCGTTCTGGCCTCTAGGCAAATGGCTTTGCACTTCACATGCAACAGGAAGTACAGATATATATAGCTCCCCTCCCTCTTCTTACAGGTGACTCAAAGCGAGGTGTTCCTTTCCTGTTGTTTTGAAGGCTGCTGTCTCGTTGAGTTGCTTCTGTAGCGAGAACAGTCAGTGTCATTAATTTCCCCTGCACCGTGTGGGCTGTGGAACGTGGAACTGACTTGATAGATCACATTGCCACTTCAGGATGGGAGCCCCTGGAGGCAGGTGGGTGAGTGGGTTGGCGAAATGCTTTGGAGAGCTAATGCATTTGTGTAGTTATCAAGCAGAACCGCCCTGGGGAGATGGATGACATCTTGGCTCAGCTTGAGTGTGAGGGACTGGGGTCACTATCAAGATGGAAAGGGTGGGGGTGAAGCCAAAGGGAGGAGGTGACTCGGCCTCAGTCATAGCCCAGCGGAGGCTGTGAGACCAGTTGTGGTAGTCCACTTGAAAGTGGAGTGAGGTCCCATTGGGGCAGGACGCGAGGGTGGAAAAGGGTTTGGAAATCCTGCCTTTTAGGAAGGGATCACATGAAGTGATAAGGGGACATGGCTAGAGTAGAGGCAGGGAGGGGAAGGAGAGGTACCGGGGAACGAAATTGTCATAGGATGTCATGTTCATGTGCAAATAGGTCATAACACACTACTATGTATGATTAAAAAGTACCATTAAAAATTAATTTAAAAAACTTAAAAAAAAACCCAAGAGATCAAAGACCAAGCATATCTAGGGCCAAAGAGAAATTTCTGCTCCTGCCTGGGTCCTGTTTGTTGTCCTCAGCTCTTGCAGGCTGAGGGTTTGGAATTATTCTGTGTGGCTTCCAAGGAAGAGCTGGAGCTGATTTTGGCTCCATTTGAGGATTTAAACAGAACTGGCAGCTTCTTCTTTTGAAAGTGAATTTCTCCTCTTGCCACAGTCGAAGCTGTTGTGTGGACCGGTATATATTTGGCCTGCAGGACCTCCAGAGGCCCTTCCAAGGCCACCAGGCAAAGATCCTATAACTTTTCAAAAATGTCTTTCTCATCTCTGATCAGAAGTCACGGACAATCTCTGGTCTTGCTGAAACCGGGTATCTTTCCCTGAGCAGAATTGAGTTTCCTGTGGAAATGGAGTTGTAATGGAATTGGCTTTTTCTCTCCCTTTAAGGAATAAGAGGATTAAAAATCTTAGCTTCTGTGTAGTTGTGGCAGAGGAGAAAGAACACAGAACTCAATCTAGAGTGGGATCCTGGCTCACATATTCACTTGCTGTGTGATCTTGGGCAAAGCATCCAATTTGCAATTAATGAAATGGGGCCGAAGATGTCACCTCTGCAGGCTTGTTATAAGCGTTAAACCAGATGACAAATGGGCATTGCCTGCGACAGGGCCTGGTGCACAGTAGTCATTCAATAAACAGAAGTTATTTTCCTTAGTCTCCCAGACAATTAAAAATAGCGGAGTAAGGTAATAAAGTGGCTTAAGGACAACATCAGTTCAGAAATGTGGAAGCCCTCTGTATTAGGTTCCTAGCACTGCGGAACGAAATGCCCACTCACTTGGTGACTTGGAACAGTGAAGTTTACCCTCTCAGCTCTGGAGGACAGAGCCTGACAGGAAGGCACTGCTGGGCTGCAGCCATCTAAGGAGACAGGGCAAGTCCCTCCGAGTCTCTCCCAGCTTCTGGTGGCTCCAGGCTCTGGGTCGTCCTTGGCTCATGGCTGTATCCCTCCCTTCTTTGCCTCGGTCTTCACATTTCTTCACTGTGTCTGCCTCTTCTCTTCTTTGGCTCTTACAAGGACACTTGTCATTGAATTCAGAGCTCACCTGGAAATCCAGGATGACCTTATCTCAAGATCCTTAACTGCATCTGCAGAGACCCTTTTTTGACCCTTTTTCTAAATACGGTCACATTTAGAATTCCCCGGGATTAAGAATTGGGTGTATCTTTTGGGGAGGGGGGTTACCATTCGTCCCACTGCTTCCTCTGTGAAGTGGATCCCGCCCTGGGGATCCCTCCAATGGCTTTTCACTGTGTGTATAGATTCCCAGCCTGTCCAATGGTGGTCTGGGCAAGTAGGGTGGCATTTGGTGGGGACAACCAAAATGACCCCTTCTGGGTGAGACTTCCCTTTCAATACATTTGCACTCATCTTTCTCCCTCATGGAGAGGCTGACTTCCCCTTCTATGGCCCCTCATCTACCTATTTAGTTGGCTTAGACATCTTTCTTCCATGTTTGCTGATGGATCTGGATGAGGAAGGGGGGTGAAGGTGGAACTTGGCTCTATATCCTTAGCCGTCTGTATACTTGGGACAGATCTGGAAATGACAATCTTTAAACAAAAGTTAGAAAGCCCAGTTGTCCATCCCCCAAAAAGCTACTTTGCTTGTGTGGACTGTGATTCTCCAGTCAGATGCAATATAGTTCTTGAACTCAATTCTAAGGGTAGCTGGAAATCCCACCTGCAGTCTAAATTGTGTCCACCCATGATGATTCAGAAAAGACTGGACAAGGCTACCAAATTGGAGTGGCAAGGTCATAAGGAAGGGCTTGTGAGATTTATTTGCACAGAGGACCCAGGGCAGCCTAGGCAGAACTCATTTCAGTGGGAAGAAAGAGACGGTGTTAAAGATACAATCCTACAACTTTAGAGGAGAGGCAGGATTCTGAGCTCTGCATAGCATCTCACCCTCATCTGCCTGCAGTCCATTCCTGAGTCTTAGGCAGAAACTGAACTGGAAATTAAAGCTCAACAGTGATATCACCACTGCTCTGTGAGATATTGCAGCACGATCAATGCAGTTTTTTTTTTTAATCTCTTGGGCAGAGAATAATAGAAAACAGGGGGTAAAAAAAGAGAAGCATAGCTCAGCTCTGGCTGCTCAGTGGCAGCTCTGGCAATGCCTGCCTGGGATGAGGCAGTGGTTTGGTGGCTGTGGTTCTGATCAGTGGACATGACAGCTGTGTTCAATAGGGTGGCGATACAAGGTGGGGTCAGCAATTTTCTGCAGAAACAACAGTGCTATTTCTGGTTAGTGGAACAGACTCCCCTGGGGAAATTTCACCATCCATTGAACAGATATACTGGGTGCCCACCATATGCCAGATAATTGCAGCACAATGCTAGAGTGACCCAAATGGTGGGCAGAACCCATTGTGGTTTTCACTTTGTGAAGCTCTTCAGGGAATTGGGTTTTGTATGAGCAGATGGAGCAAAACAGGAATAGAACTGGGTACATTTTTAAAAAACATGACCTCACCTAATTTTCACTGTCCAGTGGAATTTGGAAACTGGGGTGCCATATAATCATAGAGTTAGTAGGCATGCTGAAGCTTAGAGTCTAGCCCAGAGATTTGCAAAGACTTCTTCCATATCTGAAAATCTTCCTTATTTTTATTTTAATTAAAATTTTTATGGATAAAATTGCATACATTCATCATGTAGAATACACTGTTTTGGAATGTGTATACATATGGAATGGCTAAATTGAGTGAATATTAACATATGCATTCCATCACATATTTCTTCTGTTTCTTCTTATTATTTGATGTGAGGTTCCTTAAAATCTACTCCCTTAGCAATTTTCAAGAATACAGTGTATGACTGGGGTTGTAGCTCAGTGGCAGAGTGCATGCCTAGTGTGTGTGAGACCCTGGGCTCAGTCCTTAGCACTGCATAAAAATAAACGTAAAACAAAGGCATTCTGTCCATCTACAACTACACAAAAAATTAAAAAAAAAGAATACAAAACATGAACTATAAAAGACTTCAAGTAGCCAAGGGAATCCTGATCAAAAAGAACAAACCTGGAGGCATTTAAGTACCTGAGTTCAAAATGTTCTACAAAGTCCTAGTAATCAAAACAGCAGAGTTCTGGCATAAAAACGGATGCACAGACCAATGGAACAGAACAGAGAATCCAGAAATAAATCTATGTGTTTATAGCCAACTGATTTGCAGCAAAGGCAGGAAGAACATATATTGAAGAAAGGACCTTCGTTTAGTAAATGGTGCTGGAGAAACTGAATATCTGTGTGCATCTCTCAACATACACAAAAATCAACTCAAAATGTACAAAAGGTTTAAGTGGAAGATCTCAAACTATGGAACTACTAGAAGAAAACAGCAAACTCCTCAGGACATTGGTCTGAGAAACGATTTTTGGGCTATGAGACTTTGATGAGGCTATAAAACATTGATGACAAAAGCAAAAACTGTCAGATGGGATTACATCAAACTCAACAGCTTCTGTCCAGCAGAGGAAACCATCAGTGGAGGGGGACAACCTACAGAATGGGAGAAAATGATTGCAAACTATTCCTCTGACAAGGGATTCATTTCCAAAATATATAAGGAACTCAAACAACTCAACAGCAAAAAAGAAAAAACCAAAGCAAAACAAAACAACAATAAAACCCAAATGAAATAAGACTCAAAGAATATGATTAAAAAATGGGCTGTGACTTGAAGAGACAAATGAAGCACAACTACACGAAAAAATTCTCAACATCCCCTATTGTCAGGGCCATGCCAATCAAAACCACAGTGAGGTAGTACCTCTCCTTAGTTAGAATGGTTATTAACAAAAAGACAGAAAATAATAAATTCTGGTGAGGTTTCAGGGAGAAGGAAATTCTTATTTTTGTTGTTGTTATGGTGCTGGGGATTGAACCCAGGGCCTTGTGCTTCCAAGGCAAGCACTCTACCAACTGAGCTATATCCCCAGCCCAAGAAGGAAATTCTTCACACTGTTGGTGGGAATGTATGTTAATATAGCCATTATGGAAAATAATATGGAGGTTCCTCCCAAAAATAGAAATAGTATGATTCAGCAATCCCACTATTTGGTGTGTATCCAAAGGAAAAGAATGGAATTATGTCACTGGTGGCAGTTTGGATGGAACTGGAGGATCTTGTGCATAGAAAGACAAATGCTCGCATTTTCTCACTTCCATGTGGAAGCTAAAGGCTGATCTGGAAGAAGTAGGGAAATAGAATAGTGGTTACCAGAGCCTGGGGAGGTGTGGGCGAGGGAAGGATGCAGAGAAGACCAGGACAGGGTGCTGCTGAACTGAGGAAGTACTTCTAATGATCTGTAGCACAGTAGGATATGTGTTGACAACTATGGTCGACAACACTTAAATGAGTGTTTCAAAATAGCCAGCAGAGAGGATTCTCAACGTTCCTAACACAAAGCCATGATAAATGTCTGAAATAATAAATGTCAATTGCCCTCCTCTGACATTATAGGTTGTGTACCTGATTTGAAATGTTACACTGTACCCCATAAGCATGTACAATTACTATGTGTCAATTAAAATATATTAATAACTACACTCAGCAGGTTGTACAATAGATTTCTTGAACTTATGGTTCCCATCTAACTGAAATTACAAATCCTTCCACCAACATCTCTCTGACCCCCATCTCCCTCCCCCCTCCATCCCTGGGAGCCCCCATTCAACTCTCCATTTCTAAGAGATTAGCTTTTCTGGGCTGAGGATAGAGCTCAGTTGGTAAAGTGCTTGATTTGCAAGCACTAAGGCCCTGAGTTCAATTCCCAGCACTGAAAAAAAAAAAAAAAAGAGATTATTAGATTCCCAACATAAGCAAATAGATGAGTTTTTTGTCTTCCGCTGCCTGGCTTAGGTCACTTAACACAATGTCCTCCCGGTTCATTCTCACTGTCATGAATAATAGAATTTCCTTCTTTTGAAAGGCTGAATAGTATTCCACTGTGCAGATCTATCCCATGTTTTCTTTCTCCACTCATCCACTGTGAACACTCAGTGCATGCCGTAACCTGGCTGTCGTGGAGAGCACGGCAGTGAACACGGAGTGCAGAGAGCTCGCTCTCTGTCTCTCTTTCTCTTTCTCTGTCTGGTACTGGTATTGAACCCAGGGTTGCTCTTCCACTGAGCTACAGCTATATCCCCAGCCCTTTTAATTTTTTTGGAGACAGGGTCTTGCTAAGTTACCCAGGCTGGCCTTGAACTTGTGATGGCGCCTGACATGGAGTGCTCTTTGGCATGCTGATTCCATTTCTTTGGATATATTCAGCAGCAGGACTACAGCATTGTGTAGTAGTTCTGGTTTCGACTTCACGTGGACACCTGTCTGAGATGGCAGACCTTAGGCAGTTCAGCCTCTGCTCTTCACTGAGGGTGAATGTCGGTCGTGGATCTAAGACTGAGGGGAGGGGTGGATTAGTGGGTGGGCAGCAGGGCTGAAATGGCAGACTATGGGATGCCACCTGGAGGGTAGTTCAGACTAGGGGAGCAGTCTTCTTCCTTAGCTCTGTTAGCTGAGGGACGGCGTTTGCATTTGTGTGTGTTCCCTTCACTCTTCTCCTAGGATCAGGGTGGTTATTGCACCATTTTTGGGGGGTTTAGTGTTGGTTAAGCTCCAGGATGTGGATGCAAATGTCCTGGAGATCTTGCTAGAAGGTAGACACTGATCAATGTGTCTGTGGAGGAGCCTGAGATACTGCATTTCTAACAAGCTCCCCAGTGATACTGAAGCAGCTGGTCTGGACCCCACTGGAGCAGAAAGGTTTGAGTCCACCAGAATGCTGCCGGCATAAAGCCTCTTGAGCCATTTCTAGTTTGATGATGACTTTGGAGTTCAGCCTGCCTCTCTGCCAGGATCCATGGGGAATGTTTCCTTATCATTTTATTGCAAAGGCTCATTATTTCCAAATACTATGTGTCTTTCTTCCTCAAAGATGAGATCTACCTGTGCTCTATAAAGTCCACATTTGGGCTTCTTATATCAACACACTTTTCTCAGAGTGGTGCTAGCTGAGTTGGTGGTGAAACCCCAAGTACAAACCTGTTTCAGGAAAGAAATTCATCTTGTTAGAGGGAGCCCAGCTCCTTACAAGGCAGATAACGTTCTGCAGCTTGCTGAATTGATGGAGAGAGGCACCGGGCTTCAGACTCACCTATTTTTCATTCTTTGAATGAAGTCTATCTTCTGAATTACATGAGCCGTGTGAAGCAGGGAAAGAGAGCAATGGTTCTGGAAACAAAAACAGAGTTCTTATCTTTTAATACAGAAGAGAATGCCTCGGGATATTATTATTTGTGATTTATGGGGTGCATAGCAATATGACCAGTGTCTCTCCACAGCCGACAGAGGACTCTGACCCTCTGTTTTTGATGAACCCTTGCAGCTTCCCTGGGGACAATCTTCCATTGTAGAATAGCTGTTGCACCACATAATTTGGACTTAAAAATCACACTCAGTGAGCTCCTAGTACACTTGATTTCTGTTTTATCCTGCCACCCATGTGTTCTCTGACTGTCCAAATGTCTTAAATCTTCTCACCTACCGGTAAGTTAGGTTAATCACACTTCCTATGAATATTTGCCTGGGAAATATCTTGAGACATGTTTAACAGTTAAATTAGTTTTATTTGTGATAACACAATTGTTTTTCTGAATGTATATCAGATTTTACTGACGAAGTCCAACTATGTTAATGAATGAAATCAACTCAACAAACAAAATGGAGAATATGAACACCATTTTGTTTGAAGTCAGAAGTAGAAGGGAAGGCAAATTTCCCTTCCTCTCTCCCATTCTTCCTTCTTTCTTTCCTGATTTTCTAAAACTTGATTTTGAAAAAAATTTTAGACTCACAGACACATTGCAGGTATAGTATAGAGAATTCTTTTATAAACTCCACCCAAATTGACCCAATGTTAACCACATTGCTTTCTCTTTGTGTGTATCTATATGTTTCTTTTCTGACCCAATTCCTAGTAAGTCGAAGACAAGATAGATAGTCCTTTATGCATAAATATATCAATGAATAGCCTAAGCATTAGGGTTTCTCTTATATAACCAAGTAGTCATCAAAATCAGTAAATTAAATTAATGATGCCATTAAATCTCTAGACTTTTGCCAAACTTTGTCAATTGTCTTAATAATGTCCTTTATAGCAAAAGAAAAAAAATATTTTTTCTGATCTTGGATCCAGTCCAGGCTCGTGCATTGTGTACAAAGCCTTTGTCTCCTTAACCTGCCCATCACCTGAATCTTTCTGTCTTTCCCTATGAGAGTAAAGCTTGACCTTAAGAGATTTTGTGGAAGTGGAATGGACAAATGTTATTTTATTTTAACAAGCAACTGTGAAAGTCAGAGAGGAAGTCCCAGGTTTGAATTCAGAAAATGTTAAAGTTGTTTTTTAAAGTTATAAAACAAGACAACTATAAAAAATGTAAAAAAAATATAGAAATGAATCAAGTAAAAATAAAAGTCCTTCCTTCAATCCCAGTGTTAAACATTTTTGTTGATTGTGGCAGATACTTTTCTATGCTCAAAAAATAAATACATTTAGAATGTGTGCTTATAAAAACCAGTGGGACTATACTGTACATATTGTTTTTTAACTTTCTCTTTTAAAAAAGGTTAGTGTATCTTTGGCATCTTTCCCCACCATCTTATGCAGGTGAGCAAGAGAGAGGAGGCCTACCTTGAGCTCAGTGTCCTCCATCTTACTTTGGTGCTAGCTCTGACTGATTGATAACATGGGAAGAAGCCTCGTGTGCTGAGAGAGAACATTCCTTCTTCATAGCTCATTGTACAAGTACACAGGAGATTTTGGGGTGCAAACTCCTCCCCTGGATTATTGACCTGTTCTGCCCTTCTCTTTCATGGTGCATATAGATCCCTCCCTTAATTTAGGGCCCTCCTTGGAAAATCCCATGAGGGTGACTATAGCCTGGGAGGGCTTGATCAGGACTACATTGCATAATTTGGGTGCTGATGCATGGCAAGGGTGAAAACCATGGATAAAAAAATGATCAACACACTCATTCATTAAAATCTGTGTCCTCTGCATTGAGTCCATGACAGCACACACACACTGATTTTGCACAGTTTCTGTGATCACGTATCTGAGAACCGTCTCCATGGGTGTTGATTTCTAGCTGTTTGGATAGGCTTTTATCTGTGTGCCAGATTAGAAGTGCAGCTGTTCCTCTCCAGGCTTAGACACACTTGCCTGATCTTGAAGTGACTTTATAGGGTTTCTTGCAACTGTTTTGCTGAGATCTTTAAGGAAGTTGGTCTTAAAGATTGGTTTAGGCTGGTTTTCCTGTGGTTCTTGTCTGGATTTCCGTTGGACCTTTCTGACCTTTAGCTTTATTCATTCTTTGCTCACCCTGACCTTGTGGTTCCTATAAACCCATGGGGGCGCAAGGCAGTGATGATCCGAAGTTATTTATGTGTTTGATGGCTGTGTTAGCGGGTTTCCATTTTGCTTTTCTGCGGCAGCCTTTAGCCCTGAAAGCTCTTTGGAACAGGGTCTGTTTTCCTCTAACTGCCTTCTTGTACTTGTTGGGCAAAATCGGAGCCGTGATTGAGTCCTCTACACCCCTTACGACACCGCGGAGTAATAACATTTATCACACTTCTTGTTTAAGCCCTTTAGAGAATGACATTTCACAGTGTAATTTTGCTTCACAGATTTTTCCCTTGCGAGTTCTAACGTTCAGGGTAGAAGTCTCTCTTCTGGCCTCCCCTTTTTCCTATTTTGTGTATCTGTGAGAAGTTGCCCAGATAAGGCATTGCAAATGGAATCAGGTCATGAACCCACGTACCCTTCACCTCAACATTCCTGATTGTTTCTTCCTTATTTGTCGTGAGCAGCCCCAAATTACTTCACCTCTCGCTGCCCTTTCCACTTTATGAAACAAGCAACTAAGAGACACACAGCTCTAAAAATTCCCGGATGACCCACATTTTGCTCTTTTTATTATCCTTTAAGAAATGTCTCCGTAATTGAAATCCAGAGTAGCAGAGTTTTGTGATCTTGTCACTTACCATTTTATTTATGTTTGGTTTATTTATATTGTGTCTTTAAACCCCAGAGTGACCAAAGTCTGCCTGCAGGACCTACTAGACAGAAACCAAGAATGTTGCCATAAATTCAAAGGCGAAAAGCTAAATAGGGATCTTAGTACCCGCACTTATTTGGGTCAGAAGGAGGAAAATGAGGAGAGGAACGCTGGAACATTTTAGTGGGTAGCAGCAGGAGAGGCGAGACATCTGGTCCCAGATTTATACTGCATGATGCATTTTATTTATTTATGGGGCCATGGGTATCTGTTTTTTCCCTCTACAGTTATTTATCAGTGAGTTCATCCTGATTTAGTAGCACACAGTGAACACCCACTGCTAATTCCCCTTTATTTCATATATTTCTTTTACCTTAACTCATAAGGCTGGATCACTGCTACTTCCTTTTCCATCCATCTGTATTTCATTGCAAGTTCAAGTCTTTTTGATCTATAGCAAAAGCCCTCCTTTCCCCACCTCTTTGTCCTCTCTTCACAGATTGCATTTCTCGGTATTGACATTTCAGTCATTTGATTTATCCCAACAGGTTCCCCGATGCCAACCAGATCATAATTCCCTTTCTGGTAGCATCACTTCCAGACCTTCCTGGTTATTTCCCCTGGTTCCTAGTATTTGTGGATCGGTGCCTAAGAGATTTACTGATGATTTGTCTCATCCGTTAGTTTCCTGTTCGCTGAGATCCAAACCACAGGTGGTGAGTTGGGAGGCCCGGGGATATTTGGAAATGTGTGAGATGTGAGCTTTGTTCTGCTTGGTAGGGAGTGCTGGAAAGTTCCACCTCAAGCCTTGTAGCAGAAGGCCCATCTCTGGACTCGCTTCAGACAAAGGACTGGCCCATATGTGCTGTAGCAGGCTTTGCGGGTGACACTCCCAAATTCCCCTGAGAACTTCTAGGTGGGTAGAGATGGATTACGAGTTTTCAAAGTGAATCATATTAAAAAAGGGAACATATCTGTAAGAAATTCATATGAAATTTTGGTGAAAGGGAATAGAATAATTCTTTCCTTGTGCCATTTATTTTTTTATCGGTACTGTATTTGTGTGAGCTGATCACAGACACATGTATAGGCAGACTCTTACAGATACAGAGCAGCCATAGGAGAGGAGGGGAAAAAATTTCCCCTCCTGAATTCTCATGAAGTTGGCTTAAAATACAGAATGCTACATTATCGTGAGACCTTCAGTTGTCCTGATTTGCATTAGTGACATCTATTTCTCATGTCAGACAAAAGAGAGCAGAAGAGATTTTTTTTTCAGTCCTTTTAGCTTTCTTTAAACAGTGCTTGTGATTCCACACTGAGAGCTTCTGTGACTTCAGTATGATGTAGTAGAAATTGGTTATGAAAAGTAGCCTTCTTGCCTTGTCCTTAAATTGAGTGTAACCTAGGATCTTACCTGTTATTTAAAATCACGTTGGCATGAAAGGTACTCATAATTCTCCATTCTGTTGCTCTTCTCTGCAAGCCCTGTGGGGCTGGGGTCTCTCAGAGTTGTTCTAGCCAGGGACTATGAAATCGATCCTGGTTGCCCTCCAGAAATAAAAGATCTGACGACCGGGGAATACCTGTCAAGAAGCCATCTCCCTGCCTCCTTCATGGCTGAGGAAACATGGATGGACATCCCGGTGTCTTCTCTTTACCACCGTGCCCTCATCTGTAGAATAAGAGAGGCCAGTGAGTCTCCCTGTACTAAAATCAAATTTGAAATGGACTTCTGTTGCAGATGGAGGGATTTGGGTGGCTATGAGGAAGAATTTCCTGACTCCAACGCTTGCATAATCACATTCTCAAGAGCCCTTTCAAAAATATTCTAATTTCTTTCAGATACTTTAAGGTGGAGGTGAGAACCCTTTGCCTTCTTGGTGCCAATTTGGTTCCAATTTTGGTTCCAATTTTGGTAGCATGGAAGACCACAGCAGGGAAAGCCAGTTTGTATTTTCTGATATCAATACATGGATTTCTATGTAACGTTAACACTCGACTGATTCAAATACCCCCTGAATCCTGTGAATAAGACCAGGTTCATAGATAGGATGACCAAGTAAATTATATCAGAGCAGTGACCAAAGATTTCAAGAAGAAAAACACACGGGAGAAGCCTGACAAAGAACATTTATTTAACATCCAAGAGAATAAAATGTCCAATCAATTTACTTTCTTTTGTTAAATCCAAAAATCACAAAATGCGGTAGTATTATACACCATCTTTGAATGGGTCACGTGATGTCTCTTGTTGAGGGCACACAGGAGAGAAATAGTATTGGTGTTAGTTTTGAAGCTCTCAGTAGATGGAGTCACCAGGGCCATAGGATCTATAGGTCCCCAGGGTCTGTGTCGCTCACCTGGCATCAGCGTCGAGAGCAACGCACGTTCACCTACTGGAGCGTCAACGCAGCAGAGTGCAGTGGTGGAGACGGAGTTTGTCACTGATCTCCCACTTACAATCATTTTTATAGATTCAACTAATCCTCACCAATTGAATTTATGGAGTATAGTAAAGAATTTAATTATCCTATTATAATAGCATGTACTCGCTGAAATCACGAAGATGCTGCAGGCGTTGGCTAACGGGTGCAGGTCGATGGCTTTGAGCAGGAATGGAGGACAAGATTTAAAATAAAACAGACGCCTAGGCTGGGAGCTATGGCTTCTCTTCAAAATGGTTTCTCACACCCTTTTTTCTTTCTTTTTTTAAAGCCGAGTGAGAAGTACTGATTTACCATTTATATAAGGGGCATAATTTATCTGCACTGATTAAAATGATCAAGTATGCGGTGACAGCTCTTTGTATCCCAGGTAAATGCTTCCTTTGTGCTTTTCAGACAAGAATTTCTGACACTTTGAGGGAAAAGCTGAGCGAGTCAGTCTTTAGGGTGTGTTTTTATCCAGGAGGTGGCTGGAGATGGATTCATGGCAAATCACAATAAACTATTTATCAGATAATAAGTGTGATAATTGTTCATATTTATCATCAGTATAACTGGCCTGCTCTCCTGTCATGCCATCCATCAAGCCCTCCCCCAAGGTTTGCTGGTTAAAACACGCAGCCAAAGGTCATTCCAACAATTTTTACTCATAATGGCACACTGATTATCTCCTAATTGAAAAATGTAAACGAGGGGCTCTGTAAGCAATGTGAGTGACCCCTGCGTTTCTAACACAATGAGGAGAGTCACTCTGTACCTCATTCATCCTGCCATGGGGAACAGCACAATTTTCAGTAATTTTGATGGTCTCCTAAATTAATTGAAAATAACTTTTTTGTTTTTCATCGAGGAGGAAAAAAAACCCCATATGCCTGAATTTGCTGAAAAAGTAGAGATGTAAAATACCATCCACCATCCAGTGTCCTGCTGGCAGCTAATCCATTGAAGCTTAATTGTAATTATCCACTAGGTCTGGGCCTGGAGAGGAATACTGATTACCACTACGTGCGTTTCCATGGGCAAGACTGTGTATTGAGCCTGTTGCAAAGTTTCAAGTAAATTTATTTCTAACAGCAGCGGTAATGGATCATTGTTCGTGGGCTATTTCTGGACTTGGTGCAATGGGAGGAAATAATTCCAACTTATTTGTGAAGAATTCCTTAAAAGACTGCTGGTCTACAAAGGTAGACGGATAGACCCTTAAACACCCCACCTGGAGCGAAGCACCTGTGGGCCAGATGCTCCTGGGCTACTTTTTCTGGTTTCCTTCTCACCCAGAAGTCCATACTCAGCTGGACTGTCATGGTCCCCAAACTCCCTTAAAGGGAATACAAATGCAAAGATTTGAAATGGATTTGAAATGTCCCTCAAAGGACCATGTATTAAAGACTTGGTCCGCAGGGTGACACTGCTGGGAGATGGTGGAATCTTTAAGATGTGAGGCCTGATCAGAGGTTTTTAGGTCTTTGGAGGTGTGCCCTTGAAGGGGATTGTGGGATCCTGGTCTTTTTCCTCTTCTCTTTGATCTCTGGATGGCCATGAGGTGAGTGGCTTTACTCATTCACGGGCTCCCACCATGATGTACTGCCTTGTCACAAACTCAAAGCAACAGGCTCAATCCATCATGGACTGAAACTTGCAAAGCCATGAGCACAAGCAAAACCTTTTTCCTTATAAATTAATTTTCTCAGGTATTTTATTACAGTGATGGAAAGCTAACACAGTAGTCATATAAAAAAAGAACCCCACATAGTTTTCTGTGTCTCATACCTCCCTTCTCCTTTTACCCTTCCTTTCTTCTTACCTGTTTTGGGGATCCTTGAGTTCATAGCTCAGACAGGACCTTCTCCTGGGGTTCCATTTCCTAACTTTGTGTATTCTGTCACTTGGCTTACAGCTTCTTTCGAGCATGCTGCTCCCATGTGGCTTGTGAACAACAGTGTGGCACTTCCCTTGCCTACCTAGTCCTTCCAGCTCAGTGTGCCTTTCCTGTGTGGCCAGGGGATTTTTCATACATCTGGGTTGGATGACCCTTTTTCCAAAGTTGCTCACCCTTTATCATTGTCTGGATCTGAGGTGTCCCCTAAAGCTCCTGGGTTAATGCAGGAGTATTCAGAGTGAAATGGTCATGCGAGCTGTAACCTAATCACTCCACCCTAGTTTGAATGGACTAACTGGGTGGTCACTATAGGCAGGTGGGGCATGGCTGGAGGAGGTGGGTCACTGGGGATGTGACCTGGAAGATTCATCTTCCATGTGGTCCCTTCCCCTCACTCTCTCTGATTCCTGGTCACCATGAGGTGAGCAGTTTTCTCTGAGATGTGCTGCTTCTCCTTGGACCCAGAGCGATGGAATTGCTAGCATGGTTTGAACCTCTGAAACTGTGAGCCAAGATGAATGTTTCATCCTCTAAGTTGTTCCTGTCATGTTATTTTGGTTACAGTGACTAAAAGCTGACCACCACAGCCCCCTTCTGAGCACCACTGTATAGGGCTACACATGCTTGGGGACATGCCCTCCTGGACCTACCTGTTTTCTTCTTGTGCTCTCCAGCACAGGCTCCTCTGCTTCCTACCATGTTCACATGTTCTGCAGGACTCTCCTTAGAGCCTCTGTACTGTGTCCTGTCTTCCCAATTTTGCCTTCATCCTTGGACGCTGTTCAGTTTCCTTCTTTCTAATGTTTCACAGGGGAGAGCTGGATTCATTTCAACTTGGTTAGTGCAAGAGCCTTGATCCTTCTGCTGTACGCCACAGTGGAAATTAGACAGTATCAGTGTCAACCTATGCAGTAGAGGTGAATTTCTGAGCCTCTGTAGCTTGGTCAGTGGACTGATTTTCCAAAGGTCTTGATAATTCTCTCCATGATTTTATCAGTTCATTCGGAAGTTGGCTTGCTCTTAAGCAGGAGATAGGAGCATTTAGTAATTTGGTGATTGTAGTGTATTCTCAAAAAGTGTCATACAGATCTTTCCTGGAAGCTCTTTTGGTCTTGGTATTGATTGAGATTCAGCTCTAATCCTGTGTTCATGGAAAGGAGACCCTCTGATGAGCATGTTTTGTACTTCCAAATTAGGACACATGAATGAACCACAGGACAGAATATTTGAAATCTCAAAAAAGATAGATGTTGTATTAATTATCTTATGCCAAGTGACAAATTAGCATGCATGTAGTTTAAAACAATAGACATTGATAATCTTGCCACAGGGCTGCTTGAGTGGTCCCACAACATGGCCGCTGACTTTCTCCAGGAAAAGCAATCCTGAGCAGCAAGGTTGAAGCAGTAATGTCTTTCATAACCTAGTCTTGGCAATCATACTCCATCATTTCCACAACATCCTACTGGTTACAAGTTAGCTCTGTTTATTGTCAAAGGGAACTACTCAAGAGCTGGAGTGGCCGGAGGCAGGGATCACTGGGGATCATCTGTGAAGCTGGCTACCACAAATGGGTGGATTTATTTTTTCTGTATCATCCTTTCCTCCTTATCGTTCCTACCAGCTTAGAGGGTGATAGGGAGGATGGTGCTTTGTTTGGCTCCATTGGGAGAAGTAATGATCACATTATGTCCTTATAGCGCTTGAATCAGGAAATGAAGGACTTCCCAAAATTATCAGAATTGAGACAAACTGGAAGTTTAATTCATTCTCTCTTTTGTTCTCTTATACCAACCTTGGTGTTTTCCTGTGTGTATTTCCCAGACCACTAATCTGGTGAAGTCCTCTCCTAAAAAACGTTTTGTAGACAAACTCAGATTCAGAATTTTTATGATCCAGTTGGTGAGTCTGAGAATGTTTACAGTAGAGATATTTTTTTTCTCTTTGTTTAACATAGCATTTCTCAAACTTACATATCCACAATATTTAAAAACAAATTTTGTCATGCCTAAAAATATCCTTCAAACCCTGTGCTCTTTAAAACATACATTTTGAAACACTGGCCTGGATTGTTATGTCTTTAACCAATATTATTCTAGCATGGGTGTAAGATGGTTGTCGTTAGAAGCAGCACACTGAGCCTATCTGGAACTATCGAGTTGACGTCCTCTAGACTGAAGCCCTTGAAGGGCAATCCTATAGCCACAATAACTAATTCAGCACTGAAAACTGTTTGTTTTCTGGGGAACCCTCCATCCCCTCCATCGACCATCCCCTTTGCTCTGCTCTAAGAGCTTGCACTTGGTGTCTCTAGCCCTGCATGAAAACTCTATTGGAAACTGGCCCTCAAAGTCTTTCAAAGAGCATTAACCTTCTTGCTCCAGAAGGAGGAAATTTTCTCCACCTACATATAAACTCCAAGAAGCATTGCTCTGCTGAGATTAAGCATCTCTTAGCTGGTGTATTTTATGGCTGGATTGTTTGTCTTGGTATGTAAGCCTCTGGGGCATAGCCATTTCTCCTTATGAGTCTGGTGGAGCTCTCAGCACATTGTCAGCACTCAACCCAAAATAAATCATCATAATAATAGTCATAAACATAAATCAAGGGGGCACAATTCAACTTATTTATAGCTTTACAGGAGAGGCACAATAGAAAAAGTGCAGTTACTTTCCATCATATTATCCTATATCATTTCCAAGCAAAATGTCATATTGTCCACTAGTGTGTAACCAGGTAATGAAGGATTCTGGCGTGACCTGCAAATTCTGTAGGGCCAGAGGTAAAAGATGTGAGGCTGGAAGCTCATGTTTCCTATGTTTCTGTAATTAAAAAATCTAAATTTCTAGGGCTCATTAAGATAATATTTAACATATAATTATCTTGACATTTTAAAAAGGAAAAAGTGTTTAAGACAAATTATGTAGTAATATTTAATCACAAAAATCTACTAGCTCGGCTCATTTCTTCTATGGTCTGTTCACTGATTTCCAAAGTAAAAACTTACAGCTTAATTAAGATTTTAACCCAAAGCTTCATCAAATGGATAATAGCGGATTAGTTAGTGGGTTATGCCTCCCGTATAGCATTTCTATGTACATAGTGTGTAAAACATTTTGAAATCTGGGACACTCTGAAAAATTGGGTCTGAAATTTCTTATGACTGAGTATCAAACTATAATAGCTAGTTCTCCCATTTTTTTTAACTTCAGGAAATTTGGTGAATAGACCCATAACCACAAATATTGGATTATAGGAAAATAACTTGAGATATAACCACCATCCATGATAAAACACTGGAATATTTTTCTAAGGTTTGTTTTGGTGTTGGGGATTAAACCCAGGGCCGCATGCATGCTAAGTGGACACTCCACTACTGACAGACACCCAACACACTTGACCATTTTGGTAAGTTTGCTTTTAGGCATTTTTCTTAGCATATAATTTATTTACAATTTTTTTTTTTTTTTTTTTTTTTGGTGCTGGGGATTGAACCCAGGGGCACTCCACCACTGAGCCACATCCCCAGCCCTATTTTGTATTTTATTTAGAGACAGAGTCTCACTGAGTTGCTTAGGGCCTTGCTAAGTTGCTGAGGCTGACTTTGAACTCGAGATCCTCCTGCCTCAGCCTCCCAAGTGCTGGGATTACAGGCGTGCGCTACCGCGCCCGGCTTATTTACAATGTTTAAAATATATATTTTCTTTTTTATAATTGACAGATAAAATTGTATGTATTTATTGTACACAACATGATGTTTTGAAGTATTTGTACCTTGCAGAATGCTCAAATCTAGATAACTAACATTTCCATCACCTCACCTAGCTTTTGCTTCTGTGGTGAAGATACTTAGCACCCACTCTTCCAGCAATTTTCAAGAATATGTGTTGTCATCTATAGTCCCCATGCTGTACATGAAACATGGACTTCAAAAACACACAAGTGACATGTGGCTATATATTCCCTTTCAAAAAAATAAAAATATTTCAGGAAAAGTGGAAATCCTCAACTCCATTTAAATCTTGAGTCCTGCTACCCTACTTTTTAGTAGTACTTATAAGTTTGGTTTATATTCTTCCAGATGATTGATTTTTTTGTGCTAATATACATATGTATGCATTTTATGATATGTATTATTTTGAAACATGAAAAGCATTATATTGTATTTACATTATATTTCATGTATTTTTTAATGCATATTAAAACAAATTCATCTATGATATACATATGCATTCATCCCTTTTGTCTGCTGTGTAATAGTCTGCTTCTTAAATATACATTTTATTTAATAATATCCATATTTACTATTAAAAATTATATTGCAATGGGCAACTTTGCATATGGTAGAGATGTTTTAAAAAATTAGTAGCTATCTAGAGGTGTAGAAGATCTGGGCCATGGATATGGACATTTTTTGTTTTAAACAGGTATTAGGAAGAGAATGTTCTGATTCACATGGCTATCCCTGATGAATAGTCCCCTCTTTCTGCAAAACATTGCCAATGCATGCGATTATTCAAATCTTCATATTTGGTAAAAAATAGTTAGTGATTTAATTTGTATTTCTCAGGTTATCAATGAGGGTGAGCTTATTTTCAGATTTTTTTTTTCTATTTGTATTTCCTTTTCAGTGAAGTACCTTTTCATATCTTTGGCTTATTTTCTTTATTGGATTGTGTTTTTCTTATTAATTTTTGGGATTTCTTTATATATTTTTGATACAAACATTTTTTCCCTTGCGTATTTATTTCAAATACCTTTCATAGTCTGGTTCTTGACTTTGAACTTTGTTTAGGTGTTTGTTGTTGAAAAGCAGTTAATGATTTTCTGGTATTCAAACTTATTTGTGTTTTATTTTCTTTTAACTTTAGAAAAACAAATTTAGTTCTTATATTTCCTGTAGTGGTAATAGGATAAGCGTAATCCTGGAACTGAACTTGATCAGATATGAGATCAATGTCGAGTGGAAACTCAATTGGTCAATAACCAGTGCTAATGGACTTAATCAATGGGGAATCACAGAAAACATACTGTGCCCCATTTTAACACACTGAAGGTCCTGTTTTCTTTTTCATCAATGGTTTTATGCCTGAGCATATTCTATTTAGTGGCTGGATTCCCCTCCCTTGATTTTCAGCATCATCTAATTAGACATTTGGCCATTTCTATTGAATGGCTCTCTCATTCTGTCACTGAAGTTTTCACAGCAGGTGTTAGTGAGAGCTGAGGAAGCCATGTTCTCCAAGACGTGTTCCAAGTACAAGGGACACAAGGCTTCAGAATGGAGTCCCTGTGGCTGTGTCAGGTGAGAATCTTTCCCCTACTTTCCGGCTTGCCATGTCCTTGGTCATCTGTGTGTTTACAGTAGGTCTCCTGAGCCCCCAAAACCTTCTATAACGTTTGCCTTTCCTGCTTTATTAGCGTGTGCTCAGAGAAAGCCACCAAGCAGTGAGGCAGTGAGACGTTGTTCAGGTCTAAAGTAACTGCTGCTGGAGAGAGCCCATGACTCCTCCTGAGACAGGGACCCCCGAGAGCCACTGTGCCACAGATCAGTCTCATTTGGGTGGTGAGGAACTCTTTGATAGTTTTAGGATTATTTTTGGATCTCTTTGGATTGATAGGTGACATTGAAAAAAATATGTTTTGAGGAAAATTTAATCATATGGCCGATCTTATGTAGGGTATTCTTGTTTGTTTGTTTGTTTGTTTATTTATTTATTTTTAACAGCATACGAATGTTTATTTCAACAAGCTGAAGTTTTGAGTTTGATGAGAAAAAATGTCTCATAGTCCAATTTTACAAATATCTTACTAGGTGACTATATATTAGATGCAAAAGGTGCAGTAAAGGATCTTATAGGGAAGCAACCAAGAGTAGGGCTCGTTTTTCCAAGGCAACCCTTTTGACTCTATTAAGTACCCAATATATCAAAGGATGCTTACAAATGGATACATCAGGTACATTTACAATATTCTCTTGAGAGTTTATTATTAACCAGTCTCATAGGCCACAAGGAAATAAAAGGACTATGTACAGCCTTACGGAAAGCAGGCAGGGAGCTGGGGAGGGCCAAGATGAGTCTAGAGCCTTGGTGGGCGCATTCCCTGGGGAGGGGCCCATGGTGGCAGTTCTGATGACCAGGTATTCTTATTTAATAAAGAACTTTCATATGTCTTACATGGTTTTATCCTTTCAACAAATTGGTGGGCATTATTTTTTTTAAGTAATAGCTTTCTTGAGATGTGATTTGCATATCATTCGACTTACCTATTTGAAGCGTTTAATTCAGTGGTATCTCGTCAGCTTGGACTGCTGTAACAAGTACCATAGCCTGGGTGCCTGAAGCAGAGGACATTTATTCCTCACAGCTCCAGGATGGAAGAGTCCAAGCTCAAGGTGCTTGTAGATTCCATTCTTGGTGAAGACCCACATCCTCACCAAGGTTGCAGAAGGCAACCTTCTTGCTGTATCCTTAAAAGTGAGCTCTAGTCTTTTCCTTTTCTTGTAAGGACAGTGATCTCATCTGAGGGCCCTATCCTCATGATCTTATCTAGAACTAAATATTTCTGCAAATTCCTACCTCCCAATACCATTGCACTGGGGTTAGGACTCCAACATACAAATTTTGGTAGGGAGAGCACAAACAGTCCATCCAACAAGTGGATTCTGATGTATTCATGGAGTCATAAAACCATCCCTGCAACCAATTTTTGTGTATTTTCATCATTCCTCCAAAATTCCCCATGCTAATTAGCTGTCACTCACTACCTCTCTGTCACCCTTCTCAGCCATCAGCTCTGGGCACCTTGAATATACATTCTGTCCCTATAAATTGACCTTTTCTGACCTGTTAATAAAATGGAATCATTTATTTATTTATTTATTTATTTATTTATGTATTTATTTTTATTTTTATTTTTTTGGTACTGGGGATTGAATCCAGGGCCACTCCACCACTGAGCCACATCCCCAGCCCTATTTTGTATTTTATTTAGAGACAGGGTCTCTCTGAGTTGCTTAGGGCCTCGCTAAGTTGCTGAGGCTGGCTTTGAACTCTCGCTCCTCCTGCCTCAGCCTCCTAAGTGCTGGGATTACAGGCGTGTGCCACCGCGCCCGGCTTAGAATGGAATCATTTAATATACAGTCTTTTGTGATTGACTTCTTTTACTTAGAACAATGTTTTCAAGGCTCTACCATATTATATCCTATATTAGTATTTTATTCATGGTGAATAATAAACCATGGTGTGGCTATAACACATTTTGTTTTTTCATTTATCAGGTTATGGAGATGGGTGTTATCTCCACTCTGACGGGTATTACCACCTTTATTTGATAAATGTGAAAATGGTATCAAAGAACCCCAGTGATCTATCAAGAAGCTCCCAGTCAGTGGTAGAACTACTGATGTTAATCCAGTGCACATTTTGCACTTCAAAGATGTCTCCTTTCATATTTCTTTAATCTTCTCCTTGTTTCCCCTTAAAATTAAGGCCACCCCAACATTTATGTTTAGAATACTGCCATTAACTTGATTCTTTTGATGCTAAGTAATTTTCTTTAATGACTGGCTGGGCACCATAAGCATAATGAGATCTAGACATAACTAAAACTTCAACACAGAAATTTCCTAACTGCATTGACTTCAGAAACCCATGCACTCTCTTTGTGTTATTCTGTTTTGATCGGTGATAACAGTGAACAAATTCCTGGCTTACATGTTAGTTATGGGTTGAAAGAATGGAGGACTAAGACGTCTTGAAATCTCCCATGATTCCAAATTTACTGGGTCTAAAATTGCTCTGTTCCCTTGTTCAACGGGTTACATGTGGAAGACTGTCTCAATTGTGAAAACAAACTGGATGATAATGGTGAGCAATAAAGTTTGTAATTCCATAACTTATTTTAAGGTTGCTTCGAATCTGGTATTGAGCACAATCACGATGGAATTTTTGGAATCGAATCTGGACAATGTAACAAAAACCTCTCATATGTGGAAGAAAACACCAATTAATTTAAATGACTTTCCTTGGGGCTTACTGATCATCCTGCTGTGCCAAGCACATTATTAATGTTCAGATGAATTGGCCAAAACATTCTATATTCAGCAATTCATTACTCGAAACTAATGATTTCCATTATCTGGTTGTACCCTATCTTAGTGTGCTTTGTGCTGCTATAACAGAATGTGGGAGACTGGATAATTTATGAACTGCAGACATTGATTTGTCACTGTTCCAGAGACTGGGAAATGTAAGGTCAAGTCACTGGCAGGATTAGTGTCTGGTGAGAGCCAAGATTTCACTTCCAAAATGGTGCCTAGAATATTCTATTTTCCAGAGGGGAGGAAGAAGAGGGAGAGAAAGAGGGCTGAACTTGTCCTTTTATAAGATCATCAATCCCACACCTGGGGGCAGAACCCTCGTGGTCCAATCACCTCTTCTTTTCCCATATTTTAAATTGATGTGTTGTAATTATACATAATAGTGAGATTCGTTGTTACTTATTTGTACATGTACATGATATAACAATAAAATGTGGCCCAGCATTTGCCCTTTTCCTGCCCAATCACCTCTTAAATCCCACCTTTTGATACTGTTAAAATGGCAGTTAAATTTCAACGTGGATTTTGGAGGGGGTGGGCCCTTAAACCATAGCAGAGGGTAAGTTGGCCAAGCTGCACACGTAGTTTTACATTTGGGAGGGACTTTGCGGGTTGGCTAACTTTCAAGCATCTTATTTATTTATTTATTTATTTATTTATTTTTTAATTTCTTTTTTTTTAATCCTTTGTTTTACTTATTTATTTTTATGCGGTACTGAGGATTGAACCCAGTGCTGCACTTGTGCTAGACAAGTGCTCTACCACTGAGCCACAACCCCAGCCCCTCAAGCATCTTATTTTTTTTTAAATATTTTTTTAGTTGTCAATGGACCTTTATTTGTTTATATGTGGTGCTGAGATTCGAACCCAGTGCCTCACACATGCTAGGCAATCACTCTACCACTGAGCTGCAATCCCAGCCCGCCAAGTATCTTATTTTATAGTTGGGGAAATCAAGTCCTAAGAAATTATTGTCTTATTTAAGGTCACAATGTGAAGGTCCGTCTCCCCCTTTCACTTGACATGTGATAGTTGTCAAACTGCGCTTAAGATTCTGCAGGCCTCTGGCAGGACGCACTCCTGACTTCTTGCAATGCTCCTAGGATTTCCCCAAATTTTCAAGGATACTATAATTATTTGTTATGTGAACTTGGCTGGATTTGAGCTTGCGGTGGTGTGCTTCTCTGTGTATTCCCAGTGCCTGGCACAGCTCCAGGCACACAATGGATGCTCTATAAATATCTGTTGAATGAATTAAGCCTACGTTCCTTTGACACTCTAGCCAACAGTCATTCTTTCTGTCTCATGGGATGGCTGGAGATTTTCTAACTCTATTTTTAGCAATGGGACACTTTCTTCCCCAGAAATATCCTGCAGAAAACTCTAGTGCATCAGAAGGAGAGAAGTGTTGGCATGGTTAGCCAGGATTTGAGGAGCCAGGAGGTCTGCCTTTCTGTCTCCCTTTGGGGAGGAAGGAGAAGGGGCATCTTGGAGCATGCCAAGATTCCAAGGATTAGGGAACCAGAATTAAGATCCTAAATAGGAATGGCTGATGCATATTCATCAGTCCTTGTGCTGTTTGAGAAAGGTAATCGTCTGTTAGCTGAGGGAGGAGGCTAAATCTTGCAGGAAGCTACGTGTCCATTTGGTTCTCTCAACAAGCATGCACCGAGCACCTGCTATATATTAGGCTCAATTTTAATAACTAAAGGCACCGAACAGAGTGAGCAAAATGAACCAACATATTTTCCTTCATGGAGCTTATATTTTGGTAGGGAAAATAGATAATAAAAATTACGCTCTGCGTCTGATGGTAATAAGTGCTAGGGAGAAAATTAAAGTGTACCAGAAGTACAGGATGTGTGTTGGGGGCAGTTTGGAATGGAGTAGTCATGGAAGGCCATGTTCATAATAGCTCTGAAAGAGGTGAGGGAGTGAGCTGTGGGCTATTTGGATTCAGTAAATTAAAACCAGGGTTCTCAGCTGGGCGTGGTGGCGCACGCCTATAATCCAAGCGACTTGGGAGGCTGAGGCAGGAGTATAGTGAGTTCAAAGCCAGCCTCAGCAACTTAGCAAGGCCCTAAGCAACTCAGTGAGACCCTGTCTCTAAATAAAATACAAAATAGGGCTGGGGATGTGACTCAGTGGCTGAGTGTCCCTGAGTGCAATCCCTGGTTCCAAAAAAAAAAAAAAAACAAAAAAACCCAGGGTTCTCTGTTCAATCTCCTTTACATGAGATTCCTTACATCATAGGGGACTGCAGAATAATTCCGATGAAGGAGATGATTGGGTTGGATTTTCTTAGTTCAGATCACATCAATAGTCAATGATGGGAAAGCACTTTTATTATGGATGATCTGGGAAGAGCTGACCTGATCACATGGAATGCAATTTTGTCTGGCCAATTATGTTGACTCTCACATTACTGATCTGAGATGTAAATGAATTGCCTTCTCACCTCTCTCTTTATTCCAGTGCAGAAGGAAAGAGTTCCAATCTGCCTTTTTAAAAAGAGGACTTTAAAGATTGGCTGGAGTCTCATCTGGGGTAGTTTAGGACAGGCCTTGCCTGAAGGTGGATAAATCTCTCAAGTCTCATTACTGCCCAGGGTCTTTGCATTAGACGGAGCCTCTCTGGGTGATCTCAGCTTCTCCCTATTAACCAGGAGAAAGTTCTCTGACACTGTCAACCTCCCAGTTTCCCCTGAATTAGATGCACAGAAAATCCTGGGCATGCGGTACCTGGGAGGGTGCAGGAGACCCGTTCTCCATCACTTAGGCCATAAGCAGCATCGTCAGGGCGATGCCTAAGGAAACGAGCCCTGGGAGGCCGCTGTGAGTCTCTAACCACTTTTGCTGCAGACCCTGTTTTCTGAAATGCCTCACTAGCTTCTTTCAAGGGAGGTTGTTATCTGCTTCCCTAAACAACTTGCTCTGCAGCCAAGTCACTTGTGGCAAAGACGAGTTATGGGGCTTTTCAGAACCAGGCTGGCGATGGGAGTAACGGAATTGAGACCAAGGGCCTTTAAGTGCTGTTTGCACGTTCGGTTTTCTTTGGAGCCCCATCCCAGCCCTATGGAGTATAGTGTTTATGTTTTATTTAATGACTGCCTGACACTGAAAAATGGTTGCTATATAGCTCTGTAGTGGGAGCTGGGGAGAGAGAGTCAGAACAATAGTGCAGAGGGGAGCTCGGAGTGAGGAGATGTGCCCGGTCCTGTCATTACCAAGTTCATGCTCTTAGGTTGTTTTTACCTGCCTAAGTACAGTGTCCTGTGGCTCCTCGGAGGACCAGCCCTTGCTTCCTATGTGGTAAAAGCTTGGCTACTATGTGGAGTTGTTGGTAAGTGGTCTTTCTTGGTCGGGGGTAAGGAGGAGGAGATGGACAGGGAAACAGAATTTTGATGCATCACACACACACCAGTGACCTCTGCCTGTACGCACACAGCAGACTTCATGCAACAGGTGAATTCTTTTCATTTTTAAAGGACTACCAGATGAACTTTTAAATAAAGGAAGCTAATAACAAATTATTTGTATGGTAGAGTTTCTTTCTGATTATTAAGATTGTTTATAAGATTGTAGTGTAGACTTCATGAAAGCAGCCACATGGGTAGGATGCCCTGGTAGGCTCCCTAGGGTCTAGCTTAGGGATGTTAGGAGCACCTAGCTTTAGCTGTCAGATCAGGGTTTGAATCTTGCATCCAGCATTTGCAAGCTCTCTGACGGTGGCTAAACCACTTAACGTGTGTGTTTCCAGGTGACTCATGTGCAGAAATGGAGGTAATGATTCTTCCCTCAGTAGACTGTTGTGACATAAAAGGCTCTGGCACATGAAAGAAGCTCAACAAATGCTATTTCCTCCCCTTCCTTCTCCCTTCTCAGTGCATTAGCACACCAATTTGGGCTGAACTGAGAGCATCATCTTGGTTTATCAGAGAAATTGGCCAGTTATGAAGAAGAAGCCATTCCTCAAACTGGGTTAGTGTTTTCCCTGGGTTTTCATGGCTCATCCTCAGGTCTGAAGGCACCTGTGATGATTTCCTGGCTCTGTCCCCTGCAGTGGCCTCAAGGACTTCCCCAGGCGGGGCCTGCTCATGACTCTGTGCCTTTAGAAGTGGTGCCATTTTTGTAATTCATTACATTTCCCAACATGTCAACCTGTCGTATTGAATTCTGGGTTTCCTCTGAGTGCCCAATTCAACATTTTATGTTAACTTCCTTCCTAATTTGGAAAAAGCTTCAGGAAACCAAATGATTTTACAGAAGTTGGCAAATAGGAGAAAAGAAAACTTTCCTCAAGGTTTCTGGAAAAACTGTATTTATTTCCCATAGTTCAAATAAAAATGCCGTATTTTTATGTCATTGGAGTTGACCACCTCTAAGGAGCTCCAACAAGCAGTGGAGACTCATAATAGAACCCAGGGAACTGTCCCAGACATTGCAAAAGAACGTGGAATTTGTCATTCTGACACTCTTGGAAGTTGATATGGGGCCGCTTGATCCCTCCTCATGGAGGAGATGTGCCCATTTACTCATCTATCCTGGGACTGCTTCTTACATAAAGAAAGAATGAGTTGCCTCTCAGAAGATGGTTATTCATTTAAGAAGTTTTTCTGTTCTCTGAAAATATTCTTGCTCTCTTGTGGAGTATCTAAGGGGAGGCAGTGGATTCAAGCATTTGCCAAGTAGTGGCATGATCAATTTCCCTAGGACCATCTTGGCCAATAGCACAAAGCCTGGGGCTCAGTACGGAGCAGAACCCTATGCGAAACATCTGAGAATGCACTGCTTTTGTAGTTCTTAATCAGGGCAAGTGGGACCACAAGGATCTCCTTATTTTTCAGGAGCAACAATAATCTGATAGGTGGCATCTCCACCCCAATTGCTCCAAGGTTTCCAGTGTGGACCCTTCCTTGGCCTGTGCAGGCAGGTTGGTGCTCAGTGTCTGTGTAGAGAACTGCAGTGGAGGACTGGTTCTTCTGCCCCCAATAACACTCTAACTGCATTTTGTATGAGCAATGAATGATTACTGACCTACCGTTCTTGAACTTGTATTCCCAAATTAGTACTCTTCTTCCAAAAAGTTACCTGGGAAGTTTAAATGCTAACTTTAGTGGTACCACCTACATTGTGGTATGATCGTTTCAATCATTTTGGGGACATCCCTTCAGAAACTGCCTTCAGAGGCAAAAGCATAACACCACAGAAAAAGCAGTCAGCTGATATCAGAGACTTTAAAATCTGAGCAGCGCGGCATTGCTCTCTTTGAAAATCAACACTGTTTGAATATATGAGTTCTCCTTACTTTATGGTCAGAGCTGACAGGATGGAGAGAGTGATTATGATCACATCCGAAGCACAGCTCCTGTTAACAACTTGTGCCAGGGAAGACAATCCCGAATTTCGGCTTTTCCTTGATTGTAAGCAATCTGTCCTATTCTGGTCATTGTGTCACTCCTTGGTATTTGTTTAATTTCCTTCTTGATTTTTTAAAAAAGTTTTGTTTTCTGTTCAAGCTTTCTTTTATGATTTCTGAACTGTGTAAGGGAAGTGTTTGCATTTCCAAATTCCAGGCAAAGTCTTTTCCCGACTTTCTCTTCTTCTCATTCTCTAAGCCGTCTTTGATTCTCCTACCCAAGGAAACTGCCAGCCACTCCTGGCCTTTTCAGTTATTCATCTAATTTGTCCCTGCTCACCTGCCACTGTTGCATTTGGAGTCTTGTAGTAATGAAGCGCTCCTCTAACAGGGCTGTGATTTGTTAGTGGCCTTTTGCATGTCACATTGATTACATACGTGTGTGTATCCTCTTTTCTGGGTTCTTGTCTTAACCATATGCCCCACCAGGCAAGTTTCTACTAATTACTGAGGTTATTTAAAATCTCCTCTTTGGAGGGAAAATGTTTTTATACAGCGGTATCTTAAGAAGTTTGGTAGCAAGCAGAATTTGGGGGGGGAGGCAGAAAAGGAACTCAAAGATGGGATGACTGGTAAGTGACCTATCGACCTGTGTCCCTGGGCACCACACTTACTTTTTTGCTTCAATAAAGTCTGGTTCAAAGCAATCTCAATCCTTCATCAAAGAGATTTCCAGCACACTCCCAATGGGTTAACATAAATCTTACTGTTCTCAGTCTTTTTCTCCTTTCCAAGTTGCTTTAAAAAAAAAAAATCAGTCCTTGCGTCTCCATTTCTTTAAATCTTTTATCCTCAGGCTGCTACCACTGGCTGCATGGATTACATATCAGCAGTTAAGAATATTCCACAAAGTCCTGGCTTGTTCTCACCCTGCCGTGCTTACAGTCACCGATTGCGATGAAAGGAATTTGAAAAGCACAGCCAGGCAATCCTGAACCCGCTCAGCACATTCCCTCTCTGCAGCTTATCTCACTGTGGATGTTCTTTTGACCAGCCATCAATCATGTCTGAAAGTTTCCCATGATTCCTGAGATATGAACCTCTTTGATGCAAGTTAACAATACAGCACATGCGGCACGGGCCAAGGAAAATACTTTTGAATTTGAGTTCAAGAAATGCTTTGTTCCAGCT
>JAJEJO010001561.1:48385-92953 GCA_020662805.1 Glaucomys volans
ACAGGAAGTCCCATTGATAAGAAAAAGGAGAGAAGGAAGTCAAAGACTTTGTTTCCCATTGCATCAGGAAAAAGCAAACAAATGTTTGAGACAAAAAAGTTGATGAAATGCTTCTTAGGGGAGAACCAGATACCACTTAAAGACATAAATGTCTATTATGGGAAGTGACGGTAGGTCTACCTAAAGTGTTGGCTGCTGTGGAGTCAGTCACAGGCTTCATTCAGTCTTACAGAGACCGACAGTCCACTCTGTGAGACGGAGAGCAATTTAGTATGGACAAGTCGTGAAGATGGATGATTTTATGTGTCTTTTATTTTTTATGTTTTTCTAGAGTAAAAGTGGGTTAAAAAAAAAAAAAAACAAAATAAAAAACAACAACCAAGTTGCTAAGTGTTTTCTGTGTCTGTGAGTCTGCTGGAGAACTTGACCATGGCAAGGCTAGGCCGTGGCCTTCTGCCGAGCATCCTGGTGAACTGCTCTGTTCTGAGTGTCATTAGAGTCTGCGGGGGAGACAAACGGGCCCCATCATTTCTTCACCGCTCAAGCCTGCGGGAGGAAGGCGACACTGACAGGAGAGGAGCCCCGGCATGGCAGTCACCTTCCCTTTATTTCTGTTCTCCCTTCTTTCTGGGTAATGAATCGGGGTGTCGTTAGCTGCCTGCCTCGTGTTCATCACTGTCAGTGCTGGCAGGGTAACAGATAACGGCAGAGATTCAAGGCCACCCAGGGAATGAAGCCTGACAGGACCTCATTCATCAACCCCTTTTAGGGGGTCTCTGTGGTGGAGCCAGCATGGAAGATGTAATCGAAGCTCACCAGGTCGCACGGGGGCCAGGCCGAGGTGCTCCGCCAAAAAGCGACGGGAGCTGTCAAATCTGCTTTGTAAATGAAGTGTTATCCTAGGGACGGAGTGTTTATAATTGTCATCCTGTGTGTAGTCCCTCAATATCCAAGATCCTCGCTCCCCGCGGTCCCTCTCCTTTCTTTCAGACAAATGAAATTGGCACCAGATAGAGAAAAGGTATGCCGAAAATGGATTTCTTTGACCTTGGGCATACTTAACCAGGCTGCACACCTGAGGTTTATGTTTTTACCCCACGCGTGAGCTTCATCTAGTTGGGCAGCTCAGTTCTTAAGCTGAGGCAGGAACGGCTACTTGAGAGCTGCCTCGTGGTGTCCCCTTCCTTGGATGATCTCTGGCTCACCTCTGTCCACGTAGGTCGATGACTTCCAGGCCCACACCAGCAGCCAGCTAGGATCTCCATTCTGTACTCAGAGCAGTGTGTCCAAATCTCCACTTGGAGATTCCAGGGCACCCTGGAACCGTCACCCCGCATCCGTCATACCCCAGACGGAATGTATCATCTTTACTCCAAACTTGCTTCCCACCTCTATTCTCAGTCTCAAGAAATGCAAAAACCTATAGCAAGAAAAGGAGGTGCATCCCAGTGTCCTTGCTAATTTTTAACAGTTTCTAAACATAATCCAAACAGAATTCTTTTGGAGCCAACTTTTAAATATCTCCAATAATAATCTCTTTGTTTCATATAATTTTTTCCTCAGTCTCCTTAAAGCTCTCTGTATTATAATTTGCAAAATATAGTGCTCACCCACGCAATTTAAATCCAGCATTCTTCATTGACTCCCCATTGCCTATAGAACGGGCTCCAAGCCCTTCCTGTGGAATTCTGGCTCTTCGTAATTTGACTCCTGCCTCTTTGACCATTTTGATTTCCTGGACTCTCTGCTTGGACTTCATAATCTAGCCATGCTGAATTACAGGCATGTCCTAGAATAGACCAGTTCCTTTATTTTTTCTATACCTTTTCACATCCTGTTCCTCTTCCAGAATCATGTAGCCTAGGTAGCAAATCCTAGTCATTATTTAGTCTCCATGCAAAGACTAGTTTTTTTGTGAAAACTTCATGGACTCCCTTACCATCAATTACTTCCTATTACCAGATAATTTTTTACATTTGCTGAAATAATTCAAATAGAACTTATTGAATGTCTCCTATTGTCAAGTACCATATTAGTTTCTTTACATATTTGTATTTCATCCTCAATTCATATTATAGGTTAGATACTATTAGACCAATTAATCAGATGATGAATCTGAAACTCAGAAGGATTCAATAGTTTCCCCAAAGTCATGCAACTCGGGAATGCGCTTCAACTCCAAGTATATTCCACTGCACATGGCTGCTCTTTCCTTTGTTTAAAAACATATCTGTTCATGTCTGGAGAATGTTTTTGATTTCATTTTCTTAGTGCCGTGTGTTCCATAGTGGAGTCCAGCAAACAGTTACTGGATGAATGAAACTTGTAGCGGGTTCCATCTGTTTTGTATCCACAAAACACATCTACTCATGATCTCTGTGTCCCCAACAATCCTAAATTAAAGGTGCAGATATTCCCATTTTTTTTTTTTGAACCAGGGATTGAACTCAGGGGCACTCAATCACTGAGCCCCATCCCCCCAGTCCTACTTTGTATTCTATTTAGAGGACAGGGTCTCACTGATTGCTTAGTACCTCGGTCTTTTGGTGAGGCT
Source organism: Glaucomys volans (assembly GCA_020662805.1). NCBI lineage: Eukaryota > Metazoa > Chordata > Mammalia > Rodentia > Sciuridae > Glaucomys > Glaucomys volans. The sequence continues at coordinate 50,940 of JAJEJO010001561.1, forward strand.
GGCCTTGAACTCACAATCCTCCTGCCTCAGCCTCCCTCGCCTCTGGGATTGCAGGCTTGTGCCACTGCACCTGGCTCAGATATTCCCATTTTTACCATTGTGAAACTGAAGCTTGAGCAGTTAAATGATTTTGCTGGGCTGGGACATGAGGCAGAGACAGTGCTTTGTCACACGATAGCCTGGGGTCTTCTCAACACTTCACGTTGGCTGTCGACGAAAGAATTCTCTAACGACAATGACAGAATAGCATCAGGAAGGAATCACAGAGATGAAGAGCATGTGATCTGAGTTTGTGACTCTGCGCTTCAAGGCTTTCTGTGGTGTCATTATGATTCTCATACAGCTTTTTCTTTTCTTCCTTTTTTTTTTCCTTGCATTCTGCTCTTTCTAACACAGCTCCGCCATCTCCATTGCCCACTCTGTTCAGTCCGGATGGCTCTCCACGTTTCCTCTCATATATCACGTTTACTGTCCCTGCTCTCTGATTTTACTCCCATTCTTTCTGCTGCCAGGAGTGCCCTCCTCCACTGCTGTGCCCAGCCAAGCCCATACATCTCTCAAGGACACGCTCAAGTTCGATCTCCTCTGTGAACTGGTCCCCATGGCTCCATCCTGCCTGCTCTGACCAAACCTAATGTTGTCTGTGCCTTATATTTTGGTCTTGGTTACATAATTTCATTGCGTGCTCCACACTATCTTGCATCCTGTAATTACTTCAGCATCCAACTTTTTATTCCCAGGAAGATTGCAGACTCCTTGACAGGAGGGACGGCACTGTATATTTCTTTTATATTCCACACAGTGCACTGCACACAATTCTACACGGACTCTCCATAAATATTTATTGAATTAAATCGAATATGGCACAGACTACATTTAAACCTTCACAAAAACTCCTTTTCATAAATTAAATGGGAATCGACAAGAGGATTATTGGAGGGGATCACTTGAATATGCTCAGTCTGGGGGAGTACACGTGAAATGGCAAGGTCATCATCAGGTCCTGGGCAAAAAGAAAAGGCTCAACTGGGATTTGGAGCCTGCGGTGGGAAGAAGAAGACTCAGCTAGGCCAGGAGGTGGGAAATAGTGGCTGCAGTGAGACAGTGAGCCAGATAAGCTGATCCATCAGAGACAAGCCTCTCTAGCAAAGGATCTGCAAAGAGCTGTTTTTAAAGTTATTAACAAGGCAAATAATTGAGTCAGGAGATTTATCGAATACATGTCTTGCCAGGTCAGCAAAATATGCTGCTTGCAGTAATTTCTGCACAGGTAGAATGCAGCATTTTAAGAACTTTATTCATAAAAAATTTCTATTTCTTTTTGCTGTTCCCTTCCCCCAGTCTCTCTCTCTCTCTCTCTCTTGTGCGCGCGCACACACACATACACACACACACACCATACATTCATACATATGCACATTCTCTCTTTTAATTGAATAGTCTTCCCTGTATTTTTGGGATGATGACAGTCTGTCTTACCACTGGTTCTTGAAAGATTTTGTGTTTTTGTCGTCATTACCTCACCCTTGAATTGACACATCTGGGTCTATAGGGGAAGCGTGGTTGTAGAACGAACTTGACTTACCATGGCAGTATTGATCCTGAACTGACTGCTCGAACGTAGAATGACATTGTATCAAGCCGTCCACAATGGTTAGTGCATCCCTGGGCATATTGCAATGTCTTTATTTTTTATACCTGCGTTTCTTTGCTCATTCCTGGGTTGGAGTCACTGGGTTACTGCCAGGAATGCTTTCCTAAGCAGTTCTAAGAAGATGGAGACAATATTACAGAAGCACAGATTGAGATTAAATGGCAATGTAGGAAATTATCTTGTCTGTTTCTTTGCTATTCAGTAGGAGACAAATTGTATGACATTTCTATCCATTTGATTGCAACTGAAAATCCTTAAAAATCTCCAGGGTAAAACATGTCACCATCTCTCTAGGAAAGTTTCTGGTGTCCCCTGAAAGAAATATAAAAAAAATGCTCTCATGAGAAAATGTTTTCCTCTTTTTTCCCCTCCCTTTTCCTTTCCCTCATTCTTGATTATAAGGTGATGATTGATTTCCACTTGAAACCTTTCATTGCTACTAAGGAAATAGGCTTTTTATTTTTTTGGTAGTACTGGAGATTGAATCCAAGCACTCTACTACTGAGCTGCCTCCTCCACCCAGAAACAATTATATAGGACTTGAAAGACTCTGTGGGATGGCTGACTCATCTCAGACCCATATACCTTCATCCTGTAGTGAGGTGTGACCACACCGTCCAGTTTGCGTCCATGAGTGCAAACAGAATATGCTAGGGAGGCTTCCAGTGTAGCTCCTTGGAAGAGGCTATAGATTCAGCGAACCTCCCCTTTGCCCCTTGGTCTTTGGCTCAGTCCTCTTTCTCCTTGGGATGTGGAGGTGGGACTGGGGAGCAGCAGATATCTGGAAGACATGAGGTCTAATGTATGGAGAGAGTGTCCTCACTGCCACAAATGGTGGACTGTGAATGACAGAATCTGGGTCCTGACAGCTTCCCTGAGGCACTGCCAGGCCTGCATTTCCCACCCTTAGAAAAGGTATGAAACAAGCAAATCCCATAAGTTTTAAATCACCATTTGTCAGGTTTTCTATTAAGAACAGCCAAGCACCGTCCTATGAACTGATCTACTCATTGTTGGTTTCTGTCATTGAAAATTTCCTTCAAATAGCCCATTAGAAAGAGAAACACACCACAAAGAATTCTTTTCATCACCAGGTCCATTTAGGAACTGTATACAATAATAGATACATTGTATGCCTATATTGTTTCCCTTCCCAGTTGAAATTGTTTTGTTTTCCAGGTGAACTATAGATGGGTGAGATTTCATGGTTGAAGGTGATGCTGACTGCAATGCTATTCTCCTTGTCTACCTCTTGCCTGTAAAATCTCTATGGCTCACTGACAGTCCTAATCCTCGGACTGGCCTTTAGATTTCACTGACATGCACAATGACACTGTCATGAACAACACCTGGACTCATTTCTGTATCCTGCCTATTTGTGACTATTTTCATCTTTTAAAATCTGATTCTTTCCTGTGTGTGTGTGTGTGTCGGGGGCGGGGGGTACTAGGGATTGAATTCAGGGGCACTTAACCACTGAGTCACATCCCCAGCCCTTTTTTGTATTTTCTTTAGGGACAGGGTCTTACTGAGTTGCTTAGTGCTTCGCCATTGCTGAGGCTGGCTTTGAACTCCCAATCCTCCTGCCTCAACTTCCTGAGCCACTGGGATGACAGGTGTGTGCCACCGTGCCCTGGCTATTTCTTCTTTAACTTTCAGGATTATCATCAATTTTACATTGTATAGCTGGATATCCTATACAATGCATTTCCCACCCTTAGAAAAGGTATGAAACAAGCAAATTCTCCAAATATCAGGCTAGAGGTCTTTTTGAGAGGCCATAGTTCCAATTTATTCTTTGGAGAAACACACAAGGCTTTTAGACTGTCAAGAAGCAGCCCCACCAAAATGACCGGGGGAGTTCGGAATGTATGACCTGGCTGTACTCAGCCAGCTCCACAGGAGAGGAAAGGGAGGAGAGGAAAAATACAGACAACCTTGTCTTGATTTGCATCCTGCTCTTTGTCCTTCTGCCTTTATTTTCTAAAGTAGTCATGCTTTTTTTTCATATGTAAATCTCTCTCTAAGGTAAATGAAAGATTAAATTAGATTTTATATTATTATGGTTACTATTATTGATATGTTAAATCATCGGTCTACAAAAAGTGAAAACCACCTTCAGTGAAAAGATATTTCCACAGGAAATTTGAAGCCCTTCCCCCTCCGTTGACTTAAAACATATCAATAGCTCCTCTTGGTTTTATCCATTGATTTTAACCACTTTTGCCCTGAACATGACTCAATGTCTAAGTTATATTTATGTTTGTCCTCCTCATTAGCTGCTTTGGGAGAGTCCGACTTCACAGTATTGGGAAATCATCAGCCCTACATTCCTCTAAAGAAAGGTAACTCCTCTAAATAGGAGGGGACCTTGGCAGAAAGAGGCTGGTGTTTGACACTTTGGACTTCAGAAGTGTCTGGGATTTGGTCACTCCCTGCCCATCCATCTCTTGGCAATTGCAGTTATGTTTGGAGGAGTTTGGAGGGTAGGATTGTGGATGACTGGTCAGCGGAAGGGCAGTTGGTGGCATTCACTTAGGAAACTGGGCCCACGTTCACCCTGTCAGCAGTGTTGTGGCCACCCTTAGCTCTTCCTGGTCCCTCTAGGAAACACAACGCTGGGTGGTGAGGTAGAACACGGACCCTCAAGAGGTCCACTCCAAAGCTGAGGCGAGTGAATGTTCTGCCACACACAGCAGAAGGAACATTGCAGATGCAATGGTTAACAAACTTGATACAGAAAGATGCTTTGGATGATCCAGATGGTTCGATGTAACCACAAGGATCTCCAGAAGATGGAGGCAGGAATGTTGGAGTGAAGAGGGATTAGAAGATTCCATGCTACTGGCTTTGAAGATGGAAGAAGTCCCTTAAGCCCAGGAATATGGGTGACTCTTAGAAGCTGGAAAAAGCAACGACTCTCTCCTGGAGTTTGCAGAGGAACCAGCCCTGTCTACACCGATTTTAGCCTGGAGAAGCCCATTTCAGACTTCTGACTTCCAGGATCACAAGATAATAACTCTGTGTCATTTCAAGTCACAAATTGTGGAATAATTTGTGAACAGCAGTAAAGGGAAGGTAAGTAAGAGAAAAAGAAAGCAAAGTAACGGAGTGTGCTTGCTTTTCTACTTGAGCTATTTATTCTACCCAACTCCCCTCCATCTCTCTTCTCCTACTCCAGCTTGCACCATGAGAACTATTGGTTTTATTAATCCCTTGGAATTTTAGATAATAAAATGGGAATAGGCACTTAAATTCCTGTTCTTTGTGACATTGCTCTCAGGTGCCTAGCAAATACAGTCGTTTTCACACATGAAGATGGCACTACTGAGGCCACTCAGTCACATCCCTCATCACCTTGAACTTGGATTGTTGTAGCAACCTCTCTGTTCTCCATGGCATAGTAAAAATGCCACCCATCTCTGATGAAATGAAATGGATCTTTCCAATGCACCATCTTATCATGGAAGTTCCTGATCAAGAATCAATACTGGCTCTCCATTTCTTAATAAGTCAACTTGGTCTTCTTCCTCACGTGTAGGACCTGATTCTACTCCAGCTCTCCAGCCTGAATGGAAACATGCATTCTGTTAGATTGGCTCACTCACTTCCCTGTCTTGAAAATTCCATGCCATAACATGGCCATGTCCACATGAGTCCCCTTCCCTCATCTTTAATTCTTTTCTTTCCTCTCTCCCTCCCTCCACTCCCCTATTACTTTCTGTACATTTTTAAAAGTGTAGCTCAAGTTATCAAATGTTCTTGACTCTTCTGACTTCTGGTGACCTTTTCCTTACCTGATTACTGATTACTCAACTGTTGTTGGGCCCAATTATGCAGTTTTAGTTGAGAATGGAAGGCTGTGTTCCCTTCTGCCTATGGTTTAGGGTAGAGCACATGGCAAGGATGCGAATGGATTTATACTTGGTCAACCTCATTCTCTCCTGACTTCTTTTTTTTTTTTGGACCAGGGATTGAACTTAGGGACACTCGGCCCCTAAGCCACGTCCCCAGACCCATTTTTGTATTTTATTTAGAGACAGGATCTCACTGAGTTGCTTAGGACCTCGCTAAGTTGCTGAGGCTGACTTTGAACTCGCGATCCTCCTGACTCAGCCTCCCAAGTCGCTTGGATTACAGGTGCGTGCCACCACGCCCGGCCTCTCCTGACTTCTGAACCCCTTCCTCACTATTGTGGAACCAATGCCACAGATTCTCCAAAGACTTAGTTGTGGTTCAGAAAAGCAGTAGATTCAGAAGCTGCTGGTGGATGCAGGTAGGAAACCTGGAGGCAATCAGTTCTCTCCAGCTGAGTAAACTGTCTCTGGTAGTGCTTGGAAAATGCTGGAATGTTATCTAGCTCTTTGATTGATCAAACAGTCTTTTTAGAATATTCCCATAGTCTTCTCTATCATTTCACATTTAAAGATAGAAATGAATTAATATTATTATATAAGGTTCCAAGGATTTTCTTAAAATTGTAACCTAGATATCAGAACTGAAATTTTCATCTTGCTGGGAGGAGGTCATCTCTCTTTTATATTTAAGTAAAATTTGGTATAAGTCCCCATTCCAGTGGAAAGGTCAGTGTTTCTTCCATTATTTCTGAGATTCTAGGAAAGTGACTTCCTTTTTTTTTTTGTAATCACTTCTGGCTCTGAGTTCCTACTTTGGCTCTATTTTTGATTTTCAGTCTGCATTTTGGCCCTTTGAGATGCTATCTCTTATCCTGCACAATGTTATCCTGGGGATATTTGCCTTTATTCAATGTCTTTTCTCCTCAAAGTTCCACCAATTTAGGACATAGTGTGCTGCAGAGATTTGGGGGTTGATGGTGGGTTGACCTGGAGGGTCAGAGGTTCTGCATTCGCTGCTTTTTTTTTTTTTTTTAAATGCACATTAGACATTCCTATTCTACACTTCAGACAGATCTGCCTTAGAAGTGACTGGTCATCTCTTCTACTTACCCACCAGACTTCCACTGTGCTAGGATTTGCACTCCTTCCTTAACCCCATTCACCTTCTAGATCACGATTCCTGTTTCTGAGGCAGAGACCTCCAGATAGTCTTTTCTCTTCTCCTTGATGACCCAAGTCAAACCTTGAGGATTTTAAGTTGATAATCAAATGCGTCCATTTAGGTGTGTTCCTGAACAAAATTAGTTTCTCCTTGGGGTAAACCCTGCTAGTAATGCAGTAATTCCTTCTCCTTTACCTTGAGTGGAGAACATAAATCCAAATTACTAAGGAAGACTATAAATGTCTTCACTACATCTCTTTGTGTTTGGGAATTGTGGGTGACTATTGTTTCCTTTTTTAAGGACTTTTTAATCTTAAAAAATTTCTACAATGATTATGTATTGCTTTGTAATAGAAAAAAGTCAATACAACGAGTTGATCAAAAAAAATATAAAAGGAGAATTAGTAAAAGTGAACAAAATATAGGAACTCTTTATTTATATTTTGAAATGTTAATTTATCTGTTTGTTTCAGTATTTAGGTTCCTAAAAGAAAGAGCCTAATTTTTTGGTAAGTTTTTTCTAAGGTCCTAATGCAGAGTGGCTCTCTGATAAATGTTCAATGATGTCTATTTGATTCACACCCTTAGCTGACATATTGGCACAGCTTCAAGACATTAAAGCTTTTTATGGGGAAACTTCATGGGTACAAGTTATTGCCATTATCAGTGTAAGACACAAAATAAAATACCCTTAAGTTGGGCCCATGGGAGCAAGGCCTATAAAGCAAAAATAACTTTGAAGAGAGGGAACTGAAATGATCAAAAGAAATGCTGAAAGTATTGAAGATACACAAATACCAGAAAGATATCCCGAGACCCAGAAAGATAGGCTATGAAACCCAGGTGTTTTTTTTTTTTTTTTGCCCCAATTTTTCTTCCTGTTTCATCTCTTCTGCTATCACTTTGCTAAATCAACAATTCAGTTTGGACCAGCTGCTCTAGTGATAAAGCTTTAAATAAGGATGTGGAAACCGAGACACGCGATGGAGTCATCTTTTACCATAATATATTTTCACAATGCCTAACAGTTCCCCATTTAATCAAGAGATTGGCAGGACAGGGAACAAGTTGGTAATTTGCAGTTGGGATGTAATAAAAATGTTATAATTCATGGATGAGACACCAAGACTACATTATGTATTATGATTTTAACTTGACTTATAACTCTTTCTAGAATTTAAACTGTCATATCCGACCATATGCGTTGACTTTTATAGTGATTTAATGAGTTGTTTGGTGAAAATAAATGTTGACAAAGTTATGAAATTTTCTGACTCTTCTTCTTTTTTTTTTTTTTTGTTGTTGCTGTTTTCCCTTTGAAGATGAGAGCTGGCTGTCTTACAAATGCCTGAGTCTCTCTTCCCCTGTAATCCATGACTTGGATCTTGATCCTTGAATGGAGTTTGCTCATATTTCATGCTTGACCTTGGTGGATAGATCATGATAAAGAGAACCTAACAAAGTATATTGATATATCTCTGGTGGCAGTGAGATAATGGTGTGAGCTTTGGAAATATGGGATCCAAAGCCCTTGTGTTCAAAGTGTCAGTCGATTTGCCAGTGAGGTGTTTTATCTTGAGGATGTGGTTCAGCGTTAGCCTAGTTTTTGCTGAGGGGCCATGTTGCAGCGATTCACAGAGTTGCTGGAGTTGAAGAGTGAATGATTACCCTGTAAGGACGAGCTCGATTCCCATGGAAGCTCACAGGAGACTCCAGCTACTATGATGGATGCCCTTGATACTGAAAGACGTGAAGTAATGCCAAATTGCAATAGTAGGAGTGTAGCAAAGGATCTTGTCAAATGAGTTGTAATTTGAGCAGGCACACATTTTACACTCGTTAAGGAAAGTAAGGAACAACTAATTGGCTTATTATGCACTCCCTAATTGGTTCAGCTAACTTTCAGTTATGGCAGAAGGGAATAAACAGGGGAATCCTGTTTGGGGATTTGGCAAGGCCAGAGAGACCTCATGAAATTTCCCTATGATAAAAATGATGAGATGCACCACCATTTAGCAAATATAATAAGGAAAGAACGCATAACCTATTCAGAGCTGCCTAACAGTCCCGGCTGTGTGGTCAATGAGCCGTCCTGAGCACCAGAGTCCCTGGGAATAAAGTGATCTGATGTCGGGGAGGGAATGACCTCTTTTAGGACACCTGGTAGCCTGAAGAATGACTTACCACTCACTTGTCCACCAAAGGACATTCGCCTCACAGGGGTGACATATTTCTTACTCATGAGTTTCATCCCAAATGCTGCTGTTATCTGCATCTATAAAGGGCAGTGGAAATTCCAGGAAATTACCGAGCTGGTGTGGACTCTCTTTTTCTTCAATTGCCCACATATTTGAGGCAAATGGTTTTTTCACCTAAGCGATAATTGCCTCAATTTTGAATTTCACTTTGGAAATGTGGACAAGATTGTGTCACAGGAGGGAAAAGTATTAAAGCTGTTGAAAGTTTCCAAAGGGTTTTAGAGACTCTTCATAATGCTGTTAAAAGAAAATTTGCTTGTGCTCTGCAGCAAGGTGTTGTCGATCCATTTCTACCCTTGAACGTTGATTATGTAACCTCAAGTTTTCATAGTTAGACTTATAAATGTGACTTACTCTCTGAATGCTAAAAAATGGAGTATGGTCTTTTTCAACGTGGGAAGATGATCTCTTCTCGCCAACTCCACTGCTAACACCTTGTCCAAAATACTGAAGCAGAGAGCTCCTGAATGACCTCATGCTGAGAATCAAACTTCCCCACACCGAGGACAGACACCGAGGACATCACGCCTGAGTATTCCCTGGCTAAGCACAGCCTAGCTAAATCTACACGTGCACAACGCCTGGCTTTTGTTTCTCTAAATTGTGACAGCTTCCGTGTGACTGGGGGAGAAAGAATCTAACTGCTTCTCCCCAGTTTGGCCAAACTGCACAAAATTCCTTTTTTCCAACCTTTATTATTTCTTACGTGGGCAGGCGGGGGAACCTGGCCTGCCAGGACACAGGCGGCTTCCTGGCTTGGCTCCCATAATGAAGCCATCTCACACCTGGCCTCCCACTTCCACCCTCGGTCTGGCTGCTGCTTCTATTTTCCGTACAGTGACCAGAGTTATCCTGGTCCTTTGTTATTAAAGCACAAGTTAATTTGGCCAATTTCTTATTAAAATCTCTCTAGTGACTTCTCATCTTACTTAGGTCAAAGTCCCTGGTCCTCACTATGGCCAAAATGCCGAGCAAGCGCTCTGCCCTCTCCTGTGACCCTTTTCAGTGTTCCTATGACCCTGGCTTCCTGGTCATTCCCTGACCACGTGGACCGCTGTCTCCCTCATGACCTTCCTGCTTGCTCTTTTCTTCTGCTGGGAATGCTCTTGCTCATTATCTTATGGCCTCGTTGCTTCATTCCTCCAGAAACTCTGCCCGAATGGCCTGTATGGGAGAAGCGTTCCATGGCCACTATGTAAGATAGGTGCTTCTCTTGGTGCTCCTTCCTTTCCCTATTCGCCTTCATAGAGAGGGTCATCCTCCGATATTCCCATATTGATCTCTTGACTTGTTCACTGCCAGGCTCCAACTCCACCTGTTAAGGACACGAAGGCAGAGACTTTGTACCTTAGCTTACTTCTTGTGACAGATGGAACTTTCCGAGATGCTGTCCCACATTGTCTAGTTAGAAAGTGATATTGACTCTCTTCCCTGGAGAGGTGTGGGAGGGTCTGCATTTAGTCCCATGAGTCTTGGCAGGTCTGTGACCATTGGTAGAAGTGACATTATGAGGTTTCTGAGGGTAAATCCTGAAAGGCCCTCTACTGTCCCCCTGGTTCTCTTGAGACCCCCAGTCCTGGAACCCAGCTGCCCTGCTGCCAGGCATCCAGGCCCCACAGAGAAGCTACTTTTAGTCACCCCCTAGGCCCTCATTGTCAGCCACACCATGTGACAAACATGTAACTGAGGAAGACTTGGTGAGGACTCCAGGCCTCGTCACCATCAGTCACCATCACCATCTCATTGCAGCCAGATCAGAGATCCCAGGAGCCAAGTCTTCAGGTAACCCTAGGTGGTCAAACCCCCAAGCCCCAGAGCTGAGAGGCACAATGATTGCTCTTGTTTGAGCCACTGAATTTTGGAACATTCATGTAGAAATCAGTAGACCCCAGGACACTGTGATACTCCCGAGAGCCCAAAATAGTGCCTGAGCCATGCTTCTTCCATAAATACTTCCTAAATAAACAAATGGCGCACTCCTCTGGAGATAAAAAATACACAGGTTTCTAGATGGACTCTTCTTCCAGTTAATGAGTATCAACTCCATTAACTCATTTATGTAGTACACAGCCCCTGTGTATTTGAAAATTTCAGGCTAGCAGTTCCCCTGAGATGTCTAGATACAAATATAAAACATAAGCTACCTTTGTACATTACCTTCCTTTGTTGATATGAACAAAGGAAGGTACACTTAAGATGAAGCTTAAACATTTGTGTTACCATTTTTGATCATTTCACTATACATGCACATCTTCCTAGAGAGTGTTATGAAGTCTGGAAAAAGATTCTGATGCGGAACAGGCGGAGGTCCTGGAATTACCTGTTGATAGCCCTTGTTTTGTGTATTTCTTCCCAGTCATTATTGCCAATCAATTGTGACTTACAGAGAGTATGGAGAGTATAAAAATATTCTAGTATAGAAATATTGCTTACCTTTTTTTTTTTTTCTTATCACTACAGTAGGATTTCAGACTAAAGAAAAGGAAGGCAACCAGTTTTCAAAGTCATCATAAACCACAGAAAAGAAAATTGCTTAAAAATGGGCTCTTTTCTCAATAAGACCTATTATTCTGGGCCTGCATTGTTTTTCTCTTTCCTACTTGGTCCCAAGGCTACGGGGAGTTCCAGGCACAATCCTTAAAAATGTCACCTGTGTCCACCCTCGTAAATCAACCTGCTGGGTATGGTGATGTATGTCTGTGATCCCAGTGACTCAGGAGGCTGAGGCAGGAGGATTGCAGGTTCAAAGCCAGCCTCAGCAATTCAGTGAGTTCCTAAGCAATTTACTGAGAATCTATCTCAAGATAATAATTAAAAAAACATAATAAAAAAGGGCTTGGGATGTGGCCCAGCGGTTAAGCACTCCGGGTTTCAGTCCCCGGTAAAAAAAAAAAAAAAAAAGTAAACCAACATGATCCAGTCACTTGACTTTAGACATGGGGGTGTCAGACTTCTTTTTGGAGTGGCTGCAAAGAGGCCTGGGAATGGCACTTCCTTCCTTCTTTGACTTAGAATCGTGTGGCTGTTGGCAGGACTCTGCGGCATGACAGGCAGCTGTGGTCAGACACTTGGCCATTCAAGCATGGAACACAGACTTGCTGAGATTCGGGTAGAAGGCCAGGGCTGGCTGTGGCTCTTTGTCTTTGAAAACAGGCAGAAGCCATGCAGGAAGTGGCCGTGTCATCCAAGCTATGGTCCTAAAACGTCTGAGTTGCCTATCTGAGCTGGCTCCAAAAGGAAACCTGGGCAGTGAAGGACACCTCAGGGGCGGAGGGTGGGGGGACCATCTCCTAACCAGTGCTTTTCAGTCTCTATACTTCAGCCTTGGGGACAGTGGGGACTCTTCAGACAAGGGTCCTATTCATGTTCCATGCCCCTTAGTCTCTTCAATCTTGAGGATTTTCTGTTGTCCTGGGGGCTGACAGCAAGTTTGCAAAACAGCATGAATGAAGAAAGTCACACGAGAAATTCACTGTGGGCTGGAGGCAGAGACAGAGCACAGAACTCAGGATTTAAGACCTGGCCCCGGAAGACTGCCCAGCTCCGGCACAGAATCTTCACACCCCAGTGGGGCGAGTGTGGATTGAGCCCCAGAGGAGCTATTCTAGCTGCTTCTGGGAGGAGCAGAGACAAAACTTTCCTGAATTGTTCTGGCTTGAAATCCTGATTCTTCTTGTTTTAAGGATGCTTTATGATATAGCAACAAATATCCAAAATCCATTCCCAGTCCTGCCTCCCAGAAGGAACAAAATTTAACTACCCCTGGTTTTGATACCTCTTGGTGGCTACTGATAAATAGGAAGACATTTCTTGTTCTGTGATTTATTAATTGCATCATTGCCTATTGATTTTTCCCTATGGTAGGCCAACACTGTAAGGTTCCAGTTTTATTTTAATCAAATTGTTTTTTGAGAAAAAGACAATGATAAGGCCAATGTTAGCTCACTCATGGCCCATTTCTTCCCACCCTCAATTTCTTTTCTTTCTTTGGGTGGTGCTGGGATTGAACTCAGAGCCTCATGCATGCTAGGCAAGTGGTCCACCACTAAGCTATACCCCTAGCCCATTTTATTTTGAGACAGAGTCTTGCTGAGTTGCCCAGGTGAGCCTTGAACTTGTGATCCTCCTGCCTCGGCATCCTAGGTAGCTGGGATTACAGGTGAGTAGCCTCTTCAGCCTCAATTTCTGCTCCCCAAAGTCAGCCATTTTCAATTCTTTAATTGTTATCCTGGTATTAAGCCGACCTTGACAATATTTTGATCTTTACCTTTTAGACATTATCCATTGCCTTCTGACTAAAAAAAAAAATAAATAAAATAAAAAAAATAAATTTTAGCTTTCTTAACTGCACACTTCACTACTACCCCTTCCCGATACACACACTTTGATTTCTTTGCACTCAAAGTAGAATTATCATAGTTTTGGGATAATTAAGACTCCACTATCTACATGACTATGATTATACAAATATTATTGATAATTGAGCTGGATATATATTTTATACATTTCCTTCCTTAAACATTTTTTTCTTAGAGTTGATAATTATTCTATTTTTTCTTTTGCTTAGCTCTCTGTGTAACCATTAATACTTTAGTCAAAACCTGAAGTATTCGTGAATATAAATAAGTATTATAAATAAGTATGTATTCACTTAAAAGTGAAAAAATGCTGTTTCTCTCTACCATATAATATGAAGACAATTGATCATTTCCACTTTCTTGGGAGATCTCCTTCCTAAAGTTCTCTGACTTGCTGCTCAAATCAACACTGGATGCTGTCTAAGACTGCTACATGGCTTTTGCCCTAGGGTTTCCTTATCTTGGGAATTTCTTTTATTTCTCTTTTATGTTGGATACCCTGTGTATTCGCTGTCTATTGGTATGTAACAAATCACCCTAGAAGTTAGCAGCTCTAAAGGACAAACATTTATTTTCTCCCAGTTTCTCTGGAACAGGTCAGGTAATGGTTCTGGTTCAGGTTTCTCATGAGACTAAAGTTATCTGAAATTGGAGCATCTGCTTCTGAGCTCACATGCCTCTTGGCAAGAGGATTTAGTTCCTTTTTTTTTTTTTTTGGTACTGGGGATTGAACCCAGGGGTACTTTATTTTTGAGACATGGTCTTGCTAATTGCTTAGGGCCTCGCTAAGTTGCTGAGGCTGGCTTGGAACTCACAAGCCTCTTGCCTCAGATGGGTCAGAGTGTTACTTCTGTCATTTTCTGCTGGTCATTCAGGCCAATCTTTGTCCAGTGCCAGAGAGGACTGTACAGGGATGAGAATACCAGAGGAGGGGCTCCTTAGGGGCCACCGTGAAGAATGGCTACCACACCTTCTGTCTGGGAGTCTATGTTTTCCCTCCTTAGCTGGAGGGAAAGGAGGGTATTTGCTTTCCTTCATTACTGGTTTCTTCTAGTAGCATTTTGGAAAAGATTTGGAAGTAATTTTTTTTAGATTTTGCGTTTGTGCATATTTTTTATCCTTTACTTTAAATGATGGTTTGGTCAGAGTTAGAATTCTAGGTGGCTATCATCTGTTGTTGTTTGGATCTGGAATGTTCCCCCAAAGCTCATGCATTGAAGGTTTAGGTCCCAGTGCAGCAACCTTCAGAGGCGGGGCTTTCCAGAAGTGATTGACAGTTCTGACCTTATCAGTAGATTAACCCATGGAGTGATTCATAATTTGAAGGCATTATTGGGAAGTGGTGGAAGATTTAGGAGGCAGGGTATACTGGGAGGAAGTAGAACATGGGTGAGTGCCCCGGAAGGGTATGTCTGATCCCTGACCCTTTGCTAAGTGCCTGAGCTGAGCAGCTTTCCTCTGCCACAGCCTCCCGCCATGATGTTCTGCCTCACCAAGATCCAGAAGCATGTCATCTGACCAGACACTGAAACCTCAGAAGCCTTGAGCCAAACTCAGATCTTTTCTCCTCAGCGTTGATTTTCTCAGGTGTTTGCTGTAGGTAACAGAAACTGGCTAGCATGTCATTTTTCCTGATGGTTTTGAAGGCGTCACTCCATTACCATGTCCTTTCCAGAGCTGTTATTGGCAGGTCTGATGCCTTTCTGGGTCTCGTGGTTATGTGTACCTGTTTTTATGTTCCTGAAGCTTCCTGAATCTTCTCTTTATCTCTTATATTCTGCAGTTTCATATTGATGTTTTTTTTCCCCTTCATA
The DNA here is from genome assembly GCA_020662805.1 of Glaucomys volans. Lineage (NCBI taxonomy): Eukaryota > Metazoa > Chordata > Mammalia > Rodentia > Sciuridae > Glaucomys > Glaucomys volans. The sequence continues at coordinate 66,043 of JAJEJO010001561.1, forward strand.
CATTTGTGTATTTCCCTGGAAATAGACTCTTTCCATTTGGAACCTCAAGATCTTGAATTCTGCAAAGTTTTAATTTTTTTTTTTTTATTTATTTGAAAAACATCTCAGCCATCTCTCTCTGGGGATGTATTGGTGGTGTATGTTGACCTGTGTTGGTTCTCCGCTCTTCTAAGTATTACATTTTTCTATTAGCTATCAATTTTTATTTGATCTGTTTTCTGAAAGACTTCTTCAAGTTTGTCTTTCAAAACCTTTATTGATTTTTAAATTTCTGCGTTGATGTTTTTAATGTCCAAGAAGTCATTTGTTGCTTGATGACCGGACCCTTTTGTGTTCTGTTTTTCTTCTTAGCGTTTGTCCTTCCATTCTGTTCCATTGTTTGTCTGTTTGGCTCTCTGGGAATGTCTGGCTTAGTCATTCTGTGCTGTTAGCAGGTCAGAGAGAGGGGTCTCAGCTACTGAACTGTGAGCAGAGGCAGGGCTGTGGAGACTGGGGCTTTAATTTAGGGTAACTGGCAGGGGCGCTTCATTGATGGATATGCCAAATCAGTATTTTATAGCTCCTTTTTCTTAGGTTGTTCAATTTCCTCAGAAAAATCGCCCAATCTAGTGCCTTGGGTGTGTGTGCCGAGGGGTGGGTTACCAGCAGGCTGCTGAGACTGGAGGAGTAGGACAGGGGATGAGGGTCTTACCGCCTGCTCTGTGTGACTCCACCCAGATTTCCTGCTTTAGCAGAAGGTCCCTCAGTTCCGCTGCCAGCCCTGAGTCTAGAGTGTCTGGGTTTAGCCTCTCAGCAGCTTGCAGCTCAGGGAGAGGGACAGGCACGTGATTGTGAGCTGAGAGGACCTGGGGCCTCGGGGAGGGGTCTAACTGCTTTATGGACAGACAGACGCCTCTCTCAGACTCACCCTCTGTCTAGCCTTCCTCAGGGGAGGGACGTGTACGTTGCCATTGCTGTATGTAAAGGGACATTGATTAGGACAGTGGTTCTCAAAGTGTGGTCCAGGGAACTCTGGGGGTCTGAAAGGTCAAAATATTTTTTTAATAATAATACTGAGAGGGCTGGGGATACAGCTCAGTTGGTAGACTGCTTGCCTTGAAAGCACAAGGCCCTGGGTTCAATCCCTAGAACTGCAAAAAAAAAAAAAAAAAAATTAATACTGAGATATTATTTACTCTTAGTCTCCTATGAGCACACCAGGGAATCTTCCCAAGACTGCGTGACCTTTGGTATCAACGGATTGAATGCAGAAGCAGAGGCAAAAATCTAGCTGTCTTGTTAGGGAAGGTGTTACAGAGATTTGAAAAAACACAAGGTTACTCCTCTCACCACATATTTTTGTTTTGGAAAATATAATTATTTTTCATAAAATGTGCTGTTAATCTTAACATATACTGGATTTATTAGCACTATTTAAATGAATAAATAGATTGTCAAGAAATCAGTTTTATAGCTCATATGGATTAGTTTGGTTTAGATCGTAAATGCCCAATCAAGATGCATTTGCTAAAGGCTGGGTCCTCAGCCTGTGCTGCTCTGGGGAGGTGGTAGAGCCTTTAGGAGGTGTGGTCCTGCCAGAGGAAGTTAGGTCATTGGGGGTGTGCCCTTGAAGGGGATATGGGACCCGGGCCTCTTCCTTTCTCTCTCTTTACTTCCTGGCCGCCATGAGGTGAGCAGTTTTGCTCCACTATGCTCACTACCATGATGTTTTGCCTCACCGCTGGCCCTAAGTGACAAAGCCAACAACCATGAACTCTGAAACCTTTCTTCCAAAATAGGTACTTCTTCCTTTTAAGTTGATTATCTCAGGAATTTTGTCAGTGATGGAAAATTCACTAACACATTCATAGACATATAGCACCAATAAGAACCAAGCATTTTGACGTCTTCCATGATTTTGAAGAGTCTAGAAGGTTCTCGAGACCAAAAAGGTTGAGAATGCTGCATGAGAATCCTACTTCTGGACTCTTTCTTCCCTTTTCTTTTATTAGTTTTTGCAGAGTTGGGCCTCATGTCGTGCATGCTAGGCAGACACTCTGCCACTGACACTCAGACCTTCTTCCTCCTCGACTACTCCCCAGGTGACGAGGAGTGACTCAATTGATTGAGAGAGATATGAACATCCTCACATCATGGAATTCCAGAAAAATTCAGGATTTGGAGGTGATGGGAGACAAGCCATCCTGAGAGCACCTCCCATTTTCCAACTGAGCACACGCCAGTTAAGACATAGATGTGTGAGCCAGAGGGCACAAGATCCAAACGTCACCCTCTGCGTGGGATCCTGGACCTCATCCTGGACCACAAAAAGACAAGTGGAGAACGAATGAAAGTCAGATGGGGCCCATGGATTGGTTAACAAGTTCTGACTCTCCAGCTTTCTCTCTTGATCCTGTAGTGGCAGGACATTAGGGGAAGCTGGGCCTTACACAGGAACTCTGTGACTCTTTCAACTTTTCCATAATCATTTCAAAAGGAATTTTTTTATTTTTAAAAGTTAAAGGTCTCCTTGATTACTAGAAATCAGGGTTAATTCTGCCTGAATTAGAGAAATCAACTCCAAATTAGACAGATGACTTAGTCATAGTTGAAAACAGTGGTGGCCAACTCAAGTCTTATCACAAAACAGATCCAGTGGGCTCTCCATTGATCCCTGGCCAAAAGCCAATGAGAAGAGGATGGTGCCTCCTGTCTTCTTCCCTCCACCCCTCACTCTGGCACTTTCCAGCCTCCTTCCTCTGAATCTCCATCACTACACGTTCTCCTGCTTGCTGTCTTCCAGAGCTTTGTTGATTCCCCTCTTCCACACTTCTCTGCTCTTTTATTTCCCGTGAGTTGCTTTCTGAGAGGCTTCCATTTTCTCTCTGCGTGTGGGGTAGTTGCTGAGCCTCCTCATGCTTTGAGAACTTGGGAGTTAATGTATTTTTTATTCCTCTAATATTAATATTGCTCAGATTTCAGGAAAAAGCAGAGATAAATGAATAGATTTAATCTCCTTGTTTAATTAGAAATCTGGCCCCTGATGTATAATCCTTCCCATTTGTACATTATTTTTTGCTTTTCAATGGAGAATCTTATTTAAATACCTTCAATGAGTATTGTACTTAAACAAAGCTTTATAGACACTCTTAAAGCAAGTAAAGACTATGGAAAAATTATGGAGAGATTGGGTTAGCTTCTTCATTAATTTTGCAGGTATATCTATTTATTGTAGTGGGACACCTGTGGGCCCCAATTAGAATGCTTTTTGTAACTTATCTTGCATTTCTTAGCTTGGAGTCAGAAGCCTTGTCCAGGGATTTGCTTTGTCCTTTGGGCTTGGCTAGGTATCATCCCACCTCCAGCTACTCACTGCTCAGAGAATCAACAGCGGGCCTCTCCCAGTCTCCCTTCTTTCAGTTCCTCAAGGGAGGACTACTGAAAGGAAGAAACACTATCTTATCTCTGGGTCCCAGGTCCCAAATTTCTTCTATCATTTTCTCATACTCAACTGAAAAGAAAGAGTGAATTTATAGCTAGATAATACTTTTCTGTACTAAAAGTATTCGATTTTTCCTTGATTACTTTTCCTTGAATTAAAAAGGAATTAAAATGGTTCTTTACAGTTGATAGAAGAAGAGCATATCATTCTCTTCCCATCTCTTATTTAAAGGTTTTACTTGGGTACATGTCCTCTCCTTGTCTTTGAACTTTACCTAGTAGTTGGTTATGTATCCATAGACTTGTGTTAAGTTGTTTGTTGGGTCTTCAGAAATTGCATTGATGATTTCCTCTTACCATGGAGGAGGGTGAGGAATGGGAATGGGAGAGGAAGGTGGAGAAGAGGTCTGTGGGACACCACTGACACCATGCCTCATTGCAAAATAAAGATCAGAAGCACATATGACCGAATATGAATATTGGTTCACCTTGAGGGTGGGAATGGGTGTTTATAATATCATTTGTACTCTCTATTTTAAAAATAGTTTTTTGAATTTAGAAATAAATTAAGAAGGTAGATGTAGTGTGATTTTAATAGAGAGAATTCTGATGACTTGGTCTTCTGTCACCTTCAAATGAGTCGTTTTCCATAATGAAATGATTCTCTGCAATTCAAACTAAACTTTCAGGTGTGGAAGCCACATTTCCCAGGCCACGCCCACCTTGGTATGGGTTAGAATAATAGGTACAAGCAGTATTTCTCTATATCTGCTTTCAATTTCCTTGAACAAAGTTCAGCCTCTCAAGTTTGGCAAACTAGCCGGATGGTCTTAAGGTAATGTCTGTGCCATATAAACTTCAGCCACAACTCTTCTCCTGGTGGTGACGATAATGACTTTGATTACTGCAGATGCCAAATGTTGCTGCATCATCAGTGTCCACCCAAGGGCACAGAGCTGCCAATGTCTGCCTTCAAGTCACTGATCGCCACGTGCTTGACACCAAGGTCATTGAAGCCATGTGTGGTGACAAGGTGCACAATGCAGTGGATACCACCAGCTGGCCACCACTGGCACCAGGTTGCAGATGCCTTAAGGTCTGAAGTTCTCAGGGAGGATCAGAGGAGGAAGGACTGTGGCTCCTGTTGGTACCACCTGCTGTAGGTGGGCAGGGGGGAGTCAGTGACAGCTACCTGCCATACCCTCATTTCCTTCTTCTCCCTTCCTAGGCCATCGATCTTTCTAGCGTGAGTTCTTTCCTGGGGAGAGCCCTGCTCACTGTTATAATAGATAACTGGTGGGCCTGCTCCACCAGTCCTTTTCAATGTCCAGGTACACTAAATTTGACGTGAGCACAATTTAGATCTAAGTTGTAATCCTGTTGCAAGTTCTAAAACATTTACATTTTCTAAAACATGATTTAAAAAGGATACTTTTTCTAATATGAGTCACTTTTCTGACTTTAGAAATTATTATTATTGTTGTTATTGTAATTTTAGTGTAGGCGAGTGTGGAAACAAGGTACTCGGAGTCTCTAGGGATTATCTATAAAATAAAAGCATAATGATGACTTTAGATATATGTAAATCATGACTTAAATACAAATGTTGTGGAAGTCCAGAAGCAGGAAGCAAAAATGCAAAATTAGCTATATGAGCATGATGAATGCTATTTTGAGTTAAGTTGAATTAATGTCCTAAGAACTTGTCAATTGGAAAAGGAAGTACATGGTCAGTGAGGGTGGTCGGCAAAGTCATAGAGGCAGATCTGAAATTATGAATGCACTCTGACCTGGAGGAGTTCCCCTGGCCTGGACACTTCCTCTGTCTGGGGACAGGAGCAGTCCTTTGTGGTGATGGTCCACCGGGCCCACACAGGGACAGTTCTGTTCACATCAGAGTCTGAAAGCTGAGTGCTGTTGATCTGATCCATGATCACTAGATAAATGGGTTACAACTAGCTCCCTGTAAATATCCTTTCCCCTTGGAAGTCACATTTCTTATTTTAAAGGTAAAGTATTTTTCTTTTATAAATAAAGTTAATGTGAGTCTAATCTTCAGAGGAATGAGTTACTCTTGGGTTGTAAAGCAAATCAACTATTCGAGTTTGTAAAATTGAGGAAAGGATTCTAGACCAATGTGAGCACTCTTGGCAGCCAGACAGCACCCTACCTGGTGCACAGAGCACCAGGAGCAGTAACGCAGCCACACCGGAACACTTAGAATACAGGAAAAAGCCACAATCCCAGCCTTATCGTTTCTGTGCTGCTGCTAATGTTGGTGTGATCATTTTCCGTGTGTGCACGTGTGGTTTAGTCTGTCGATGCTGCAAAACACAGAACCACAGACTGGGTAGTTTATAAAGAGCAGAAATTTATTTCTTCGCCGTCCTGGTAACTGAGGTTCAAAATCAAGGTACCAGCTGGGTGTGGTGGCTCTAATCCCAGCGGCTCAGGAGGATCGGGAGTTCAAAGCCAGCCTCAGCAATGGCAAGGCACTAAGCAACTCAGTGAGACCCTGTCTCTGAATAAAATACAAAATAGGGCTGGGGCTGTGGCTCAGTGGCTGAGTGCCCTGAGTTCAATCTCCGGTACCCCCTCCCCCCCAAAAAAAATAAAAAAAAATCAAGGTACCCCTGGAGGGGGCTTGCTCTCTGTTTCCTTTTCCACATGGCGGAGGGCAGAAGAGCTAGGGGGAAGAGTGCTGTGTCTCCCCTGGCCGAAGAGCAGAGTGGAGCCAACTTCCCCCTCAGCCCTCTGTGAGGGTCCCAATCATCCCAAGGGTTCTACCCTCATGACTTAGTCACTAAAGGACCCACTTCTCAATGCTATTACATAGTGATTAAGTGTCCACATATGAATTTTGGAAACCATAGTAGTCATTCAAACCATAGCAGTAGCCAGGCACGGTGGTGCACGCCTGTAATCCCAGCAGTTCGGGAGGCTGAGACAGGAGGATCTCGAGTTCAAAGTCAGCCTCAGCAATGGTGAGGGCTAAGCAACTCAGTGAGACCCTGTCTCTGAATAAAATACAAAATAGGGCTGGGGATGTGGCTCAGTGGTCAAGTGCTGTGAGTTCAATCCCTAGTACCAAAAAAAAAAACAACCCAAAAAACAAACAAACAAAAAACCCCATAGCAGTATGTGTGAGTGGGAGTGTGTATACGTACACACACGTTTTATTTATATACACACATTGTTTTATGGTGTGTGTATAATTTAGCCTTCAATATTTAAAATTTAACTTCATCTGTAGACTCATTTAATGAATATTTATTGCATTGCTACTCAATAGAGCTATTTTAGATGCTGTTCTTGGCAGAAGAAAAAGTTTCTTTTCTTTTTTTTTCCTGTCAATGAGCATGCATTCTAAAAAGAGGGATAGAAAATAAACAAAATCCATGGCATATCCGGTGGCAGTCAGTGACAGGAAGTCAGAGACAGAAGGCAGAGGAAGGAGAGGGTTGGTGTGCTCTGGAAGGAGCTGCGATCAGAGCAGGCTGACGTTGAATGAGGGACTGACTCAACCTTCAAGGGAACGTTTGATGAGAAGGAAACACCTGGTTTGAACAAGATTTGGGATATAAAAATCATTTTTTCTTTCATACTTAAACGTGGGTTAGATATAGTATGGCTACTGACTTTCCACTAGCTCTGGCATTTTAGACCATTAGATACTTACTAGATGCTTAGTACATTATTATCTCAGAACACCCGGGTGTCTATATTTGTGCACAGTCACTGGGACAGAAGGGCAAGTGTGCGTGTGTGTGAAGAGTCGTAGGCCTGGGTAGGAAGGACTCACCTGGGGTCCCTGGAAGACTTCAGGCCTTTCAGGGACCTGACTCCCCCTGGGTCTTATATATGAGCATAACCCAACCCTCTTCAGTTGCTAGGAATGTTCTCACTCATCCTAAGGTTTTCCTACCTCCCCACATTATGGCTAGGTTCACATCTTTGAAAAGGTTTTCACAACCAGCTGATAAACATCGGAATCACTTTACCACGAGGTGACTGCTGCCATCCCAGTCTATTAAATCTAATTTCCACTCACTCAACACTTACCAAGTTCATGCCATATATGTGCTGGGTAAGGAGAATCGAGGCCAGAGATGGAAGACCAAACCTGTCCCTTGATGGAGCTCTGGAAGGAGAGACCGGGAGTGAGAGACTGAGAGTGAGAGGCTGGGGGGATGGGTGCAGTGACAGAGGCAAGGTTGGGAGAGTCAGGGCGGGAGGGCGGGCAGCAGGCAGACCAGAGGCCCTCACTGTCAAGGGGTCAGCATATCAACGGTGTTGACCACAATGTGATTAGCAATGCCCTGACTTGTCGTATGTGATGAAAACAATTTTGCTTCTGGCTATACACCCCCAAAGAACTGAAAACAGGGGCTCAGAATAGACATCTGCACCCTGTGTGCACAAGTACATTGTTCACAACTGCCAAAATGTGAGAACAACTCAGACACCCAGGATAAGCTGTTCTCCACATACACCCAACCTTAAAAGGTAATGAAGTTCTAATACTGCGTGGATACAACTTCAGAATGTTTTGCTCAGTAAAATAACCCAGACACAAAAAGACCAACATCGTATGCTTCTGCTTATCTGAGTTAGTTACAATAGTTAGACACATAGAGGCAGAAAACAGAACAGAGGTCACTATGGGCTGAGAGGGGAGCGGGCGGGGACAGTTATTGTTCTGTGGGTATAGAGCGTATGCTGGGGATGGTGAAGGGGTCCTGGACATGGAGGTGGTGATGGTCTCATAAAAAGGGAATATGCCTAATGCTGTTGAACTGTGCACTTGAAAATGGTTAAAAGGGTAAATTTTATACATGTACACTTTACCACAACTAGAAAAAAAGATAAGCTGAGATAACTTCCTCATGCACATAGGCGATGTCCTGGTGCGTCATTCAGATTTCCTGAAGTTGGATTATTTTCTTATTCTAGAACCTAGGACCTGGCTCAGCTTGTGGTATTTTATAACCTTTTTAATAAGACTCACCAAATTATTTGGTGAAAACAATTACGTGATTTTACAGTTCTCCCAGGTATAGGGAAAATACTGATTTTGTTGTCCACACCCCCAGATCTGTCATTGACAAAGGAAAAAGAATGATTTTAATAAATCATAGCACTCATTAAGGACTAAGCACAGAGTCTGGGAGACACATTAAACCAGAAGTGAAAAACGGAGCTTAGCTTTGATATGCATTTCTTTCATTGTCAGCGAGGTTTAAACTCTTTTGGAATTTTTTTTTTTTAACTAGATGTATTTCCCATTGCATCAATTGTTTGGTTTCTTAGGCTATTTTAAAATTTGTATCTTATTTTGTTGAGGCAGCTTAGCAAAATACAGCCACAACAGGTGTTTTGAAAGGGAGGAAAATTGGAAGAAAGGGAAAATATTAGTAGGAAAATAAAAGGAGATAGGTAAGTTCTTGCATGTGAAGTCTGTCAGGCAGCATGGCTGCAGGCAGGCAGCACCCTGGCCTCCCAGTTTCCAGAGCCAATAGATAAGGGGGGAGAAGACCCCCAGGTCGGTGAGCTAAGCCAACAGTTCCATGGTGGCGGCACTTTCCTTCGCATCGGTTCTCATGCAGACTTCAACCAAACTGACAGAAGCAGTATTTTCCATGCCACATAATTTTGCAAAACATTGGCCCTCCCACACAGACGTGGGTTTCATTTCTACTCCGTCTGAACCCTGGCAGACCTGGGATGCACTGGCCTTGACAGATGGACCACTGCAGCAGTGAGGTGAAATCACAGAAGGCCATGCAGCCTCCTCCAGCTCTCTTCTTGGGACACTGCCCTGAGCTGTCATGCAAACAGGGTGTCCACCCAGCAGCTGCCAGGCTGGAGACAATGTGGCAGATGAAGAGAAGTGATCTAACTGCAGAACTGTGAGCAGGGACAAGTTTTGTTGGTTGGTTTGAGCCTGCGTGTTTCGGGTGATTTGTTAAGTGATGATAGACAAGTGGAATGGTTGATTTAAAGGGAACTTAAACACTGTGGCAAACCGCTGGGTATGATGGTGCCTGCCTGTAATCCCAGAGACTCGGGAAGCTGAGGCAGGAGGATGGCAAGTTTGAGGCCAGTCTCAGCAACTTAGCAAGACCCTGTCTTAAAAAAAAAAAAAAAAAAAGAAAAGGCTGGGGGTGTAGCTCAATGGTAGGGTACTTGTTCAGCATGCAAGAGGCCCTGGGTTCCATCCCCAGTACTTCAAAAAACAACAAAAACATCACCATCAGAAGAAGCAAGAAAGCAAACAACAACAACAATGAAACCTGCAGCAAACCATCCTCTACCACCTCTTTGTGCCCAGCACTTGGGGGTCCGGGGCTGTTTGGTCAAGGGCTCTCAATCCAGGCCAAAGCCAGAAGCCACAGCCCCTTTCACGAACAGGTGGCCTCTTGGTTTGAACGTTGCCTGATTTTCCTGCACATCTTCAGGAACACGCATCACTCTTAGTCTCTAACAGTGTGTGCAGCTCATAAATTATCTTCAATGCAGACACATTTTCAGAGTTTCTTCTTGAAGGTCCTTCGGCGTACACAGAGAGCATTCTAAACAAAGTTCGGGTGGTTTCCTAGTAGAGGTTGCATTTATTTAATGGCAAACTATAGATGCCCTAGACTTTTTTTTTTTTTTAAATCAAGGATTTCAGGTGAAGGAGGCATAATTTGAATCTATTATTAGAAGCTGGAAGAATGTTTGGGAGTTCTGATTCTTTCTTCTCCCGTAAATTAATGCCGTGGTGAGGCCTCTGTAACTTGGTGAGCTTGTCATGAGTGGCACCCAGCAGAGGGTGAGAAGGCTGATGGGAACTTTTTTTGGGACCTGCTTCTCCATGTTCCTCTTTACTGCCATTCTAGAACTTCTGGGGATGGCAAAATTGTTTAGAAGAAGGAAGCTAGACCTTACTACCTCTGTAAGAACTGGCCGAGAAGCAGAACGCAGCGGATTATTCTCATAGCTCAGGAAGTGAGTGCACAGTGCGGTCAAAATCATGCGCAGGTCACTCATTAGCTGAATGATTGTAGGCAAACTGTTTGCCCTCTCTGTGCCTCATTTATCCTATACAAAATAGGGATAATAGGAGTAACTACTTTATAGGGAAGTGAGGGTTAAGTGATTTTAAAGTCCCTAGGACATGGAGCATGGGATAGGAGCCAGGCAAGCCTTAGCTCCTGCTACTATTGCCATGTGTATTATTAATGGACACCCAGTTAAGTTTGTTGAACGAATAAATGAGTGAATGATGTCACTCTGCTGTGCCCTAGATTTTCCCTTTTGTATAAGTTCCTATGATTTTTCTGCTTCTCAGCTCCACTTACCTCGGTTTTTGAAGACCCCATTCTCTGTAGAGCTATTGGACTCTTGCAGCATTGAGCTGAATTTTTATCCATGTACATATTTCGTTTGCTCACCAGCTGGCCTTCCAGAGCCCTGGGGTTTAGATCTTCCTGTCCCTTCTGACCTTGGTTCTTTAAATAAAAATAGTCCATCCATGAGAGGAGTGAGAGCTCACAGCGCACCTTCTCCTGCTACTTGTTCAGACCCTCTGGCTTACAGGCTGCTCCTGGTTCTCTCCCTGCCTGGATCTCTGATCATTTGCCTTCATCAGCGGGTCATTAATATGCATTTCTTCAATTCACAGGATTTTATCTGCTCTGCTCACACTTCACTTTGGGTCTGTTCTGCTCATCACCACCTGCAAAATGTAGATGCTATAGCTGCCTGTCCCTTCCCTGGTGACCCACGTCAGACAGATTCGCTGCAAAGAGCTCTTAGGTGCAAACCTCAGGGCCACCCTCCCAACTCCCAGTGCCTGTCAGGTCTGAGGTCCCACTCACCCCATCTTGATGGTGTTTGTCTGAAGCCTCCATCAGCTTGGAGATGCAGATTAGAAAGGCGTATCTGTTTTGTATTTCTATCTTAGCTCCTCTTAATACTTCATCGTGTTTATTTCTCTATCTATTTCACTTCTTCTCTTAAAAGCATTTGTATGGAAGAGCTGGATGTTTTTGTGCTATGTTTGTGAGAGAGCTCAGTATGTCTCCCAGATCTGTGGACTGAGTTCTTGACAGAACATCTTGCTTTTGAGGATTCAGGGTCTGTGGTTGGAAATGAGGAGTGGGAAGCGTGACCTCTGGGTTTGTCCCTCTCTTGACCTGCCTGCTCTATATCAATTCGCTCAGCACTTGCTTGAGAGCTCTTTTGCTGCTGGGTTTCTGCTATGTGATGACATTACATTGGCCTAGGGGACCAAAGGCCTTGATTCAGGCTTTGATCACTTCATGATTCATTTTAGTTCTTTGAGTCCAGTTTTCTGATTTGTAAGAATGGGGCAATAAGACCTTTGAGAATTCTCTGAGGATTCAATGCAATAATTCTGATTGTGGGCACAGCTGGTCCGTAGGAGGACTCTGTGTAAATTAGAAACAGGTGCTCCTGCCCCTAGGCACACATAGCTCTGTGCCAGGGTGTGCCTGTGAGGGAGCACAGGTTGACCTGCCTGCCCCTCTGTTGGCTGGAAGAATGACCTGGCACAGGCCACTCCTGGCACAAATGTATGTAGAGACCCTGAGACTTTCCTCCCTATTTAAAATACTGTGTTAAAAAGCATACGACATAAAATTTACCCTCTTAACCATTTTAAGTGTACAATTCAGTGGACTTAAATATATTCATAATATTTTATAACCATCACCATTATCCATCTCCATAACTCTTTCTTTTAAAACTTAAATTCTACCCCAAACAGTAACTCCCCATTTTCCATCCTACCAACCCATGGCAGACATCATCCTATTTTCTGTATGGACACCCCATAACTTCTTTTTTTTTTTTTTTCCAACCAAACTTTTAATAATAATTCATGATCACTTTTATTTATTTATTTATTTATTTTTGCTTTCACTCTTCTTTCTTTTTTTTTATTGGTTCTTTTTAATTATACATGACAGTAGAACCCATTTTGATATAATTACACAGCAGGGAATATATCTTTTTTTTCCACAATGTAGATTCACACGATTCATATAATCTTACGTATACATGGGGTAATACTGTCTCAGTCTATCTTTCCTTCTCCCACCCCCTTGCATCCCTCCCATAATCCCTCCCCTCCCCGTTATGTATCAGCATCCACTGATCAGAAACATTAGGCCTCTGGTTTTTTGGGCTTGGCTTATTTTACTTAGCATGATATTTTCCAACTCCACCCATTTATCAGCAAATGCCATAGTTTTATTCTTCTTTATGGCTGAGTAATATTCCATTGTGTATATATACCACAGTTTCTTTATCCATTCATCAATTGAAGGGCATCTAGGTTGGTTCCACAATCTAGCCATTGTGAATTGAGCCGCTATGAACATTGATGTGGCTGCATCACTGTAGTATGCTGATTTTAAGTCCTTTGGGCATAAACTGAGGAGGGGGATAGCTGGATCAAATGGTGGTTCCATTCCAACTTTTTTGAGGAATCTCCATACTGCTTTCCAGAGTGGCTGCACCAACTTGCAACTCCACTAGCAATGTATGAGTGTGCCTTTTTCCCCCCATTCACACCAACACTTATTATTGCTTGTATTCCTGATAATAGCCATTCTAATTGGAGTCAGATGAAATCTTAGGGTGGTTTTAATTTGTATTTCTCTAATTACTAGAGATGACGAGCACTTTTTCATATATTTGTTGATCACCTGTATATCATCTTCTGTGAATTGTCTGCCCAGTTCCTTAGCCCATTTATTGATTGGGTTCTTTGCATTTTTTGGACACCCCATAACTTCTGATGGTTAGTTTGCAATGATGAAATGTTATATGTTTACATATGAGTAATTATTACTAGTTATAAGATCTATCTATCTATCTATCTATCTATCTATCTATCTATCCATCCATCCATCCATCCATCTCTTGTCTCTCTGCAGTCAGTCATTCTCTCTCTTCCCACAGAGGATTTGAGATAACATTGATAATAGGATCACAGTTAATATTTGCCTAACTCTCTTCTTTTGGTCCAGTTTACTTTATTTAGTCTTCATAACAATCCTACGAGAAGGGTATCCTATCTCTCATTTTACAGAGGAGCGACCAGGTCTTAGACACTTACTCATAAATGGTGGAGCTAGGATCAAAACCCAGATTTTCTGACTTAAACTGGTATTCTTTTACCAATATAATGCCATCTAATCAGCTTAGCACTGTGATTAAATACAATATGAGAACTGTTTTTCTTATTTTCTGTATTGTATCTCAAAATTGGAGCCACTTTTCAGCAACTGAAAGTAAACAGAAATCAACATGTATTATTATACACACAATGGGACATGCAGGGCTGGTCTTCTCCGGGTTGGTGTACTGGCTCTCACTGTTAGAAAATCTAATTTAATTTATATGGGCGAGAAATAGCTCATTCAACTGAAGGGATGTGGATCCCATAGAAATGAGCCATGTTCAAAGGGACTCAGATGGCCAGAGGAAAGGGAGATGAGGACAGCATTAATACCTGCAACTTAAGTAATCACTCACGATCGTTTATTGTGGCTGCTGTCTATTGCTGCATAGATATATCATGTCTGATCTAGCACAAGGGGGATTTCCCTAAGCAGCATGATTGCGGAATACAATTGGATTTCAGATAAATCTCCCATATCCGTTTCATATCACCCTTTGTTACAGGATTTCAAAATGCTTGTGGAACACCAAGGAAATGAAATGATATCTAACTCTCATTTAAAAAGCAGCGGTACTGCATTGACGGTTATGAGAACAAATATGAATAAGTATTTTGAAATGGGGTGTGTGCCACTCGAAACCACAACCCTGGGCTTTGGAAATCACCTACCAACTGCTGGGTATTTCCTTGAGAAGATCCTGTTCCTTGGTTGCTTTTCCTGTAAATCATGTAGTTCTAATAACATTTTTATTTGTTCAGAGTAAACATTGTATTTTTTCTTTCTGGACTACTGGATTTGGAAAACTTCATGAAGTGAACTAGATATCATTTGGTAATTACAGGCCTTCAGGAATTTCTCTGGAGGTATAAAGTCTTGGAAGTCACCTCTTTCCTGAGAAGTGCCAAAGTCATGTGACCCTCAGAAGGAAGGGGCCCTGTGGTTGTTGGGACTGATGTTGAGCTATGGGAAAGGAATTGATCCTTCCTGGTCTCCTTTGTCAGGGATTAGGACAAACACGCACAACCTAGTTTAATGTGTCAGCTGTGTCTTGGGAGACATAATTTGATTTATGGTGACACTGAATCTAGCTTACAGAGAGCAAGAGGGCTCCTATGGTGCTTGGTGTTTGGCAAGAAATGTGATTTATGTAGGAACTTTTGGTTTTAAACTCAGTCATGGAATTATTTTAAGGATGTAAAGGAATTTTAGGTTCGTCCAACATAGGGTACTCTAATATTATTGTTTTCTATGAAGAAATTGACCCCAGGATCCTTCTCATTTGTTGCTGCTAATTCTAAGAACTTTTGGGGTATCTTGCCCTTTACTCACCACACATTCTACTATTTTCTTTATTTTTCAAGATGGGGACAAACGTTTTTCTTTAAAAAAATAGTCGATTAATTTTACTTATACCTTTAAAAAAATATATCAGCACTGTCATTTCTTATTTTAATCTTCTTGCGACCCTATGGCCTAAGTCCAGTACTGTCGTTACCTCATCTTGCAGATGAGGAACTGGGGCTTACAGAGGAGATGAGGGACCTTGATCCAACTGCACATCCCATCAGAGCCAGAATCCCACAGGCTCTCATCTCAGAGGGGTGCCCTCAGCCCACCTGAAACCCGAGCCCTCCACTGTGGTCTCCGTGAAGGTCCCCCTGCCAGGGAGTTTCTGTTGAACATTGTTAGCCCAGCTGATGGGGCCAGGGGACTCTGCACTCTCCAACCCTCACTGCCTTCCTTTCTCTTTCCCACACTCTTCTTTTTCTGCTCTGATGGCCTTTCCCTTTACATTCTTCAGACCTGGGGCAGCCCACCTGTGGACTGATCTTCTCTACCTCCAGTTCCTGCTTCCTACCCAGGGCTTCAGCTGGAGGTTTGCTTCTTGTTTTATTTATGCTTTTAATTGTAAAGGTCCTTAGGGCGCAGACTTCTACTATTTGTGTAGTGCCATCTTTTTATTGTATGAGACTGTGTACACTTTTGACATACATATTAATACTAAAATAACCATATTAATCCTGTAGTCTTGTGTGTGTGTGTCTGTGTGTGTGAGTGTGTATGCACACACATGTGTGTTTTAGTGGGTATGGAACCCAGACCTCATGCATGCTAGGCATGCACTCTACACTCTGTGAGTTGTTTATGAAGAGCAGGTAGTTTGATTGTCTTTGTTAGAGATGTTATAAGTGAGCTCTCAGCTTTTTTCCAACTTGTGCACATTCTTTTTATTGAGGGCAAAGGAAATATATTTTCACTCTGATTTTATTGGAGTTAGGTAGCATGGAGAATATGTGTTGCATTAAGAGCATTTTCTTATTTAGTTGAGTGGTCTGCTGCCTTTGGCTCTGTATTTAAGAAAATTCACTGTTTTTGGGTGAAGAACACCACCGAGGAGGTACTTTGTACTTGAAAGCACTTCTACAAAGTGCTAGAGTTTGATTTATGGTGTGATTATTGGTTGGGGGATGATAAATATGCGGTGCAGATTCAATTTTGATCTCAGCAATCCAAACTGCACAATTTCTTTGCATCCAGGGTCACTCGGTAAGTAATATTTGTATATGCTTCTAAGTGCAGTTCAGGCATGTCCAGCATAGCTAATGAACCAGGGGCTGGATGAACCGAAGGACATTTTCTCAGGGGCTGTGTCGCTTCCCAGGAAATCACACTGTGACATCCCCTGCTGTTGGGAAGGCATCTCTGCTGCCCTGGTGGAGATATCTGTCCAAGGAAGTCTGTCAGCGCACTGAGGAGAATTCTGGGAGGGCAGCCGTTTAAGTAATGGGGAGCCAGATTGACTTGGGGCCAGGTGGAGATGTTTTGTGCACTGCATGCTGCTTGGGACTTGCATTTGTCTCTGCGGCATAGACTTTCTGCACTCACAGCTGTGAGAAAAAGGCAGATTTGTTGAACCACACTACCAAAATAGAGGATGCAAATCATGCTGCACAGGGGTCCCTGAGTAACTGTCCATGAAGAGAGTTGTCCCTTTCCCTTCTCTCCTCACTGTAGCCACTGATCAGCTTGGCTCTGGTAGACTGCATGGTTCTTCCATCCTGGAGAATCCAGTTCATTGACCATCACATCTGTCTGCCCTATTGGGAAGAGAGCTCCAGGAGAGCAGGGCCAGTTTCTGTCTTGTTCCTTAGAGTATCACCAGAACTCAGCACGTGCACACTTCACTGAGGAACTCGACCGCCATGTTGTTGGAGGAATGATGCTGGCTGGAAGAATGAAGTGAGGCTCCAGGCTGCACTGGGGGTGCCTGGCAGAGTTGGGTAAATTGTGTGAATGTGTGGAAGCTGAAGGACTGAGCTGCCCAGGGTAGTTGCCTGATCTTTAACTGACCTTTCCAAGTCAGAGAGGAGACTGATACTTGTGTGAGCATGTGGGTACTGTCCTCAGTCCAAATGTGCTATGACAATGGGGTAGGTGGCTGAGAGATCATGAAAGTATCCAGAGGCAGCATGCAAGACCTAAGGGTTATTGAAAAATGCTCACAAGGAAGGTTTGGTGGTGACCAGAGAGCAGCTTGGTCCCTCACAGTGCTTTGCTAAGAAATGCAGCATCATGTCCTTCACGATATTATGCCACAAAATAGCATCTCCAACCCTCCCAATGCCTGTGCAGTGGTGGCTGGCTAGATGAGGGCACTTATCCTCCCCGCAGTGCCCTCAATTCTGCACCCATTACCATAGGGAGGTTTTATAGGTTGGGATACCAGTTTGCAGAAGCAATGACCTCATTTCCTTAGCCTGCTGTGTCCCATTGTATGACCAGCATCCCAAGGGACTTGACACACATGCAAGAAAGCAGCTTTCAAAGCACAGCACCAACTTGCCCAAATCCACAGTATGTGAGACAGAAAGCCAGCGTTCTCTGAGATAATATTTACCTGAACGTTTCAGATCAAACTCCCTTTCACTGTTCTCTTACCTTGATTTGGGATCGGAAGAGGGGCATTTCAGGGACTCATTATCCTTCTTTTCTCTAAGGATGAAACGGCGTATGTGCATTTCACAT
This sequence comes from Glaucomys volans, assembly GCA_020662805.1. Lineage (NCBI taxonomy): Eukaryota > Metazoa > Chordata > Mammalia > Rodentia > Sciuridae > Glaucomys > Glaucomys volans. The sequence goes on from JAJEJO010001561.1 coordinate 83,685, forward strand.
TTGCCTTGTAACTTTCCTGTTGTGGAAGCTCCCAGCTTGGATGCCTTCTTCGTGAACTTGAGTATGAGGCACACACTGGGTTTTTTTTTAAGCTTCTTTCATGTGACTTCAAGTGTGTGGTAGCTTCTGAGTTTGAGAGGAGAGGGCTTTCCACTGACATGTGAAACCAGGACTGTGTCACAGGTCCCCACCCCTGAAGTCACCTAGGCATTTGCCATTTGTTTCTCCTCTGAGTCCCAAATTTCATATCTTTCAATTGCCAGTGCTGTTCATCTTCTAGCCTAGGGATCAGAAGACAACATCCTTTTGCCAATTGTTCCTGTGTTTCCAGGTATCACTTGGGTGCCACCTGGTAAGTCCTGCCCTTGTCTTGTTTTCTTTTTTCTCTGTTTTCTTTTATCCATAGATTGCATGTTGTTTTAGTAGCTTCTTTGCTGCTGTGACTAAAAGAACAATGACAGAGGAGGGAAAGTTTATTTGGGGCTCATGATTTCAGAGGTCTCAGTTCATAGATAGCTGGCTCCATTCCTCGGGGCTCGAGGTGAGGCAGAACATCAGGATAGAAGAGTGTGGCGGAGGGAAGTGGCTCACATGATGATCAGAAAGCAGAGAGAGAGAGAGAGAGAGAGAGAGAGAGAGAGAGAGAGACTCCACTCACCAGATACAAAATATATACCCCAAAGGCAGGACCTACCTCCTCCAGCCACACCCTAACTGCCTTTAGTTGACACTAAGTTAATTCCAGCAGGGGAGTAATTCACCAATTGGGTTAAGGCTCTCATAACTCAACCATTTCACCTCTGAATGTTCTTGCATTGTCTCACACATGAGCTTTTGGGGGTCACCCCTATATCCAAACCATAACACGCCTTGGTGCTCCTTAAAACTTCACAGCCAAGTTTGATTTTAACACTTGCAATGAGAACGAGTCACAGCTACAGATTAATCCCAAGACACAGGATAATGAAACTGGACATGGACACAGGAAGAACAAATTCATAATGAGGCCATTACATCTCATTTCCATCAGAAACTTGAAAAGCTCAGAGGGATCAGAAGTTCTGTGTGCTTTTTTTTTTTTTCTTTTTTCCTGTAAGAAGATAACTTGGCATTTGAAGACAAACTCCTGGAGATGAGTAGACGCTGAGAACCAGAAGTACTCATGATAACATTTATGGATGTTGCTAGGACTGTGAGGTCAAGGCTAGTTTGAAGACGCACTTAGCATCTTGCTGTTTTCCCAGGCCCTCTTTGCTCTGATGTGTTCTGCATCTTTACACACCCATCTTCCTTTTTCCATTTGGTAGATTCCTACTCATGCTTTTGGGCTTCATTCCTAGGTGAGGCCTCCCAGGTTCCCAGGCAGGGTTAGTGTCCCCCACTCCCTTCCTCATGCTTCTCCAGCACCCCTCGGTGCACATCTGTATTGTAATATCTACCAAGAAGTAAAGCAGGGGTTGGCAAATTATTGTGCAAAGGGCCAGAGAGTAAACATTTTGGGTTTTTCTGGCCATATGGTCTCTGTTGCAGCTATTCAACTTGGCTGTTACGGGCCGTAACAGTCATAGACAATATGCAAATGAATGTGTGTGGCTGTGCTCCAATAAAATTTAATTATGGATGCTAGAATTTGAGCTTCATATACACTTCATGTGACATGAAATACTCTTTTTTATTTAATTTTTTCTCAAACATTTAAAAATATAAAAATCATTCTTCGCTCATGGGCCATATGAAGATAGACACTGGTCTGGCCTGTGGGCCTCATTGGCCCACCCTTGACATAGAGCACTTCCTTGACTGCATGTCTGTCTCTTCCATTTGAATGGAACTCAGGTAGTGGGATCCCCAGAACAGGGCACAGTTCCTGTGTCTGGGAAGAACCCAACAAATACTTGTTACATCAATGTGTACACGGGAGTCTGAAGCAATTTTTTAAGCACTTATTATAATGTCAGGCATTGTGATGAACACTTTATATAAATTTTCTCATTTAATTTTGTCATCTAGGGACATTAAAAGCAATTTTCATTGCACACTGTCTATGCACAGCCTATGTAGTATCGTATAATCCTCTCAATAATTCTGTGGTAGGTGGATCCTGCCAATATCTTTTCCAGCCAGGGAAAATACTCTTGGAGAGATTATTTATCCAGGGTTACCCAGCTAGGGATTGCACTGGAGTCAGAAAGATGCCCAGGTCACTAGTCTTGAGGGTCCTGCCTTGTAACTTTCCTATTGTGGAGGCTCACAGCCTGGATGCCTTCTTCATGAACTTGAGTATGAGGCACACACTGGGATTTGCTGATGTTGAAACTGGCTCTGCAGATTTCTTTCTCTCCTTCCGGCCATTTGGTTTTGTTTGAAACTAGGACAACTTTTTTTCTAACAATATGTGCTATGTCTGGAATGTTCTTAACTTTCCTGAGTCCAAGTCTTCTGCCAGAGAACGAGTTTGAATTACATGCTGTCAAAGGTCTCCTCTGGTGATAAGTTTCTGTAATTTTGTCCTCTGATGCCTTTTGCTTATTTATTGCCATTGCCTGTCTGATCTTCTCCCAACCCTTGACTGTAGAAACTTTCGGTCTCTCAGGGTTGCTTGAACTTGGAGGGGAGGAAAGAGAAGGAACCATACAAAGGAAATGTCCATCTACTCATACATGATTTTTAAGTCCAAAAAAGTCTGTGTTAAGTATATTTGATTTGTGGTTTTTTTTTTTTTGCAAAAAGTTAGCTTTTCCAAGAAAAACAAGTAGCATTATTGTCTATGACAAAATGACAGTAGCGATAGCATCTTCTATTTCCATAGCACCATTTAAACGGAACTTTGAAGGTATTATCTAAGTCATCCTTCCTTCCAAAATTCCTTTGAGACAGGTAAGAGCCTTTTTTTTTTTTTATTAGAAGATCCTTTTATATACTACAGAATGAGCTTTTCTTTGTTGTAAACCGAAGGCAGCAAGTGGCCCAGAGAGATTTCAACAGCAGGCCACAGGGTGAGTGGTGCCTTATCAGACTGATGGTCACAATTCTAAAAAAGAAAAAAAGAAGAAGAAGAAAAAAAAAAAAGGACAACTTTCTGCCAGGGCTTTTAGAAATTTAAAGATACATTTTCCACTTAATATAAATGTGAGTTTGATAGTTAAAGATCCAACATCCTTGTTTGGCTGCAATTTACATTAGCTGGTTGAGTTAGATGGGGTGGAATGGCCCATCACATTCCAAATAAATATTTGCAGAAGGAGTGCGTGGGTGACTGAGGCACTCTTCACGACAGCAGGAATAGCATGTACCTGGAATTTCCTTGCAACCTGGCCCATGTTAACCGTATGAGAGAGACTGCTGGTTTCTGGTAGACTTATCTATGCTTAAGCGGTAGCTCTCTATTTCTCTGCAGATATTAAAGTTACCAGAATGATCGACTCCTATAAATAAAAAACATTTTCCCCAGAATTCCCCATAAATAAACATTACAAATAATCTTTTCTGAATATAACTTTTAGTTTTTTATAAAATACAATACCTTTAAGATGTCTTTGCAGTAAAAGGATTTTTTTTTTCCCCATAGGGAATTATTTAACTGGAAGAAACTGTGGGTACAGAGAAGTCACGCACGTGGAGTTTAAAAACTTAAGCAGCAGGTTATCTGGGTTCCACTTCGGTGCAGTAAGTATTTGCATATCTCCCTATATAACTTTATTTTTAAAATTTTTAAATTTGTTCTTTTTAGGTATACAGGGCAGTAGGATGTATTTTGACATATTAAACATACATGAAGAGTAACTTCCCATTCTTGTGGTTATACGTGATGTGGAGTTTCCCTGGGCGTGTATTCTTGGTTTTAAGTTTTTAGGCAGCTGCTATCACAAGTAGATTCTGACAGCCAGGGCAGGCCAGTGGTAACATGAAGCAGAATCTGTTTGAGGGGCCCTCCCATTTCTCTTTGGTACAACCACCCCAGATCTTTCCTGCTACCTCCAGGAGTTCCAAACCTACACAAGAGTGCTCCACTGATGCCAACTGCCATCTTAATATGTCCTTCCAAATTCGTGTGTTGGAACCTCAATCCCCCCCATGCAACAGCGATGGGAGGTGTTTAGGTCAGGAGGGTTCCATGGAAAGGGCAAGTGGGAGCAAGGTTGCTCTTCCTTGCCCTTCCACCTTCTGCCATATGAGGATACAGAAAGAAGGCCTGCACCAGATGCTGGCACCTTGATCTTGGACTTCCCAGTCTCCAGAACTGTGAGAAATAAATTTCCATTCTTTACAAATTACCCAGTCTCAGGTATTTTGTTATAGCAAAATGAACTATGCCCACCTTCCCCCAGTGTTCCTAAACTTCAGAACATCCCAATTTCTCTCTCTCCATTTTCTCATTGCCTCTGTCCTTTCTTCATTAGAACACTTAAGATTTCTGAAAATGGAAATTAAACTGATAAGCCGATTCATACTGTGGCATTCATCAGAGCTAGTCTTTTGGATTTTGTGAATAGGGAAATTTTGAAAATTTTGGATTGTCATCTTTTCTATTCATCTTCTATCACCACAATTTTGTGATACAAAAGATAGCTTAATACCTGCAAATCAGGATCATTGTCCTCTTACAATAAAAGGTAGCTCAGTTTAAAGAGGACATGTGGCAAATTGATACTGACATGTATTTTTTAAAAAAGACTCGATTCAATAAAATTACAATATTCTGCTTTATTTTGCAATTTCACATGTAAAATTGTCAACTGAATGATCTGCTTTAAGAGGTCAAGATCCTCTAACATGATTTGGAAACTTTAAAACAAATTTTTTTTTTTAACCATAGTCATTGTCAAATTTCACAAGAGGAATTTGACAAAACCATATACTGTAATTTTTAACTTGTCCACTCAATCCTAAATGTTCTAAGTGAGCTGAGAAGCTCAGGAACTAACTCTCAAGTTGCCCATAGCTTTTCCACAACTTCTTTCCAGGGCCTAGTGAGAAACCTGAGAAAGTAGGAGTCTGGTTAGCAAATTTGTGGAGAAGAGAGGATGGGGCAAGCACCATACAGTATCTGCAGAGAGAGGTCAGTGCCACCTGAGTGCCCCACTTATTTGGTCTGGAGGGGGGTTCTGCTTGGTGGGAGATTCTGCAGGTGCTGGTAACAGGCTGTCCAGCCTTCCAGAACTGTTTGTGCTTAAGACATCTCTGACCTTCCAAAGGTAATTTGCATTTGAAGAGCTTAGGATCCAAGTAAATGTCCAGTTTTAGTTTTAGTGTGCTCAGGGATCTTTTGGGAATCTGATGAGAGGCCTAGACACTCTCCCCAGAAAAATGATACAAGCTTAGACAAAAATTGTACATTTCTATGTCAAATTTCATGAGATTTATGGATTTACAAAATCCTACTCTTGGAAATGGGAAAAAGGAAGCTTTTCAGAATTATGGGACAACTGTTAGGGACAGGAAACCATCCTTGCAATTTTTTTTTTTTTTGGAACCGGGGATTGAACACAGGGGTGCTTAACCACTGAGCCACATCCCCCATCCCTTTTTGTATTTTATTTAGAGACAGGGTCTCACTGAGTTGCTGAGGCTGGCTTTGAACTCGTGATCCTCCTGCCTCAGCCTCCTTGGTCACTGGAATTACAGCTCATCCTTGAAATTTTTATTCTGTTTTGTTTTGGTGTTGGTGATTGAACCCAGGGATCGTGCATGCTCAGCACGTGTTCCACCACTGAGCTCTGCCACCTACAATTTTAAATCCTATCCACAGTGAGTAAAAGTAGCCCTGTGTCCAATGACTTAGGATCTTAGGTCTTTCGAGTTGTGCACTTCACTTCTGTGCAACTAGATAGAGATAGGATGTGTGCAATTATAATTAAATCCAACCAGAAAGATATCTCCCTTTTCTCGTAAGTTAAGAATTGCTGAATTATAGCAAAATAGTCCCAGTTTATGCTTTTCAAAGAAAAACATAAAAGAAATTCTTGTCTTTTGATTTTTGAAACCCTCTTGGAGTTCAACCACTCAAACCAAGGCCTCCTACCTAGGTGGTCACCAAGAGTTCGTGCTCCAAAAGTGTGCATGGAGCTGGAATCTCCACTTGCTGCATACTTCTGTGCTGAAACTGTGATGTTGAGCAAATAATATAAGCATGGTTAATATTTTCATATACCCTTGACTTCAAATGTCTCTGTGTGCAATAAACATATTCTTATTAAGTCCTAAAATTTTGTCTCTGATATTGCTATTGGTGAAAAAATTTTTAACAATTAAAGAGAGATTGCATTGCTTGATATGCTGCATACATTAGTCATGATGCAGGCTTACGGTTCTCCTTCCCTTGCTCTGCTAATGCAGACCATCCATAGGGAGAAGGGTACCTATAGGCCTTTCTTTTTTATACTACTCTGTTCAATATGATCAGGCACTTCTGTCAGATACACACATACATCCCTGCCCTCCGATGCCACAGATTACATATTTTTTCTTTGAATATTTCCATTGTAAGAAATGTTTGAATATTTTAAGTATCTAAAATATTGTATATTTCTGTTGTAAGAATAGTTGAATGTTTCTATTGCAAGCATGTACAAAGACATAACACAATATCTTCACTTTCCCTACTCACTTATTGGAGAATCCTGTATTTTTGGAACATCTTAAAAGCACCTGGACTGCAACGATATCCCTCAGCTAACAAGCCTGTGTACAATTTTGGGTTGGTTTCATCCATATCCTATTGGCTGGACTCCCTCCCTGGTGTTGGGAGGAGTGGACACCCTGCCCCTTCCTTCTCTCCTGTACAAACATGAGAAAGTTTGGCTCTGGATGCGAATGATTGCTTCCTCATAAATAGAGATTGAATTCTATTTTGGCTTTGCTAAACATTTTTAAGGAATCTGAGCATAAAAGATGCTCAGATTTGCTTCTGAGCCAGGATCTTAATGCAGCGCCACCTCATCAGGACTGAATGAGGAAATGCCAAATCTGACTGACTTCAGCTTCTTAAGGATGGTGACATACCTGTCTTCGTCTAAAGGCTGTGGCACCGTCTAGGCCTCGTTGTAACTTGGTGAAAGCATTAATGCGTTGAGAAGTTGGAACCATTAAATTCAGGCTGCCAGTTTGATGCTTAAGCAAGTCAGAACTGGGAAAGCACTGCCAAACCACTGAGCTGAGAGCTGGTGCTCCTGTACTCTGGTTACTGCTGGGAGCTGGCTGTGGGGGCTTTCTTTTTTTTTTTTGGAACCAGGGATTGAACTCAGGGACATGTGGTCACTGAGCCACATCCCCAGCCCTATTTTGCATTTTATTTAGAGACAGGATCTCACTGAGTTGCTTAGGGCCTTGCTAAGTTGCTGAGGCTGGCTTTGAACTCGCGATCCTCCTGACTCAGCCTCCCAAGTCGCTTGGATTACAGACGTGTGCCACCACGCCCGGCTGTGGGGGTTTTCTTGAAAGTAGGTTTGGTTCTTCACAGGCAAAGAGGACAACTGGAGGGACTGTATTCTGTCAGAGATGGTTAGGGGCCCATATCTTGCTTCCTATGTTCCCTGAACATAGACAGAATATATTTCCTAGACTTGTTTTCAGTTAGTTTGGGGCCATTTGAATGGTTTCCGGTTAATGAGATACAATGGGAAATGATAGATACCATTTTCAGCTGTGGATGTCTTAGAATCCTTTTTATAGTGGTCTACACACCTTCTCCTTCTGGGGTGACAGTCCCATAAAAATGAGAGTTGTAAGGAGACCTACTCTATGCCATAGGGTGGCAAATGAATATTTAATCAAGTGAAGACTCAGTGGTTGGGTTTGTTAGATGCAGCTGATATTACTCAACAGAATCACACTTTCACATTATCTTCGTGATGATATTATTAGTTTGTGAGTAACCTTTGTAGAACAGTTCTGTAATATCCACCCCCTTGCAGAAAAGCTGAAAGAATTAATAAGTATCGAAACATCCTCCATTTGATTAACCAGTGTTAATATTTTGTCACATTTTCTGTCTTTATCATTTATCTGTTTATTTTCTTCTGAACCTTGAGAAAATAAGTCACAGACATCAAGATCCTTAAAGTTTTGATGCCGATTTTATAGTCAAGTTATCTTTCTCCTCTCAAAATCAATTCTTTTCGTTTAAATGCTTATTTATTGAAAATGTGTTTCTGGGCGTAAACTTTGTATATTTTCTATTATTACATTATCTTAAAGTTAATAGAATGGATCATATAACTAAAGATATGTGAAGAAAATGTCACATTTCTTTTCTACTTTTATAAATGAAAACTGAATGCTTACTATATGAAGCATAGCATTCGTTAGAGGCAGCTTATGATGCAGTTCTCAATAATCTGAACTCCTGGTATTCATGTCCTTATGTAATAGCCTTGCTTGTGGGTCGGACCCATTGACTCACTTCTAACAAGTAGAATATGGCAAAAGTGAACCATAGAGAAGACGGTGACCTGGAAGTACTGTCTCTTGCTGACACTCTGGCCTTCTTGCTTACTTGCTCTGATGAACCCAGCTGCCATATTGTAAGGTGTCACAAGGAGAGACTCTGGTGACACAGCACTGAGAATGACAATATGCCATGTGGAAATCCAGTCAACAACCATTAGAGCAAGATTGGAAGCAGGTCCACCCCAGTTAGGCCTTCAGATGAGACCCTGGCCCCTGCCAGCACCTTGGTTGAAGCCTGTGACAGATCCAGAATTGGATGACTTAGGTCTAGCTAAGCTATGCCTGAGTTCCTGACTCAAAGAAACTATGAAATGGTAGATGGGTGCTTTGGATCACTGAGTTGGGTAATTTGTAGCAATTGGTAACTAATACAGTGCTCTATTGGATGATAGGAGAGTCATGATAGATGAAGAGTGATTCTTGACCAAGGAGCACCGGGTCTGCAGTGACTGCTGAGGTAGCTCTAGAAACATAGGTTTTGGAGCTGGGGAGGATAGTGTTGTTCATTCTGCCAGAAGTTGTTCTAGAAAATCTTTTGAATAACTGGTGCCAGATCTGGTTAGGATTTTACTACATTACAATGTGGGAGGAGGACATTTCAGTTGAGAAGAGCAGAATACAGAGGTGTGGAAAAGTCTAGCAAGTTTGGAGAACATTAAGTGGACTAGTGAGGCAGGGCCGGTGACTAGGAGGGTCATTGGGACATGAGGCTGAATGTTGGTTTAGATGATAAGATTTATTCCTTAACCAATGAGAAAATGCAGACCCTGGGTTGAGAGGTTATCTGTTGAAACTGGTATCAACCAAGAAGTGAAGAGCAA
>JAJEJO010001561.1:93053-199693 GCA_020662805.1 Glaucomys volans
TTTTTTTTTTTGAACCAGGGATTGAACTCAGGGACACTCGGCCACTGAGCCACATCCACAGCCCTATTTTGTATTTTATTTAGAGACAGGGTCTCACTGATTTGCTTAGGGCCTCGCTAAGTTGCTGAGGCTGGCTTTGAACTCGCGATCCTCCTGACTCAGCCTCCCAAGTCACTTGGATTACAGGCGTGCGCCACTGCGCCCGGCTTTCTTATTCCTTTTTGATGGCCTTTTGACACAAAGCTGTAGTCCTGCCCTACAGCTTTTGTCCACTGAGCCTGCAGATTTGGTTGGCTTGCTATTACTGTGTTCTCAAATTAGGAGGGGGTGGCCTGGATTGGGCTGTGCATTTATATTTAAAAGTCATCTATGAAAAGAGTCAAAGTGCTAGAATTGCCCCAAGAAGTGGCACTGATGAAGTCCTGGGCTCCAGCCTGGGTTGGTTCAGTCACTGAGAGTTCAGGGATGTTGATCTGATGATGAGTCTGGCTTATTAGAATTGCTCTTTTGCACTTCTTTCTCCGTCGGGGACATTTATTCAAGAATCGCTGCTATGGCAGCCTGAGTGAAAGGGGTCACCTTGGTGTGTATGAAACAGCAGCACACATCTATCAATCCTGGATCTGGGCATGTTTAAGCCTGCTGCTTGAGAAGGGACAGTCTCATTCCCTTGGTTGAGATTTATCTGATGCCTGTTATCAATTGCACTTAAATCTCACTCCCCCACCTGGAGTTCCTGCTGATATCTAAGTCCTCTTTTGCACACTTCAAGTATGGTGGTTGCAGTTCCAGGAAGAAGAAAGGTTGAGTGGAGGTCATGTCTATAAAAATATCAGGGAAAGCCTGGATAGGTCTAAGAATCACTGTAAATTTTTAACAGCTCCTTTCTGTCCTCCTGTCTAGCAAAAATCCTATTTCTCAAAATAGACTTAAATCCAAATAAAAAAGAAAACAAAATCATCTCTTTTATTCTGAGTCACATTTGGCATAACACCCTGACTGTGTGTTTGATTGTGTCAGACTTACACATTGATAAAAAGAACTATGGAATGATTTTTTAAAGTTATCTTTCCTCCACTGCTGCCACTTATAAGAAAGAGCTTCCAATGGATAGGGTGCAAGAGGACTAAAAGGTAGGGCATTTCCCTCCTTGGCTGCCTGATTATTGGCCGCCATCATGAACAGCTCAGTAACTAGAAGTTCATGACAACCAGTTGCTTCAGAGCATTTAAATAAATGGTCATCCATGTCCTTCACCCTGGGAAGGCAACAGTACCCTGTGGCAGAAATTCAGGAAAAACTAGGCAAAATGTGTAAGACTATACTGAACGTCATCTTAGGAACTTGATTCAGAGCCCCATTTCGTGGTGGCCAGATGATTGGCGTTGGTATGATTTGTTATTCCCTGGACCATGCAAAGGAAAATGAACTCAAACATAGATTTGTAAGACTTGGCCTGTATGAGAAAGAAAAAGACCTGGAGGGAACAGTGAAGGGAAGGCTTGAAGAGAATGAAGAAGGTCAGGGACTCGCCAAGCCAGGACCAGGACCCATGCTGGTCAAAAAGCAGGGTCAGGATTCTTTAGTGACTTTATCTGTAGAGATGTTTTGACTTTTTCACAAGAGAATTAATAAACTGTAAACTGTAAAAACCTTACAGAGATTGAGATAGATGATAGATGATAGATGATAGATAGATAGATAGAGAGCTAGAGAGAGAGATATATTTTAAAAGGGGACAGAATCCCAAGCAAACCTTTTCTCCTCTTTCACTGGGTTTCTCGCTGCTTGCAGCCCATGCTCTGAAGGTTACCTGGTACAAATTTTATTTACAAAAACTGGGAAGTCTGAAGGTTTGGCTGCTGTTTCATTTCCCAGCACTCCAGGGCCAAGTGTTTCATGTCCCTTCTTGATATTTCCTACGTTCACCTTGTGGGTGAACATTCTTCCACAGGCCTTGGTAGCAGAGATGTGGTGTCTCTCCCCTTCAGGGCTGATGGACATGGCTTCTTGCTAAGAATGGCTGTGGGCTGCCTTAGGTCAGGGCATCCTCTGATCACAATCAACCCATGCCCTCATGGGAACTTGCCACTCATCCTGCGTGTGCTTCCTGCTCACAGCTGCATACCCAGTTGGTACAGTCTCTGCATTCTGACTTTTTGCAGATCGACATTTTGCCAACTATGATCTCCCCGTGTAACGGGCATTCTGCTTGCTCCTTCTGATAGCTGTTTCCCTTCTGTCCATTGCCTCACCTCACATTTTAGTTTTCTTCAGGTAAAGCAGAATTCTACTTGCGGGTACCAATTTCTCAATCAGTTGGGAATGGCCAGGTTATGTTGCAATAAAAGGCAACCATAAAATCTCAGTGGCGTAAGTGACCAAAGGGAATATTCCTTACTCCTGTTACACATTCATTGTGAGATGAGGATTCTGCCGGGTTAGCCTTACTCAGAAGTCTAGGCTAATGAAGCTCCATATGTACTTCTGTCGTGGCCCAGGCTGGTGTCTCAGTTATCTATTGCTGTGTAACAAACATGTTTAAAATTGAGTGTGATGAAAACAGCCATTTATTGGTCCATGAATTTGGAACTTGGTTGGGCTTGGCTTGGCAGCTCTGCTGTTCTGGCCACTCAGGTAGCTGTGGTCAGTTGGTGGGTTGGTGGGGACTGGCTGAGGCTTGCTGACCTCACTCACTCACCTGGGCTTAACTGAGATTTCTGGGGTGGTGGGTCTCTCTAAACATCTGGTCTTTTGTCTTCGAGGAGTCATGCCTAGCCTGGTGCACATGGCCAGGCAAGAGTGAGAGGAAAAGTTTTGAGGCTTCTTGAGGATGAAAAAAATCACAGGGCCAGTGAAGTCAAAAGGAAGGGAAACCGACCCCACTCCTTGATGGGAGAAGCTGAAGAGAACTTATGGCCATTTTTAACCCACCAAGGCGGGAAAATGGGATTGTGGCAAATCATTGAGTTGCTCTTAAATCTTTGTCTGGACATGACAATTGTCATTTCTACTCACATTTCCTAAACCCAGGCCAGTCAGTGGACTCCTATCCTATGCTAAGAAAGCAGAGAAGCTGAAAATAATGATGCTAATTCAAATCATCCCAGTCTTTGAGGATAAAGCCTTTCGTTGTCAGGAATTGATGGCTTTCCTGAGATGGTTTTCAATATGCTGCTCATGTCGCAGTATTAACCAATCAGATTCAAGGGTGAAATTTTATTTAGGATGTTTGCCAGACTTCCACGGTGCTGTTTTGTATATGACCCAAGTCTTCCCTCATGTTTAATCAGCGTGTAGATCTGCATTGATTCTAGTAATCTTTGCATACCTGTCATTAATTGTCTTTTGAGTGCAGAATTAATACATCAGACTATGGACATTATTCTTAAGGTTTTTCTCTTGCTTGTCATGTACTGATGAGTCATCAACATACCTTTTTACTTCCTTAGCTCAAGAACAAGGAGACAAACAATCGAGAGTGTGAAGAGAGAGCCTACGGAATGGGAGAAAATGTTTGTCACCTGCACCTCAGATAGGGCTTTAATTTCCAGGACATACAAAGAATTCAAAAAACTTAACATCAAAAACAAACAAATAACCCAATCAATAAATGGGGAAAGGAACTGAAGAGATACTTCTCAAAAGAAATATAAATGAGCCGGGCGTGGTGGCCTGTAATCCAAGCGCTCTTCAGGTAAAGCAGTAAGTCGCCTGCAATTCAAGCGACTCGGGAGGCTGAGTCAGGAGGATTGCGAGTTCAAAGCCAGCCTCAGCAACTTAGCGAGGCCCTAAGCAACTCAGTGAGACCCTGTCTCTAAATAAAATACAAAATAGGGCTGGGGATGTGGCTCAGTGGCCAAGTGTCCCTGAGATCAATCCCTGGTTCAAAAAAAAAGAAAAGAAATATAAATGAAATATATATTTCAACAAATATATGAAAAAGTGTTCAACATCTCTAGCAATTAGAGAAACGAACATTAAAACTATACTGAGATTTCATCTCACTCCAGTAAGAATGACAATTATCAAGCATACACGTAACAATAAGTATTGATGAGGATATGGGGGAAAGGGTACACTCATACATTGCTGGTGGGACTGCAAATTGGTGCAACCACTGTGGAAAGCAATATGGAGATTCCTCAGAAAACTTGGAATGGAACCACCATTTAACCCAGTTATCTCACACCTCAGTTTGTACCCAAAGGGCTTAAAATCAGTGTACTTCAGTGACATAGCTATATCCATGTTTATAGCAGCTCAATTCACAATAGCTAAGCTATGGGACCAACCTAGGTGTCCTTCAACAGATGAATGGATAAAGAAAATGTGCTGGAGTATTACTCGGCTATAAAAAATGGACGACTTTATGACATTTGCCAGTAAATGGATGGATCTGGAGAGTATCACGATAATGAAAAGCCAGTCCCCCAAAACTGAAGGTAAAATGTTCTGTCTGTTATGTGGATGCTAACACAAAATGAGGGAGGAAGAGGGAAAGAATAGAAGTTCATTGGATTAGATAAAGAGGTATGAAAGGAAGGGAGCGGGAGGGGAATAGGAAAGACAATGGAATGAATCTGACATAATTTCCTATATTCCTATGTGAAGACACCACAGTGAATCTCACCATCATGTACATCCAAAAGACACTAATTAAAAAAATAAAGAATAACTATGGCTAAATGGCAGAAAGATCAATAGAGGGAAGGGAGCAAGGGTGGGGAGAGGGAAGGGGAAGGAGAGGTTTGGGGGTCAGAATTAGAATAAGATATATTCCATGCCTGTATAATTACGTCAAAATGGAGTCTACCATCATGTATAATTAAAAAAACAGTGAAATTTAAAAACGAACAAGGATAAATTTAATATGTACAGGAGGGTGATTAAACAGAAGTCATGCACACAATTGGAATCTCAGATGTTACAAATTTAAATTTAATGTACTAGTAATATTTTGATAGGGGTTTTGAAGAGACAGCAACCATTTGGAATCCCCACAGAGGTTTTATTGTTTCCGTCAGAGATGATCCCTGTGGATGGAGTCAAAGGCTGGGCAAGGTGGAGGTAGTAGGTCCAGTTCCTGTTTTCTTGATGAGGCTAAATAAACCATGTCAGAGAGTTATATATAACTAGGTGTATATAAACTTTGAAAAATTTTGCAAGTACAACTTCAGATGGAGTGCGTTGGTCCTACCATCTTTTGAGAAGTCAGCTGGCAGGGGTCCCAGGGAGACCTGAAGGGCTCCTGCAGTCATGAAGAGCATCGTGGTCAAAGCAAGGTCTTGGGGCCCAGTGCACGTGGCTGAGGACGTGGCTGTCTCCTGGCAGGTGGGCTGCCTTTCCACACCTCTCCTGCAGGCTAGGTGTGGCTAGGACTCTGCATTCTGGCTGCTGGCATGAGCACAGCCAGGAGTGTGTGCCACTGCCATGCCTGGGCCAGACGGGTACCCTCCTTGTGTGATCTTCTCTCCCTTTTCCCTGCAGCTGGTGGAGTGGAGAGGACTTGGGGGAACTTGGAAGAGGATCCAGGAGTCAGAGGAGCCTGGGTTCTTGGTAACATTGCAGAGCACAGTCCACCTATCCTCCAACCCAGCGCTTCTTCCGCAGGCTGAGACACCATCAAGAAAGCCTTACTTTGTCAAGTCACTGAGATTTGGAGTGAATTGTGAGAGCAGTGAGTGATACTCCGTGTGACATTAGGCCGGCACACAGTCCTTCTCAACCTCTTTTTCCTCTTCTATAAACAGGGGCAGCAAATACTCACTTCATGGGATTTTCCCAAGGATTAAAACAGAAAAGGTTTGCAAGTGCTTAACATAATGCCTCGCATGTAGTAAACACTCAATAAAGAGTAAGTGTCATCATTATTAGCAGGATTATAAATTGGAAGGCTGTCATGTTTCCTTACTGAAGCTGGAGCAAACTGCTTTAAAAAAATTGTCCTAATGGGCTATGAGATCAATTATGGTAAATATCTTGGGAAGAATGAAGTGCAATTAACCATCTATCATACTGGGCTGGATACTTTAGGCAAAGGGAAAAAATAAATA
This sequence comes from Glaucomys volans, assembly GCA_020662805.1. Classification (NCBI taxonomy): domain Eukaryota; kingdom Metazoa; phylum Chordata; class Mammalia; order Rodentia; family Sciuridae; genus Glaucomys; species Glaucomys volans. Next base: position 99,110 of record JAJEJO010001561.1, read on the forward strand.
GAAGGATGCCCCATCTTGTTTATGTCTTTAGAACAGAGCAGATAAGGCATTTGAAACCCAGAGCTCCTAATCCTCCTTAGGACTGGACATCATTATGTGCCCATAAGCCCTAAGGGCTGATACCCGTCAAGGTCTCATTAGACCAGGTGCTGCTGAGATGCTTCACAGGTATTAACTAATCCTGAATCCTCACAGGATTCCTATCAAGTAGGTGCACTGTTACCTCCAGTTTACAGGTGAGAGATGGAGGCACAGAATGTACCATCTGTCCAAGGCCACCTCAGTTTGCAAATGGCAGAGACAGGAGCCACCAGGCTCCAGGATAAACACTTGCCAGCTGTCCTACGCATTCTCGTATTCATGTGCAGCCTAAGTGCTTCATAGACATTTGTTTAATGAACGATGTTGCTTGACAGATTTTCAGAGGCCCAGATCACCCTTGCAGGAATTGGAACCTCCTTGGTAGCAATCAGATTTCTTACTCTTAAGATATTAAAATATGATGAAAGACAGTGGGGACGGGGGTCAAAGAGTCATGCTGGATCTGTGGGATGCTAAAATTAACATGTGCTCCAGCCGAGTTTGCAAGATGGGCAGAGTCTCTGGGGTGGCACTTGCTTTCTGGCCTGTAGGTATTTGACCTCCATGCAGACTGCAGGCAAGTCTGACAAGATGCCAAAGGGAAACTAAGCCTCGATGTCCATCCTCAGCCCTTCCAGAAGCTTCTGACCTGGGCTAGGTGTGCTCTCCACAGAGCTACCAGCTACTATTGCGCCTCCTCCAGCTCTGGTCTCTGGTTATGAGGAAAAGAAATGTCACTTGAAATCAGAAGCACAATTCACACTTTACATTCCTGAAATCACTTTCAAAGCTTATCTGCTTTTCCAGCAATTTTTTGATAGATATCACTGCCTATTTTGTGTTACAAGCTGCCCACAATTTGTGATTTTTTTTTTTTAACAAGAGATCATAAGGTGATTGACAGGACCGCTGCCACTATCTGTCTCCAAAGGTGTTCACACATATATCTATATATAGATCTATGCGAGGAGAGGAAATAGACCAAGCTGACCTATGATTCTCTTCGTCCTAAAATTTCCCATATCTGTGTCATAGCACTGATCTGAAATCTTATTTGGCAAGTCACAGAATGTGCTAGTTGATCAAAGAGATAAAAAAAAGGACTTTTTTTTGCCTTCTGAATTTCAATGAAAGAAGAGTATTTGTCTTCAGTATTGATCTACTCCATGGAGTAGTCTTGTGATGATTACTACTTTCCTATATTTATAGAGAATCAGCACTCCATAAATGTCAAAAGGCTCTTTGCTTTACATAAGTGTCAGTGTTCTAACATCTCTCAAAGTTAGCAATTACCACGAGAACCATGTGTGGAAGGTGGAAAATAAATAATCACCAAGGGAAGTGACTTTTTTTTTTTTTCTGATAGAATTGGGAAATAAGAAAAAGCTCTTCATTATCTGTCTTATTTTGATGGCATGTCCTTGACTGTGGAGTCACGGCCATATGTGAACTCTCTAATCTCCTTTTCCACTTGGCTCTCTGTGACAAAGGTCCTCTCTCATGAATAGCAGGGGGGCCAGAAAAAAACATCTCTTGCGATGTGGGATGCTCATACTGGCCAGGGGAATGTTAGGATTTGATCATGGGAATCAGAACGGGCAACCTTTGGGTTCCATGTCATTCCTGCATTAGGGGTTCTATATACCATCATGACAATGTAAGTGAATATTTCAGACAATTTATAAAACGCGAGTGGAAGGTTTCTAAATAACCCTTGCAAGCTGTCCTGACCGTTTAACCTCCACTGAATTGACCAGCTCTTTCATGTCCTGTAGACGTAATCCATGCCTACAGGGTTTTTCTTGGTCCCCAATAAGGCCACTTTGAAAAGTTGTCATGGCAACACTGGTCGCAGATAATAAAGCAGGGTGAGGAGGTGGCCTCCACTGGCCTCCAGGCTTTGTTAGTTCATGCTGTCGTGGGCTGGAATGGCTTGTTCAGGGATAACATTTCATTGCAGCAAAAATACTCTAAGCTGGAGACCCCTAGAAAAGCCATATCTTGTTCTTAAAATGAACTGGCCATGTAAACCTCCCCCACTGTCCTGCGTACCCCACGGTCTATACTATTCAGTGACCCATGTTCAATCTCTTGGCAGAGAGATTGCTGTTCTCCACTGAGTTATTCCTGACCATGTGCTAAGTTGGTCCTTGTCATCCCTTCTCAGTGGCTTTGCATAGAGCGGGCAGATTTTCAGCACCATGTGGGAGCCTCACGTGGTTTTCTTTGTTCAGTCTGCTGGCAAAGTTTGAGATGCCCTGGGTATTTTTCAGCAGACTGCTGTCACCTATACGTGGTTGTTATACACGATATGGCTCCTGCTTTTAATGATTGGGTTAAATGATCTTATTCACACAGTTTAGAGCAATCCTTTGCAAAGCCATGTGTATTTCAGGACACTTCAGTGGAATGATGAATCCCATCTGTCTTCCTGGCACAGGTTTTTGCTTCAAGTCCTCTGGGTTACGGGTCCTGGGCTGTCACATTTGTGGTGATTGACTTATCATGTCTTCTCAATGGATGAAAGAAATTCTGCTTTCATTTTTTTTGGCCTTGTTTGATTTTTCAGACTGATGTCTGGTATTTTCAGAAATCTTGAGGATTTTTTTCAGAGTAGCTTGTCATGTGACTCCTCAGCCTCCATTGTCACCTGCCTCTGTTTCACCCACACTTTTTTATGGATTCTCACATTGATCCTATAGGAACATGATAGGCACCTCATAAATTTTGATTATGTTGAATTTTGGGAGGACAGAGGGAAAGCGCAATTTGAACGAATGCTATTTTAGTAGACCACTGTTATGCGGAAAGCTTTCAAAGGGTTGTGGCCTTACATCAGGATGTGGAGCCGAATTCATCCTGCTGGTAACTGGCCATTCCCTGTCTGAAATCAAGAGCAGATGCACAGACTTGCAGGCGGAGCGTGTGGATGACACAATTTCACAAGCTGATCTGATAATTAGGAATATTCATATATTGGAAAAATGTCTGCGATAACTGTGGGAAGTTACAAAATAGAAGAGAGTAATTTCTGTGCCGGCATAAGCCATTTCTATGCTTGGGTATTTCCATCAGATTTATTGCCATGATTATCTTAAATACTCTTATGGAGAGGGAACAAAGAATGCATTTTGCCTTTCATCCCAAGAACTCTGGAGATGTGTGGTCCCTGATTTTGATCAGCCGACGTAGTGCCCTGTGAGGGAGCAATGTGATAATAAATGAGGAGGCAGAAAAGATAAACTGCCCTGTCCTGCCCACTCAGCTCCATCCTTTAAACACAGATTGACTCGGGGACATGAAAGGACTGCCAAGCAGTTAACCTGCACAACAGCAGCGGGGCTGCGGCCGAGGAGCTGTCCTTCGATGACAGCATCTCAGTGCCTCCTTAATTATGTCCCTGAGGATCTGCATATAACAACCGGGATGGCCACTGTGTGGTGGCCACGGCCACGTGGAGAAGGAGGGAGAGGGATCGGAAATGGGCAGATGGAATTACTCGGGGACTGTGGTCCTCAGAACTCTAACAAAAGGTGGAGAGGCGATCTGAGCGCAATAGCAAGTCAACCACAAGGCATCTTGTATGGTCTCAGGTTCTGCTCTTTCCCGAGACAGCCTCAACGTCCCGCATCACTCTGGAACTGAATTTGCATAATTGAAAAGATTCTTGGATAAAAGGTTCACATTTCCACTTTCCCAATGGGGAAAAAAGTCACGTACAGAGACTCCATGTGTTTGTCTATAGTGCCGCCTAGTAGCTCTAAATGGCAAAGCTGAGTGCGTATTTTTGGTCCAATGGCCCAGAATGAGCGCGTGGTATCTTCATTGAACCTCTGTCTTATAAAGGATCCTGCATGGGGGAGAGGGGCAAGCCCAGCCCTTTTTGCCCCAAACTGACCTATGTTTAGATTCTACTCACACTAATTGTTAGCTTTGTGGAAAACGGCAGATCTCTCTGATTCTCAATTCTTTTATCTCTAAAGTAGAACTAATACTCCTATTAATGTACTAATTTGCAGGGATAAGCGGAATGAGAGAGAAAATACATGCGATCTCCTTAGTACACCATCTGGCACATAGAAGACCCTCCGGGAAGATGCTGTTCCCACCCTTCCGCCTTCTCTTGCAGAAAAACAGCTCAGTTCATGGCCTAATGCTGCGGCTGTAGCTGTCCCGCGGAAAAGGTAGCAATCTTTTTCTGAGCTGTTTGCTTTTTTTTTTAATTTTTATTTTTTGGAACCAGGGATTGAAGTCAGGGACACTCGGCCACTGAGCCACATCCCCAGCCCTATTTTGTATTTTATTGAGAGACAGGGTCTCACTGAGTTGCTAAGGGCCTCGCTAAATTGCTGAGGCTGGCTTTGAACTCGCAATCCTCCTGACTCAGCCTCCCAAGTCGCTTGGATTACAGGCGTGCGCCACCACGCCCGGCTGAGCTGTTTGCTTTTTAGTAGCACTAAGGAAACATAAAAGAAACTTAAAGGTCTGTGACCAATGCAATGGACATTGCCCAGGGCGGAGGGAACTCTGGGCCAAGGAGTGTGTTGTCTGTCTACAAAAACTAGCACTGATATTCAGAGGATGCTTTCCAGCCTCCTCAACACACATGCGCTAAAATTCACCTCACCCGCTGTTGAGTTATATTTGAAAAGATACCCAGCTTCTGATGATGGATCTTTGACTGATAAATATTTTATTAATGATGAATCTTAGATTTACTCCCATTCTCCTCAATATTGGGATTTTTTTCCCTGAAATTGAATAACACTGTACTTGCATGACTAAAGGTGGTGGGGAACTACATTTCTGAGCATCCTCCCCTCCATCCCTTCAGAGTTTGAGGTTCTTTCAGGGGTTAAATTCATTAATGTGTAGTTTCTCCTCTTACTCAGAAAATTTCTAGTTTTTAAATTTTTTTCTTGAAGCGTTTCTAGAAACACAGATTTATCTCCATATTTTCCCTTACATCTTAGATCTTTCTACTCAACAAATATTTACTCATTGTTTAAAAAAATAATTCCAGAAAAGTCTTTACTAAATAAAACTACCATTTGTAGCATGTGAGTCTTTGCTCTAGGCACTAAACCATTAGTCCTCATGGAACATTGTTTTAACTCTCCTGAGAAAAAGCACAAAATGCTACACCAGGAAAATTCACCACAAATGGGTGTTTTTATTCATTTTATACATTGAAGATCTTAAAAACCTGACAGATTGCTAAGTAATAGCACTAAATGATATTCTCCTATATTAAGTATGAACACATTTCTTTTTATTTCCTTTCCTCTTTCCTTCCTCCTTTTCTTCCTCTCTTTATTTCTTTCTCACTGAGACCATCTCATAAAAGGAGGAAAATATACTGTCACAGTGACTGATTTTCCAAGGTTTACTGCAGTACTTGCTCCCAATCTTTTTTTGTCCTTATTATTCACTTCTGATAGCTATATCTCATATTTAGATAGAGTCACAAACAGGAAAAAAATATATGGCTGTCCACCTTATTTTCAAGCCATTCTCTTTTCAGAGGTGTCTATAATCGGGTGTTCTTTGCTTCATTATTCAGCACGCACTCAGTGAGCATTTATGATGTCCTACTTACTGGGCTAGTTGCTAGAGGTGCAGAGGAGAACAGAGAGACCTAGGGTTGAAGGTCATAGTCACAAAGCAAGGGTTCTCCACTTGTAGAGTGGTTCACACTCAGGGAGCTTGACAGAGTACTGGGGGCTTCTCAGGAGAGTACAGACTGGGAGTTCCATGGGTTAAATAGATCCCTGTTTGTAGTTCCCTAAAATAGCAATCACAAGGAGGAAAATCTTATTTCTTGAAGTTCTAGCATGGATTAGCAGCAGGATTATTTTACTTATTTAAACTTAAAACAAATTTAAAAATCATGTAAACTCTTACTTTGATGAGCTGTCCTCATGTTTTAGAAACGCTGACCATGTGGACTGACAGGTACTCGATACAAACCTGGAAAGGTGCCTTGAGAGCTCCCCTCCACAGTGTGTAGAGGTCGGCGTGTTGGTGGGAATAGCTGTCTAACAGGCATTTTTAATAAATGTTAAAAATAACCTTTTCGATATTTAAATCGTTTTGCTGCCAAGGGCATTTAATCAGGCCCATTGCCAAATGCTAATTAATGATACAAGTGGAGGATTTTATTTAAATTTGTTATACTAATATGTTGAAATATAAATAGAAGCTGCCAATTGAGAGGAACTTGTCAAAGGGCGAAATGTAAAGGTGACGGAACAGACATCAAACTTTAAAACAATAGACCTGCTCTCGTACAGAAGGTATTGAAACAGAAACCTTGCCAGGAAGGCAATTTATTTGTAAGTCTTTTTACAAGATTTTGAAGAATTCAAACAACTGGAAACTATATAAAAGAATGAGGATTATTTAAGGCTAACACACAAAACAGGATGAATCCAACTCAGTCATGAGAGAGGTTACCATTAAATGCATGCTATGTGACATATCTCTTTGCTTAAGCCTTCAGCTGTGAATTGCTTAATGACTGGGATATGCTCTGATAGATACGACGTTAGGTGATTCGTTGTTGTGTGATCATTCTAGAGTGTACTTACACAAGCTGCATGGTATAGTTCAATTACTCGACGTGGCCTCTTGATGTGTGAGGCAGATACTGGGGTAGCTCAGTCTACTGTGTTACAGAAAACTTATTTTAATAAGTAGAAGAAGAACACTCCAGAATAATGATAGAAATATAGTATAGTAAATGCACAAACCAGTAACACAACCATTTATTATTATCAAGTATTATAATCCATTTTAAGTCCATGGGACCACTGGAGTCATCCATTAAAATGCCATTTTGTGGCACATGGCTGCATTTGCTTAACCCAATGTTTGCCTCTTACTTGTGATGGTTCTGACTTTGTTCCCCAGCACCAGCTGTGGATAACATTATACTTTAGGTCCTGCTGATTTGCAAAGAAAGTGGATCATAGGGATGTGGTATTTCCTATGGTTAATGGCTAACAAGATTAATTACACGCTTGTTGGAGTGACGGTGTACAGTCAGATCCGGATGTGTCTGGGATGTATATGGAACATGTTTTCCACTGGGAATCCCAGTGATTTGTTTTCTTGTCACTCATGCTCCTGGCGCATTTGATGGCTTTCTGGTGAATTGAAATCAGTCGGTTAGCTAAAGGCAGAAGATTCATCTAAAGGTAAGAGGGGTGTGTGGGCGGAAGGCACACAGTCTTATTCCTACCAGCAAAAAAGGGGAAGCTCATTTTATTCCCCCTGTGTTAGTGAAGAGATTGGACCCATAGACCTCTAAACTGTAGTCCAGCAATGAGACACTTAATTTAATGAAACCAGTAATGCTGGGTAAAGGAACAAGCACTTTGGGTCAGGAGTCATTTATGGTGATTGGTTTGATGGGCTCCGCTTCATGAGGTGGAGTGAGTGGGAACACAGTGAGCAGGGACCTGTCAGTGGATGAGATTTAACCTGCTCTCTCCTGATTACTTTGAGATGTCCCCACTCCGTGTCTTTTTTGCACTCATTTCCCTTCCTAGAGTGAGGCACCTCCAGTTCATTCCTCCCTTTATATTCATCCATCATATTCTCCCTTCATTGGAAAAAAAACTTGGATCTAATTGATGATTCATGTTGCTGAAGAACACACTGAATACATTTAAAATCCACTGGATAAATGGCACTCATTGCCTTGAATCATGTGATACTCGCGATATGTCTTGTTTGGTAATTGCCTTCTACCTATCTCTTCCAACTAGATTTCACATGCAGGGCAGGCAGGGATGATAGCTTTGCTTGGGAAAGTTAGTGAGTATTTTCTGATGGGTGAGTGGACACAGTGGGTCGGACTCAGGTGGGTAGTGTCACCAATAAGATGGTGACCATGGTGTGTATTCTATGAAGACAAGTTGCCCTGCTCTCATTCCTCACTGTGGCTCTATTGCTAGAGAGGGACCTTACTGCATCTCATTAAGTGAAACATTAGCTTTCTACCACATTCAAATGGTATAAACATCTGGGTGTGCTCAAGATAGACACACTTAAATCTGCATTACCCAACCACTACAAAATGCCTGACAAGGCTTTTTAGTGCCTCCTTTTTTTTTTTTTGCTTGCAGAAGATCTCAGTCAATATTTGGATTTTTGTAAATGCTGGGAGGTGTCACTCTCTTAGGGGTTGTATTTTTAATTGCTCAAGACCTGATACCTTCTCCCTGGAAACTTAAGGATGAAATAGACCTCAGAGACCTCTTTCCTTTACAGAGGAGGAAAGGGAGGCTCAGAGAGTCCAAAGGACTTGCTCAAGGTCACTCAGCCTGTTGAAAGAGCAAGCCAGGTTTCTGCACTCTTGCTCCCAGTCACCTGAATACTATATAATTCACAGGTGGCTGCACTATTTGGCCATCAGTTAAAGACCAAACTCTAAATTTTTGTACTTTTTAAATCATCTTGAACTATTTTGATCTTCATATATCAAGGCTTGCGAGCCTCTGTCAACTAGCCTATTTCACAGGTGAGGAGACTGTGTGATATATAAGTTCAAACAGTTTGCTTGAGGTTTCGAAGCCCATGTAGAAATGATAGTTACCACCATTTGAACTTACGTTTTGACATTTAGTTCTGGCAAAGCAAAGGCATTTATTTTTCTCTGCTCTTGCTTGGCTGGTTTCCCTTGGGACCAGGAACAGGAATTTATAATGAAAATTGTTCCTGTGAACACTCACCCATCTGTGGATGCAAAGCATTCATAACCCAAAGTTCCTGTGCCTGACCCTTGGTGCTCCTGAGGGACACTGAGCTTCCCTGCAAAGGCTGCTTCAGGTCTGTGGGCTCTCCGAGTGATACCCAGCATGTGTGTACAACTGAATTTTCATCTTTAGAAATTAAGCAGCATTGGCCTCTGTTCCTTACTTTCTGTAGTGACCCCCTGACTCCCAGTCCTCAAATCCATTGGAGAGGGCCTTTCTGTTGACATTTAGAGGAGTGGCAACTGTGAGGTCACTGACACTTACACCAAGTTCCAGCTCTTGATTTTTCCAATGATGCCCATCTTTATTCTGAGCAGCAATGGATTCCACACAGAAATGGAGAATGGTTCTCTCCTCATTTCTTTGCCTCACTTTGTTAGTTGGTCTCCAAAACATCATGATTTGGGAAGACAGTCTCAAATGTCTCCTTACAAAATAACCTCTTCCTATTCTGGTCCTCATTCCTCCCTGTCTTGGGATGCAATATGAATTTGAGTGGCAGGGAAGGGATGGGTACCATTATACCCCTGTGCTTGAGTCGGTTTACCTGCTATAACAAAGGAATAGACTGGGTGGCTTAAACAACAGTTTATTTATCACACTTGTGGAGGCAGGAAGTGCAAGTTCAATGCAGCAGCATGGTCAGCTTCTGGTGAGGGCTCTCTCTAGGTTGCTGATTGTGTTCTTCTTGTGTCCTTAAATGAGGAAGAGAGTGCCTGTCTCTCTGCCTCTTCCTATAAGGGAACTCACCTGTCCTTACTTCCTAGTGGCCTCACCTTCTAATACCATCACATTAGGGGCTAATTTTTTTTTTTTTTTGCGGTGCTGGGGACTGAACCCAGGGCCTTGTGCTTGCGAGGTAAGCACTCTACCAACTGAGCCATATCCCTAGCCCCAGGGGCTAATATTTTGACGGAGGAATTTGGTGTAGACAAAAACTCAATCCATTATGTCTATGACCCTCCTTCTTTCCTAAATTTCTTTACATTCTTCTAAGACAAAGAATTGACATCCCTTGCTCTCCTTCAGCAAAACATGGGAAGAACCGTATCAGCTCATGCAAACAGATGGCAGAGGGGTCACAGGTGCTGTTCTTCAGGAGAGTGGACCACACACGACGGTGAAATACCTCGCTCCGTCTGTTTTCACATCTCTACACTGAGCTATACATTTTGCCATACTTAATCATATTTGATTCTTGACATTTTGAAAGCTAATACTATTGCTCCAAATTTGGAGCTGCCAGGACTAAATCTCACAGACATTAGGAAACTTGCCCAAGGTTAAGGAACTTGCTCAAATCATGCAGTCCTCGGTGAGAAACCCGGGATTCTAGCTGACCTCTCAGCTGAAGCACTTGCGGAGATACCTGCCCTCATGTCGCATAGCAGCCTGTGACCTGCTGCTTCAGTATCAGGGCTGCCTGTCAGGTGCTGCGCCTCCTGTTCAAGACAATGCGACGGAGAGAGCGGCAACAGAATGCCATGGGAAATACACAAAACCAGAGCATCTGAGATTAATCCTTTTGTATCCCTAGATTAGTGCATAGACTCATATAAAGTGCTTGTCACAAAAGCAAATCCCTGGGCCCTGTCCCCCTGATTATCATTACTCCATGCTCCAGGTGATCAAGCCACAGGTGGCCACAGGACACCCTGGGGTAAGAGATGGCTGCGGGGCTGGGAAGCAGAGCAGATCCCCTCCATGTAAATGGGGTGGACCAGGCTTGACCATGGGACCAGTTTTGCTTGATCTCTGTCTTCTCGGGCAAAGGTCACACAGATTGTTAGCATCTGTGTTCAGGAGTGTGCTTGTATTTCCTGAGACCCTTGATCATCTGCCTGAGAATAGACATTTAGGAAAAACCTAAGAGACCCTGGTCCCTTCGCAGACCTACTGATCTGGGGACTTGAAGCTCTGGAACCTGCATTTCTAACATAATCCTAGCTGAGTGTTATGTACAACCCACACTAGATACAAAACCAAACAAACACACTAACCAAACAAATAACCAAAAAAAAAAAAAAAAAAAAACCCCACAGGGATTGATTCACAAATAGTGTTTATATCCTGCTTCTAAAATTAGCTTGTTCAAATGGTAAACACATTTTAAAAAGTGACCAAAAGTCATCTCTGGGCATTTTTTTCAGTTATATTTGTTGGCTAGGATGTGCCTACTCGCTCAAATCAATACAGGGGAGAGGATGGCGACGGTGGAGATGTGAGCAACACGCAAAACCAGAACATGCTGGACTAATCCCCTCCCCCAGGTCGGTGAAGTATACATTTCCTAGCTGTTTTTCCCTATAGACTTTCAAAAGAGAGAGTGGGGACTGAGGTCCTGAGAGATTGCAATTGATTGAAACCATAAGAACATTGGAGCATAAGGGCTGGAATTAATTAGCATCTTTAAAACAGCAGCACTAGGCCCTTGAATTTTTGGAACATATGAATGGTAACTGTTGATTTCTCAACCCAAAGCAGAACATCTGTTCTTTTGCAGAGAGTCTAGCAAGGATTGAAATGCAGAGTCAGGTGGGGGTAGAGTCGTTAGGAAGTGCAGTTCGTATCATAGCTGTCCATTTGGATTTATTTTAGATAGCACTCAATGTAATTGCCTTCTCGAGAATTTTTAGATATCTGACACAGACACTGCATTGTGTGGGGTTTTATTGGACCCCGATGCTCTGTAAAGTTATTCCAATCAGAGATGCATATGAGAAGTCTCCATAGAATGGAACAAACTGTATTCAGAATTAATTTTAAATTAAACACAGTTTACTAATTCCCATGAAGTCACTGTCTTTGTCTTCTTGCTGCCTGAATCTTTGGGAGATGAAAACACATGAGTGAAGAAGGGAAAGGCTGAAGATGAAGGAAAGGAAAGGAAAGGAGTGAATGCAGGTGGAGTTATTTCTCAGGGAGTCACTGATGGTATATCTAAGGGAACAGTAAGACAGGGGCAAAATTAAAGCCAAAATAAACAGAACTCTTAAAGCCATCAGGTATGGATCCTCATCGGATGCATAATCAAACATCAAGTGTCATAATTTTTATTATCTATTCATTTTCATTTTAACTCCAGGAGACAGAGAGACATTGGATACTATCCAACGATCTTGGAGAAGTTATTCAAATTTTCTATGTGAAGAGAGTTTATGGAAAATAGGGATAATAATTCCTTCCTTGTGGGGTTCTTATAAGGATGGAAGTGGAATAATTCATGCACAGGCCTAGCAAAGTGCCTGGCACGGAAAGCATCTAAAATCCTGATTGCATCTCTTCCTCCTCCTCCTGTGTCCGCCAAGTGCTATGCAGCTGATAGCTTCGTGTTCTGTCTGGATGGAACTGGATGACTGAGTTACTGCTTCACTAAATTAATTGGAAAGTGAATGGCTGACTAAATTAATTTTCTGACTGATGCTCCATAAACATGGTTTCTCTTTATAAGCTGAGGTGGATGGGATGGGTCCAGTTGAGAATAAGGAAAAAGGATGCTTGAAGAGCCCGTTCACTGTCCCTTTTACAAAATTTGTTAGTTATATCTTTTTTTCCACTGTAATGAAAAGTAAAAGTCAAAATATTGCAGCTTTTGCTCTTTCTTAGTTTTCCATCATGTATCTGGACACCTGAAATGCCTTTTATGGGTTGCTCAGTAGGAGCAGGTTCAGGAATAGGGAGAACGGCCACGAGAAGCAGGTGCTCAGACAGGCAAAGACTTCTGCTCCCGGTGTCTTGAGATGCCTCGCTTTTCCTTTCAAGGCCTGATAGGTTGGTGGGCTTTGAGAATATTAAAAATGCTTTCCCATTAGTATTTTCAAATTTTATAAACTCTAGAGTTTATTATAAGCTATAAAGGGACCATTGAAGGAGAAATGCAAGGAGATCAACAAACAGATTTAGATTATTAGTGTCATTAGGAACTTGCCTCTTTCCAATTTATATTTTAATGGTTTGATTTCTAGAGTTACATTTAGGTGGCCTGGTAGTGAGTGATTAACGCTATTGTGGGTACGTAGCTAGCATCTCTGACTTCTCTAATGGGCTTCCAAATGATGCCTTTTATTAATTAAATTAATTCAGCTTGATGATTTGATGTCTCAAACCTCCTTTAGAGGTGGGCACGGTTTCTGTGGCAGGGAGAGCTTTCAGGAGTCCAGCTTTTACACAGCAATTGTCAGCTACATTTCCTGTGTTTAGTTACTTTGTCCAGATGGCTAGAAATTGGAATTCCTATCTCCCAGCAAGAGTGAAGAGGAAATCTAAAAGTAAAAATTAAATAACATCTTGTATTATCAGTTTTCACAGTGGATTCTCAAAACATTTCCCAAGCATCCCTCATTCTTTTTCAAATCTCAGGTAAGAAAGGGCTCTCTCTTTATAAATCAAATCAATACTGTAAGTTCCTTGTAGATTTTAGTCACTTTCTGCTTCATTCCCCTTTGATAAGAGTGAAATAGAGGCATAAGGACACTAAGCCATGGTAACTTGAGATTAAATGATGGAAAAGAAATTAACACGCGATGAGGAATTGACACTCTTGGTTCTCATTGAGAATAGACTAAATTTACCTCCACAGGGTTATGGAAGGACCAAATCTGGGGTTTTAGTTTATTTCAGTTCTACAGTGGATTTAGTTCATTTAAGCTTCAGAGAGTCGAGATTTTGGTTATGCCTATGCTGGTTGCTAGTGACGTTGTAATGAACAAAGTGCTAGTATTGTGTTCAAAAGTTGAAAAAAAATCAAAATATTTTTTAAAAATGAGAAAAGTAACAGAGTGTCTGTGCCAGCTCAGATGACCTGGCAACACCAAAGATCCATTCTCTTGGTTCCTTTTCCTACACCACCTTGCATGAGGTATGTCTTTCTCTCTTGGTAAATCTTTTCTTTTTCTTTTTTTCTGTTTTTGAGTCAGTGCCAGAAGGATGACACACAGGTGTCACAAGTGTATTTTTTTTTTTTTTTCCCGGAGCCTCAAAAGGAAATTTCAGGCAGATTTCGTTAGGAAATGGTATTCATTGCTGAACTGCAAATTAGATTGCTAGTGCTTTGGGCATTCTTAGTAAATTATATAGCTAGAACCTGGAGCTATACTAAACCCTTTGAATTTAATTTGACTGCTGGCAGCCATCAATGGTTAAAAGATTTTAGAAAATCTGAGCGCTAATGCTTAGAATGTGCTGCTAGGGGATCTTGTAGAAAAGACAGGTGGCTCAGGAAGCCCAAATAAAACACTGGCCTTTTATAGACTATTCAAAAACTAATACAATAAAAATGAATATACTGCATAATATCACAAGTACTGCTAATGTAATCAAGGCACACACAGACTTCCTGGGTGCAAGTTCATTTTGCACCTTCTGAGTTATTACCGGTACAATTTACCTCTCCATTCTGCAGTCTTCATCCGCAGGAGCCTTATCTCTCCCTCTATTGCAAGCCCGTGTCCTTTTGCATGCTAATGCAATATTCTGTTCTAACCTGACGATCACAGATTGCCAAGTGTCTCCCGCTCTCTTTCTTGCCTAATGCAATTCCAGCGAGCAGGAAGCGCGACGTTTGTCTTAAACAGTCCTAAGCATTTTTCATATGAAATTCAATTAAACTATTTCCTAGTCTAAGTGTCTGTTCAGTTTCTTACCTTTCTGCAGGAATGTAGTTTTTCCTTCCTGTGAAAATACTTAAAAGTAAGCCATTGAGGAAGCTGGGGGATGGGGAGCGGTGGGGCGGGAGGGGGCGAACCCTGCTGTTTGGCACAGGCAACTAATTGTTTCAGCCTTTGTTTTTCTGTTCCCCTTGAAGATGAGCTGTATTTTAATTACCGCATGAAAGATTTGTCTTGATTAGATGGCTAGGAGGTGTCAGTGCTTCTGAAAGAGATGAAAATGCACAGAGAAGGGGAAGGAGGCAGGGAAAGATGTATTTTGGAAACTTCTAGGCTTCCACCACCCTCCCTGTCCTCCAGCCACCGCACCCCCCACTTGCGCTCAGGCTTTGTTCTGGGCACAAAAGGAGTCTTGGGATGTTGGATTGCACCGTGATCTGAAATAGAATCCTCTTTGCTTGGGATGATGAACATACGGGTGAAAACTTTGCTGAATTGTGCCTTGAAAGAAATTAGGCGAAAGCTCTCTGTCTTAATGCCATGAGGAGTAACTACCTCGCACTGCTGCTTGGGCTTCTGCCCTACTTCCTGAGATGAAAAATGGCTGAGTTTGTGAGCCAAGTCTAGATACTGGCAAGTGATGTGGGTACAAATACACATAAGGCTAAAACTCTGCCCTTACCATCCGCATAGTTGGTGGGGGGTGGGGACAAAAAATGGGTGGGACATGGTGGCACACACTTATAATCCCAACAGCTTGGGAGGCTGAGGCAGGAGGATCGAGAGTTCAAAGCCAGCCTCAACAAAAGTGAAGCACTAAGCAACTCAGTGAGACCCTGGCTCTAAATAAAATACAAAATAGGACTGGGGTTGTGGCTCAGTGGTCAAGTGCTCTGGAGTTCAATCCCCAGCAACACCACCCCCCTGAAAAAAAGAAATGGGGATTTCACCAAACATGCGAAGGTGTTCCTCAAGCACAGGGGATGGTGTGTCAGTCAGCTTTGTGTCGCTGTGGCCTAAATACCTGACAAGAACACTTTGAGGGAGAAAAGTTTATTTTGGTTCATGATTTCAGTTCACAGTGCACCAACTCCATTGCTCTGGGTGCAGGGTGAGGCAGAACCTCATGGCAGAAGGGTATGGTGGAAGAAAGTGGCTCAGCATAGAGTAGTCTGAAAGAACAGAGAGAGAGAGAGAGAGAGAGAGAGAGAGAGAGAGAAAGGGGCTGCAGAGAAGATGAACCCTTCTAGGGCCTATCCCTAGTGACCCAACTCTTCCAGCCACGCCCCACCTGTCAACAGTTACCAGCCAGTCAGTCCATTCAAACTTAGGATGGACTGATTAGGTGACAGCTCTCAGAATCCAACCATTTCACCTCCCAACATCCCCACATCAACCATAGAATTTTGGGGACACACCTAATATTCTAAGCCATATGAGATGGGACAGATGCCCTAGGTGGCCAGCTGGGGCATGACTTGGTTTCTTGGAGAAGTTCATCCTTGTGCAGTCTTGAGGGATGAGTGATGGGAGAAAGTGTCACTCTGTAGCTAGGATCAGGACTGGAAGCTATTCACAAAATCTATTAGGTGATCACTGGTAACACTCATGGGAGCAGTTGAAGCGAGTCGTTGGGGTAGAAGCCGGGTTTCCAGCATGCAGGAGTGAAAGGGCCACAGAGGAAACACTCTGGATTTTTCTTTTGAGACTTTTGCTTGGGGGGGAAAGGGAGAAAGATAGACTCCTAATTAGAGTGTTTAAGTCTAGGCTTGCATGTAAAGCCAAATGAAAAGTTGGTGACTAGATAGCTGAAGCCCCAAAGTATTGTTATTAAAGAAAAACTAGACTCCGTTTGGTTTGCATTTTTCAAAAGAGCTAACACAATTAAATGAAATCAAAAGACCATTGCTCAATTCCCAGTTTCTCTTTGTCTCTGTGGTACCACCTTTAAAGGGGAATATTCCTCACAGGGAATCTATGAAATTATCTTCCTTTTACTCTGGACACTTTTTGAATTTTTTAAAATAGCAGAGATAAAGGGTCTACTTTAGTTTAAAATGAACATATGCAATATGAGTGAGTTTAGTTTCAGAGAACAGCTGGAGAAGCAGTGGACATGGAACCTCAGGTAATATTTAGTTGCTCTTCTGTTTTAGATTCACAAAATAGGTTTGGTTTATTCCTTTTTTTTCTAAAGATAATAATCTCCAATTTCTTTATAAGTTGGAGGTCCACAAATACCATATTTTCAATTTGTTTTCATTTTAATAAACTTAATTTAACTTTTCCAATGAAATGACTTTACAAACATTGTTTGTGTTTAAGGGTGTAAACCTAGCTATCCATCTCGGTCCTCTTTCTCACGTGACTGAGAAAAAAAACACCAGAAGTCAGTTTTTGGAACAAGGCAGAGGAGGTACATATGGGGACTTGGACATCTCTACGGGTGAGAGAGAGTCAGCCCTTTGCTGAACACTGAGTTCTGGTTGGTGATGGGATAGGTTGGTGTGGTCCCTTTGGAGTTAAGGGCTTGTGCCCACAAGTTGAAACGAGGTAAGACAGTAAGGAAAATGTTAAAAATCAAAGTAAAAACAGGATGTGGCAAATTTTGGAAAAAAATTACGTCATAAAATAGCATCATTTTTTTTTAATCATAGAAAGCCTAATTTCCCCTCTCATTACCATAAATTTGTGATTACAGTGAGCGATTATTGAGCGCCTGGTGAATACATGGTCTATATATGGCAGTTTCATTCACATTTAAGTGGATGATCTTTTTTTTTTTTCAATCTGACTTCTCGAATGTTTTATTTTTGGAAGGAAAAACAGGGACATTTTGAAGTCTTAAAAGATCAATGAAAGTTGAAGCTTAATTTGATGAGCTCTGTAAATACTTTAAGTCTGGTTGGATTGTTTCTAGGTAGCAACTATACACTTATCTTTTACAAAATAAAATTGGGGGAAAATTTACTTTCAAATCTGGAAACGAATGTCAGAGATTCTAGAACATTGTTGTCGTGTATGGCTCCTTCCTGGTGCCTGATGTGGGAAGGTACTTAGAAGCCAATCTCAGGCTTGACTGAAATGACCACAGGTTGCAGGAGAAGCCACATTCCTCCAGACTCCAGGGGAAGATGCCCAATAATTTAAAGCAAGGAAGCTGGGGTCAGAAAGCAAATAGTTGGGCCAAGAAAGATTTGTGCTGGCAGTTTTCCCTACTACGAATTTTCTAGAACTTCACCAAGTTATGGAGGATGTGAGCTCAGGTTTGCCTTTTAACTTGGTGACAATGACTTGCAATATTCACAATACAGGAATTATTAAGTTGGTGAAAACTAGCAAAACATATATCGACTTCTCTCAGGATACCCAATATTCTCTTATTTTGGGGGAAAATATGGAGTTTTCCTAGGAGGAAACATGAATGATCTAGAAACTAGGCGAAGAAAGTCTTATCACTTCTCAAAAGGACAGACCAAAAGTTCTTGTTGAAAAGTGTGGAAGAGGCAATTTGAGACTCCTAGTCAAGTGACAGATTTTGATCTGTTATCCAGTGCAGTAGAAGATATTTAAAGCTATGCCGTGTTCCTGATATTAGGATCTGCTCTCTGAGCCTGCCTTATTACTGGCTGTTATTCAATAAAGCATAAAAGAGTTTTCGTACAATTTATCTTATTTGTATTTGTTGTGGGGACAAAAAGCCTTGTAAACCATGGACTTAAATTTTTAGTGATTTCACTAAAGGTAGTGGCTTGAAGGAATCTTAAAAAGTTTGTGCAGTTAACATCCCTGTTAATTCATGATACTCTGTCGAAGAAAAGCAGTTTTAGAGAAGTGACATTTCTCACACGGTCTGAGAAGGCCTGTCTTAACTTTCTTAATTTCAATTTTGAAATGAGATATGTGGACATGTGGAGCATCAGAGGCATGTCTTAAATCAAGTTATGGGCATTGCTCGGGTTTATGTGGGTGTGTAAATATGCAGGGGTGCAGAACTTCTACAGCTTATGCTGACTAAGGAGAGGTCACTGAAGTACACTTGTGCCTCCCAAGTTTCAGAAACCATAAATAATTTTAGGTTAATTGAATTTTATTTTATTTTATTTTTTTATTTCTATTTTTTTTGGAACCAGGGATTGAACTCAGGGACACTCGGCCACTGAGCCATATCCCCAGCCCTATTTTGTATTTTATTTAGAGACAGGGTCTCACTGAGTTGCTTAGGGCCTTGCTAAGTTGCTAAGGCTGGCTTTGAACTCACGATCCTCCTGACTCAGCCTCCCAAGTTGCTTGGATTACAGGCGTGCGCCACCATGCCTGGCTTAATTGAATTTTAGACAAGTTGCATATTTACAAAATAGATTGATCATAGATAAACAGAATTGTAATTATTGTAATATTACAATTAATGTAATAATTGTAATTATTGTACACATATGTAGACATTTTAATTTGATTGTTAGTAGAATAGTCTGATAGAGAGAATGGGTTGTCTGTTTTGTGTGCATAATGGGGTTCTGGTGGGGACCACTGGGGTTAATGTTAGTTGTGCACAGAAGTGAAATTAACTCTAGTAAACATGTTACTAAATAAATGAATTTATTTAGGCAATGACTATATTTAGGATCTTTCTTGGGAGACAGTTGGATGTCCATGCTCCAATTTGGTCAAATCTTGATTAATCAGAAACCAATTCTCCACTAGGAATTACCCGGGGCGTCTGTGTAGCTGGTCATTTCACTCATCAGCATAATCCTCAGGCAGGCGGAAGGGAGTTGGGAGATAAAACGGAAATCAGCTTTGTTCCTTGCTAAAGACTCTGGCAAACTGTTGACACTTCTGGCTAAAATGAAGTTTGGGTATTCTCTCTGGATTTTTATTATTTGGGCTGCCCTTGCCTCCACAGATAATCAACAGCTCCCTGTATGATATGTAGCAGATGCAACCTGGCTCATTCTTTTGAATGAATAATCAGAGGTAATGCAAATTAACGCCTTCACCTCGGAACAAAATAACTTTAGAATTCGCCCAGTTTAGCAAACAGAAGCAGCAGTCTTAATCAGAGGGTTTTAATGATAAAGGATTCTGAGGAAAAGCAAGACTTCTTCCTCCTGCAGTAAAAAATATACATTCCAATTATCTCCCATATACACCAAAGGAGATCTTACATTTCAATGAAACAAAATAAAAAACAACATATGTAAAAACAACTCATGGTAATTCTTTTTTCTTCTTTCATTTTTTTCCCCAAGAGCTGTGCTGATAATTAATATTGAGGAGAATTGAATGCTGGAGAACTTAAGTGGTAATTAAAAAACTTTCTTATTTCTAACAGCACATACTCATTGCGCAGCCTTGAGAAGCTACACCTGAATATTAGCGGGGACATAGAGATCTTGATTTTCTTAACTTTGCTTACTCACATTTTTATGATATCATCCCCAAATGGAATCAGAGTGTTCATATTGTTTTATGAACTTTGTTTTAAGTTACCATATTATGCCATTAAGTATTCTATAATACCAGTTTTAAATGGTACATAGTCTTTTACACCCAATATACTAGAAGTTATTTATTCAGTCCCCTAATGCTGGATATTTTTTTTTTTTTTTTTGGTCTTGGGGATGGACCCCGGGGGCATTCCACCACTGAGCCACATCCCCAGCCCTATTTTGTATTTTATTTAGAGACAGGGTCTCACTGAGTTGCTTAGGGCCTTGCTAAGTTGCTGAGGCTGGCTTTGAACTTGAGATCCTCCTGCCTCAGCCTCCCAAGTGCTGGGATTACAGGCGTGCGCCACCGCTCCCAGCTAATGCTGAATATTTTAAAAAATTTTTCACTACTATAAACAAATATAGGTTGAACATTCTTATAGCTAAATCTTTGCATAAATTTGGATTTTTCTTTTAGGGTCCTAGAATATATGCAAATGTATTGCTAAACTGTCACCCAGAAAGGTTATACCCATTCTTATTTGTGTTTGTGAATTTAAAGTCCTGGGGCATAGTTTCTAGAATATACGATAGGAGCCATTGTTTGTACTCAATGAGACAAACACAAACCTGTCTGGGTATGGACACAACCCTGGTGTCTCTGGCACTAAGTGACAGGAGCCTCTTCCCTGGGAGTCTTGCTGAGCATTGTGTCACCTTGAGAACTTGCTCTGTCTTCTTCTGAGCTTGGTGGAGTTTGGTTGTCAGGAGAGATCAGTCTCCCTTTGGACATGCAGACCCTTTAGGTCTGAAACCTGTCCCCCAACTCCCACTCCCCAAGGAGAGTCTTGAAATGGCAAGGTCGTTCTATATGGGGAGGCACACAAGGCTCCGCACGTGCTGTGGTTTAAATGAATGT
The DNA here is from genome assembly GCA_020662805.1 of Glaucomys volans. NCBI lineage: Eukaryota > Metazoa > Chordata > Mammalia > Rodentia > Sciuridae > Glaucomys > Glaucomys volans. Next base: position 119,910 of record JAJEJO010001561.1, read on the forward strand.
GTCCCCCACCCCTGGAGTCTTAAGATTCCATGGCAGAGTGTTAGGAGGTGGGGTCTTTTGGGAGGTGAATAAGTTGTGAAGGGTCCTCTTCATGAAGGGATTTGTGCCTTTATAAAAGGCTTGAGAGAACTAGCTAGGGTCTTTTGCCTTTCCATCTCTTCTGTCTCGTGAGTTCGCAGTAAGAAAGGCCATCTTGGAAGAAGAGGGCAGCCCTTGCTGAATGTGCTGTTTGGTGCCTCACCTGCACCACCCAGCCTTCAGAACTGTGAGAAATAAATTTCTGTTAAAAATGACCCAGTCTCAGGTGTTTTGGGATAGCAGTTGGAACGGACTACGACAGTGACCAAGCATGGATGATAAAGTTCCCAGCAGTCTGTTGGGGCTCTGGGTGTGGGAGCCCTGCAGCTGGGCGATTCAGAGAGGAGCAAGTACCAGAGGTGGTGCAGGTCTGCTTTTTAATGACAAAAGCTTGTCCCAGTGGTTTAGGATCCCTGACTGGCTGCCCAGAAGGGAGCCCTTTCTATATCAAGGTTGCCCTTTGAGCAGAGAAAAATTTCCACTACATAGTGGGGGGTGGGGTGGGAGTGGGGACGGTGGGAGTTGCAAGGTACAGAAAATCGTTACTTAAAAGAAAAATTTTGAACATCAACTATATTCTGGAGACATGAAAGCATTTGGTTTGATCAATAACATTAATAGATTCCAGAAGCTTCATCTCAGATTCAGGGACACCAGTTGAAGAGTTCTGTTCAGAGATCTGTCATCTCCACAACCCCCACGGACTGTTCTGGCTCCAAGGCATGCATTTTAAGGGCAAAACAGACCACTGTCAAGGCCACAAGACTCTGAGAGGGCTATTTCAGGGCGTTTTGTCTTAACATTGTGCTGTGCTCACCCACCCCTCTTCCTCAAGTTGCAGGGTTCGAAAAAATGTATGCTTCATACATTTCCCACAACTCCCCAGAGGGTTCGCACCCAATGCCAGTTACAGGCTGCCACCTGGAAGTATGCTGGAGAGCCCTGTTCAGGACTCCAGAATTTCTCTTCTAGACCACACACCATAATTACCAGAGAGAATGATGCTTTGACAACTTGATTAGGAAGATAAAATATATGCATCCTAATATTCTTTTCTTTTGCCTTTACTCCTTCTAAATTTAATAATAACAGGATTTAAAAATCTATCAAAGAAAACCTTTAAGGGACTGCTTTCTATATGGCTCTAGAGCCACAGTGACCAATGCCTTAGGTTTTTCAGTCAGTGTCAGTAGTTTTCTCCTGGCCTCCATCATATTGCCTACAAAGTACTTTTTAGATCATCTATCACCCTTTTCATTTTAGAAAATGTTAATTGCCTTATTGATGGCTAAATACTGTTCAGATCCCTTCTTTATAACCCTTCTGTCTTCACCCTGAGAGCGTACTGAGTACTCCCTGTCTCTCCAGAGCAGATGGCCTTCCCAGAAGAATATTTGGATTCATCGAGATGAGCACTTTAATAAGAAACTTTTCTTTTTTTTCAGATTTCAAGTATATTTTCCTGAGTTTTGGCTGTGCATTATAAACCCAGGTGAACAAGAGAAGACAACACGCACGTGCCCTAAATGGGAGCCATCCTCAGTAATGGGGTGAGCTGGTTCTCTGCCTGTGCCCATCGGCCTCTGGACTCAGTGGGAAGTCATGTGTGAAGGATGCTCTCTAGCCCCACAGCCGCCCCTGGGAATCGTCGTAAAGCAGTCTGCCAGAAGGAATGTGTGAGCAAATGACAAACGGTACCTGACTCCAGGGGAAAATAGACTTTGGGAAGCTTTTAATGCCAAGCTTTATAATGTTTAGGATGAAATACTGCATCAGATTTCTCATGAGGATGGAAACGACCTCAGATCAGTTTAACAAAGCATTTTCCAGCAGAAGAGAACATGCTTGAATAGAAAAAGAAAATAACCTGGTACTTAAAGCTTAAAGAGGGCTTCCTTTTCTACCTATCGCCTGGCTCTCCCCACTCTTTCATCCTGACTCCATTCATGCCATAACTCCCAGTCATGCTCACTTACAAAGAAGAATCCTTCTATGGATTTTTCTGAGTTGGTCCTGAGAGCAAATATTCTGCCCCATTGAACTCAGAAGTACCTTCGTGATTGTCAGCCCATGTCTGTTCAGAAAACAGGGCCACCATATTGATAGCTCATCAGTCATCAGTTTCCACATTTCTTTCCTTTTGAAGTGTCTCATCCTCTTTGTTCTCACTGTCACTGTCTTAGCCCAGATCATTTCCTGTCTGGATTAATACCATTATTTTCTTCTTCTTCTTTTTTTTTTTTTTAAATCTAGATTGATGGAAAGAGAAAGGATGACATAGATGCAGGAGGTATTTTAAAGGTAAAGGTCATATGACCTGGAATATAACACAGGGATGGATGAAGGCCTCAGTGACAATTCTTAAAGGAGAGGACCCCCTTTAAGAAGCCGGGTACTGCATTGGGATGGCCATCTGTCCGGATGCAGGGAAGAATCCTGTGTCTGATGCCTATAGGCACTATGGCGCATATTAGTTGCTTAATTTAATTTAATCCCTAATTTAACCTCCAACTGAGATTCTAAGGCTCTCCCTGCCATTGTCAGGGATGAGCTTGTCCCTGCTTGACATCTGCCTGCAATGACCTCCTGGGGTACTCTCTCCTTTTTTTTGACACCAAAGTTTATACAAAATAAAATAGGAGAAGTTGCATTTAAAGTAATATCCAATTCCCAATTGTATAAATTTTTTACTTCCATTGTAGGAAATAAATACTATTTAATCTGTCTTTACTTTGTGATTATATTATCTATTCAGAATTGAAATCTTTTCATTCTTTTTTTTTCTAATGTTTTATACATTGGTATGATGAGGGGAACAGAATAATAAGAAATATCATTGATTAGGCCTTCAATAATGATGACATCATGGATTCATTATTAATTCTTTTTTTCTATTTTTAAAGTAAGTTTCCTTCATATGAGTTGACTTGATATTATTTTCCTGTTTGGGGTTTTTTTGTGAATGTACTGAGAAGAACCTGTTTGATATATTCAGTGATAAAAAATGTGGTGAGAAAAGAAAGAAAAATCATGTCTTCAGGCTTCTTTAAGGGTATTCCAGAATCCATTTTCCCCTGGTTGTTTATGTGACTGAGTTTGATGACCCTGAAATTAGACCAGATTAGGTTTCCTTGGCTTCAATCAACTTTTGTATGATGAGAATGCTTTCAAAATAGCTCAATTTGAAGAGGACATGACTGAGAAGCCAGCTTATTTTAATGCCTCACTATCCAGGGCTGTGCTTTTAGAAAAGTTAATCATTTTTTATGGAGTTTACTTTTTCCACTATGAAAGTAATACATGCTCATTACAAATAATTTGGAAATATAAAATAGAAGGAGGGAAAAATTTTTGCCAGTATTCTAGCCAACCCAAGGTATCTAAGGTCAGTATTTCAGTTGATATTTGTCTAGCCTTAACAAAAAAATGTGTGTGTATGTGTGTGTGTGTATGTGTGTATGTGTGCATGTGTATGTGTGTGTGTGTGTCCGTGTGTCTATGATTGTCATTATACTTTTAGTATGATTTTTGTATTTTTTTTTTTTAAAGCAACTCTTCAGTGGCTTCATGATATCACATTTAACTGTTACCATGTAACTTCTACAACATAACTTATGGGCATTTAGGTAATATTCAGATTTTCTTTTTCTTAGATAATGCTGTAATGAGCATCTTTGAGCTCTTCTAGTAATTAGGATTAATTTTTTAGGATAGATTATGCAAAAGTGAATATCTTAAGGCTCATAATTTTGCCAAATTAATTTTAAAAACTTCTTCAGTATTTGAGAGTTTTTTCATTTAATCCTTATCTATTGCAGAATCTTTTTCACTAAAAAGGTGCTAACTTTATTAGGCAAAAGCAGCATTTAATTTAGGTTTTAAAAAATTTCTAGTAAGGCTGAAAAATTTCCAGTGTTCATTCTTATTCTCTCATTGAATGTCCTCTTTTGTGAACTATTTGTGTGATCTTTGACTACTTATCTATTGTAATCTCAATGTTTTACTTTTTTACAGAATTAATTAGACTCTTCCCAGGTTAAACATTAAGTTTTGCTACATGTATTCTAAATTTCCCTCTATCATTTCCACTTTTATTAACATGCTATATTTTAAACTTTAAAAATACTGTTTAAAGAATTATTGGTGCATTATAATTATATATATTAGTGGAATTCATTGTTACATATTCATACATGCTCACAACACAATTTGATCAATTTCATTCCTTAGTACTTTCCTTTTCCCTCCCCTCCTATATTTCAAACCTTTACAGAGCAAAACCATAATTCTTCAAATTTATTGATTAAAAAAATATTAGGTTCAGTTTAGGAATTTATTTTTCTACCTAAACACTGTATTCTACTACTCACTCCCCAACCCCAAACTGAATATTTTAAAATAAAGAGTATACAGGTTAATTAACATTTAAAATATTCACATTGGAAAATGTTAAGTAAATTTTTCTGTAGGAAACAAGAATGTTGAGTGATTCTTGGGGACATATTTATCCTTATTTTGTTATATGATTATATAATTATATAAATAATCCAGCAAACAGGATTTGTGATTTAACTTCCCCTCCTTCTCTTCCTCCTCCTCCCCCTCCTCCCCCTCCTCCCCTTCCTCCTCCTCCGTCCTCCTCCTCCTTCTTCTTCTTCCTCTTCTCTTCCCCCTCCTCCCCCCTCCCCTTCCCCCTCTCCCTCCTTCTCCTTCTCCCCATCCCCTCCCCCTCTCCATGCCCTCCCTTCCTTCTCTCTCTCCTTCTCCCCCTCCTTCTTCTTCTCCTTCTTCTTCTTTCTTCCCAGGATTGAACCCAGGGGCATTTAACCACTGAGCCCATTCATAGCCCCTCTTTTTCAAATTTTTTTTTAGTTTGGGAGAGGATCTTGCTGAATTGTTAAGGGCCTTGAGAAGTTGCTGAGGCTGGCTTTGAACTTGGCAATCCTCCTGCCTCATCCTTCTGAATTGCTAAGATTATGGGTATACACCACCACACCTGCTGATTTAACTTTTTCTTCTCCCTACTGGCCCTATTATAAAGGAATTTCCTCTGGAGCAGTGGTTCCTAACCTGGGGCCATTCAGCAATGTCTGGAGGCGGTGCTCATTGCCACAACTGGGTGTCCAGTGGGGGTGCATGCTGTTGGTGTCCAGCAGGTAGAAGCTAGAGATGTTATCTGACAGAGCATGGGAGCCCACAACAAATAAGTATCCAGTTCAAATATCAGTGGTGCTGTCCTGATGTGGAGTTAGTGCCTCTCAGAATGATTTCTATTATCTGCATTGAGAGAAATCTGGTGTCAAATAATTTAGAATTCCTTCTGTCTCTCTTTTTCTTTGAGAGTCAATTCCTTTCCACTTTGTTTTCCTCAAGTGTTTTAATGGTTGAGTTTTGCTTTGCTTCAGTAAATGGACCAGCTCAGGGAAGTGCATGCATGTGTGTAGATTTTAAGAGTAGAGTCTCTTTCCTGTGCTCATTTTCCTGCAATGGAGACCCAACCGTGGGCCAGCTCCAGAGTGTGTGATCTCTACTTTCTATTCTTTTCTTGCTTAGAGTTGATAACCTGGAAATTATAATATTAAAAATTGTGCACATGGTATGGATAAAACTTAGAGATACATCACTAAATTTGGGCAGGGCTGGTTTTCATGGGCTGTGCTAAGTCAGGATGAATGAAAAGGGATTAGAGAGATTTGTCTCAGTCAAGTTCCTCAAGGGACAGTTCAAGTTTGGAGAGTCAGTGTTCATAAAAATGCAGATATAAAAAATGAAATACAAAGTAAATAGGAAATAGAAACAGAAATTAGAAACTAAACAAATGGAAGTAGAATTATAATTCAGGAGTTGTCATGAACTGCTTTGAAACATGTAGTCTGGTTCCTCACTCTGAGTCCAGGCAGCAGACTTTATTAAAATATATTCTGGCTAGACAGGATGCTCATTCATGTTGTGTAAAATCCAACCACCTAGCCACCAAACCAGCACACTAACAAACAAGTTCTCTTTGTAGGTGATTAAATTTGGAGCACCAATTTAAATAAATATAGACAAATTAATAACATTAAATTGGATTCCTTAGTTGTAGGACTTTTGGTCTCTGGTTTGATAATAGGTACTGGGAATCCAGAAGAAGGCTCATAGATGAAAACCCTCTGCACTTATCCTACTGGAGAACCCGTGGTTCTTCATGGGGTATCTGGCAGAACTGGTGTTGCCAGAGGGATTCCCATCCACACCTGCATATTTGAACAAAAATGGTGCTGTAGTTCACAAAGATTCCCAGGGTGTCCACCCTCCAGTTTCTGACTGCCTTGGTCTGGCCTGGAGCATTGGTGGTGTGTGCACAAAGCTCTCTGGGTAACCGACTCCACTGAGCAACTGGGGTGAGGACTCTATGCTAATGGAACATGCACTGGGAAGAGCCAACTGGAATTGTGTAGGGTGTTTCCAAACTTGTCAGTTGATGAGGAGTCCCGGGTTCTCAGTAACAGTTGGTTCCCAGGCGTCACTCTTGGTGATTCTGGTTTCATTGTGGTGTAGGCTCCAGGAGTATGTATATCCAGCAAGCCCTGGGGTGATGCTCTGCCAGGTGGGTTGAGGAATGACTAGTCTTCAGGACTATGAAGGCAATGTGAGCATGGCTGGTGGATGGGAGCTGTCCAGCATGGGAGAACGGTGGCATCTCCTATTTGGTGCCTCTACAGTCTATTTTTGGCCCCTTACAAGCTCTCAAACCTCTAAGCAATTTTTTTTACACAAATAAGTATATTCTTTCACTAAAACTTTTTGAGTGTTCAATAGTCTCATTCTTATCCTTTCCTTCTTTTTTTTTGTAACCCCAGGAAATTACTGGTTGCAAGAAGTTTTAAGAAGTTTTAGAAATAAATACATGGCTGTTTTGAGTAGGGAAAGAAAAATAATGGGGGAGGGGAAGAAAGGGAGGAAAGAGAGAGAGAGAGAGAGAGAGAGAGAGAGAGAGAGAGAACAACTGTCCCTCTTACAATCTAGTTTAATGAGGGGTGATAGCCTGGATTGTTCCGGAAAGCTGTGACTTGAGATAGAACCTTTCATATCTGCCCTAAGTCAGGAGCCATGCTCCATGCCCCGTGGACTCTGCGGCTTGTAAATCTGCTGAGTCTAGAGGTGAACTTCAAATTGGGCAGGATCTTGAGGCAGTTATTATTACACCAATGCTAAAATGTTGCATTAATCCTGTTGATGCTTTTTATCTGATTTCCTTCTAGACTTTTAAAGCCCAGCTTGGCAATTATTTTAAGGAGAGGTCACACAAGCAGGCTGAAGCTACAAAAGATTATTGCTGTTTTGGTTAAAGCTACTAGAAGCTGTTATTAGCTAAGTGGTAGGCTTGACTCTAAGTGAAGTGAAGAGTCAGAAAACATTTATTATCTGGACAACTCCCTTTAAGGAACAACAGCTCTCTTGTTGTATGGGGAGTAGAAACTTGCTTACCCTGCCTGGTCTGACTCAAGGAGGATCTCCAGATGGGTCTTCCAGATAGGGTGTTCTGATCCATGCTCATTCATCACTCAGCATGTTTCCAGGTGCCTGAACCTCTTCAGGTGGGTGACATGTAACAATGAAAGGCTCATTCACCTGCTAGGAGATAAAACAGAAATCTCTCAGAGGTGCCTATTATTTGTGGCTGTACCTCAAACACCTGCTACATGAGAGCAGCCATGTTCTGTATCATGACCCCCACAACCTTCTTGTGTAAAGCTGATTAGCCTGAATCAGGCTGGCTAGAAAACAGGGTACCAGTCCCTTAGGAGAAGAGGGACTGTTGGTCAGTTTTCCCTCACTATAACAAAATACCTCAGAGAGTTAAATTACAAAGAGAAAAGGATTATTTCAGCTTCCTGTTTGGGAGATTCCGGTCCTTGATTGTTTGGCTCCATTGCTTTGGGCCTGTGGCGAGGCAGTGCACCATGGCAGGAGTGCGCAGATCCTCTTAGCTCACAAGTCAGGGAGCAAAGGGAAAGAGGAATGGGCTGGGATCCTGCAGTCCCTGGTGACCTAAAGACCTCCCGCTAGGCCCCGCCTCTTAAAGGTTCCACCACCTCCCAGCAGCATGACCTTGGGGCCAAAACTCTAACACATAGGTCTCTGGGGAAGCTTCACCTTCCAGACTAGAGCAGGGACTACAGCTTTCTTCAGGATCTTGGAATTGGGAAGTTGGGGCGTTAAACCCGTTAGTACCTGAGGCAGAAGACAGTGACACTGAGAGTCAGGTAATGCAGCATAGGCTGGAATGGCCTTTGGACTGAGCCTGTGGAATGGTGGCAGCTGGCTGGGGAGTGATGCGGGGAGAGGAGCAGTGATGTCCTGCCCTTAGGGTCCCTGAGGGGGATGTGGAAAGAGGGTGTCAATTTCTGCTGGCCTTTATGTCCCTGTTCCTGGGAAACTCACATTCTCAGGTGCCTGTGAGCCCTCCAGCTCCTTACAGTGAAGCCCACTCAGCTTGGTCTGGCTCGATGGCAGAGAAGGTGGAGCACCAAGCAGGCAGTTACCGAGGTGTGCTGAGTTCCTCGGTGGGGGAGGTCCTCCTGTGAAAATAGCCAGTGTGCTGCAGAGTGACCGTAAGGGTGGCAACGATGCTGGCTTTTAGGAACAAGTGAAGTCTTCCTTAGTGTTTGATCTGTTCTAACCTTGAGAGAAGTTACGTGCGTATCCAGTGCACCCCTCGCCCCCGTCCTTCCTCCATGCCTCAGCCTGTGGGTGGAAACCCAGCATGCCCAAGCTGTATAGATCTTGGGCTCGATGCTACACTGATTTATTATTTAGGTTAGGTACCTAACGCTTTGCACAGAACCTTGCCCTCTCACCAGTGTCGGCGAGTGGATTTTTTGGAGACTGCAGCCAATTTACAGTAATTAATGTGCTAAGGACAGCAGCTGTAGCAGTCATTAATTCCTTAATCTAGGAGTAGAGGGAGAAATGGATTAGTTAGAGATAAATATAGCTTATGGCATTTTCTCCAGAGAACAAACCCTTTAAAAGCAGAGCGTTCCTGCTGCAGTGTGGGGGTGGGAGGAAGATGAGCCCCCTTTCCTTCTTGGGGAATTATTTTTGCAAGGGAGGAGTGGGGCTGGGGTGAAATGGAGGTTTGCTTAAAATGAGAGAAAAAGGCTGACCCTGTACTCCGGGGGGGCTGCCTCCCAGGACCCCAGACCTCTGGGTGAAGAGTCCCATCTATGTTTCAAGCTCACATCAGATCTCTGCCAAGCTGAGAGAGGAGGAAAAAAGCACCCCAAACAAGCCAGATTCTGTTCTGTTGAGTGAGCCATTTGTTTTAAAATGAGAGAGGTTGCTCAAAGATGTTAATGGAAATCTTTGCAAACACAGCTTAAAGTTTCTTCAATCCGAAGAGTCACTCAGCCATAAATATGTGTGGGTTATTTAGATGCTTCCAAAGGTTACTCGAAAATTGCCTATTTTTCCACAAAGGAGTGAGCTGTTTATTGCTTCAAAAGCATGCCTCAGAGTGAATGCTTTTCTTCATCTGAGAAGGGAAAGTACTGAAATAGATGAAATGCTGGGAAAAGGTTTGATTGGCGAGCAGGGAGGTGTCTGGAGCAGGATTTTAGGATGGCTGCAGAAAAAATGTTTCCAGAAGCCTTCAAATGGAAAAAGCCAGTGATATTGTCCTCATGTGGCATAAGCAAGTGTTCATCTCTTGGAGGGTCAGACAAAAGCGCCCCCCTCCCCCAGGCAGGGTGTGGGGCAGAGAAGGGGCCTTCGTGGAAAGCTTTTTACCCCTGGGTGGGGTCCTGTGAGCACTTGCTCAAAGCTACCAGGTAGAAAGGGAGAGCTGTGCACAGCTTTTGATGGAACCCTATTAGTTCATGGCTGGCCCTGTTGCATGGTCATGTAGTAATAGGGCCCAGTTTTATTCTCTGGGGACCCAGAATGTTTTTCTGGCTATTTGGGTATATTCACACCGGATCCCAGTAACATAGTGGGAAATGTTTCATAGTTCTGATACTTTTTGTGGACTGCTGGGATGGGCAGCCATAATTGGGATTGAATTTATGTCAAAACAGGGCTGGGCCCAGGGTCTGTTCAGTGTCATGGCCATTCCCATGCCTGTAGTGTGGGGCCGTAGAGGAACACCTTTTCCACAGGATCCTTTTCGTGGGGACACTGAAGGAGGCTGGAGGGGATGTTTCCTGAGAACCTATTGCATGTGTCCTATGGTATTTTCCTGTAGGATTTTTATTTATTTTATTTATTTTATTTTTTATTTATTTAATTTTGATCCATTGAGCACAAATGGACTACAGCTATTGTTTCTCTGGTTGTACACAAAGTAGAGTCACACCATCTGTGCGTTCATGCATGTACACAGGGCAATGGTATCTGTCACATATTCTGTTATTAATTTTACCCCCCACCCGCCCCTGCCCCTCCCTTCCCTCTATGCTATCTATCCTTCCTCCATTCTTGCCTCCCTTCCACCCGCATTATGCATCATCATTCACTTATCAGAGGGATCATTCGGCCTTTGTAGGATTTTAATGAAACCCCAAAATAATTCTGAAAGGTGTTTTCTCATTTTTTCATAGAGTGAAGCCATTTGCCAAAGTTGGAAGAGAGAGAGAGGAAGAGAGTGGATACACAGGAATGTTGCATGTTGGTCTCTTCCCGCTGCCCACTCTGCCCCCAGAGGCTGCACATGGAGTCATCTGGCTAACTGTGACCTGCTGTTTGGTGATGGATCTAAGGATTTGCACCTGGGCACATCACTCTTCCTTACCCTCTTCCAGCACAAATCATGGTCCCCACTGTCCAGGTTGATCAAGACAGCCACGTTTTCCTTCTCTTCTCCCAAAGCCCTGGGGACAGAGGCTAAATGGAAATCACGCCGTGCTATTATTCGTACACTAACTGAAAACTTTATGACTCTTTGTAAAAATATAGACAAATATGTTGTCTGCTGAGAACGGAAGATAAGAAATAAACTAAGTTATTGGCAACATTTCCCATGGGTTCCCTGTGAGCGAGAATGAATCATTCATTGGACGTTCATAGCCACCACCACTGCCAACCCTGCCTCTTTTAGAGACAGAAAAGTTAAAAAAAAAAAATCAGTCACTGGGGAGACTGCAGCAAGAGTGACAACAAATTAGTATGGAATTCACAATGCCCAAGCCCTCCTCTGGTGGGGCTTGAGTCCAGGAGACTGTTCATGGACACATCTTTCTCCTTGTTCAGTCCCATGTTTGAACCTTTTGGAGGACCCTCCTGCCTGGATGGGCTGGGTTCAGGTCCTGTGTTTTCTTTTTTTATCAATTTTTTGCCCCTAATGCCTGACTCAATTTTTAGGGCTTCATGCATAGTAGTTCATTTGCAACCCTGTTTAATAAGGCTGGCCATTTAAAAGTGGGCCTATTTTCACCAGGTTAAGCAGCAGTGTAGAATAGGACAATATTGCTACCATGAAGGTTTCATTGGAATTCTGTCTTGATTGTTAAAAGCGATAGAAGCTAAACTGCTTATCAGTTCTTCACAACCACATAAATTGGATGTCCAACAGTGCAAAACTCCAGAATGCATCTTTTAAACCTGTGAAAGGGAGCATTAGAGACAGAATTTAGAATTTGTTTCAATTGAGTTGACAGTAATCCCAGATACGAGGAAGGGAGTGTCCTAGCCACTATTCATTTCTTTGAAAATTGATGTTATGACTGAAACTAGTCAATAGCCTTGGAAAGAAACGCTAACATATTCATGAATTGCTCTTGAGTTTTTCTGCTTTGATTTAAAATTGTTTGTTAGAATCATGCTAACTTCACCATAAGACTGACTTTGGTTATATGGTAAAAATTTAAAAAAATTAAATGTAAGTTATGAACAGTTTTATGTATTAATAGTAATTAATGATATTGTGTATAGTTTAAAAAAGAAGCAATTGGCTTCTTACTTGATGTGTACATGTATTTTAAATTTGATTTTGTTATTTCTTTGCTAGAGGTTTACTCTAAGATAAGAGGAAATTTCTAAGTATTTCCTGCTCAAAAGTCTATAGTAGCTTACCATATTCAGACTAAAGGAAGATATCCAAATTCCTGAGCTGATACTCAAGGACCTGATTTGCCAATGCATTAATAGGATTCCTTGAAGGCAATAGTTCCTGTTACTTGTATGGCACCAAATTCTCCCAGCCAATAACATTGTTGCCTTTCATCTCTTATACCCATCTCTCTGATTCTCTGTGATGATAAATATGTGGTGTCTTTTTCAACACCAAGTAATACTCCAGTGGGCAGTCAAGAATTCAATTCAGTTCTAACACTAACTCTTGGAAGTAACTCAGACCCCATAGGTTTAGGGCTCAGTCCCAAGAGACTGCTCCAATTTCAGAGGCCAGTGGAAAGTCCCAGGCCACATATGTTTCTGACAGACGAGCTATAAATTCAGGGATTCCCACACCCTGCCCTTCTCGGGTTGGATAATTTGCTAAAATGACTCACATGTCTCAGGAAAACACTTTATAATTTCTAGTTCATTATTATGGATTCAATTCAAGAGCAGACCAATGGAAGAAATGGAGGTTGGGGTCTGGTGGCGGGGTGTGAGGAGCCTCCCTGCCTCCCAGGACCTCAGTGTGGTCACCAGCCGAGAACTTCTTCCAATCTCATTGTTTAAGAGTTGTTACAGTTCAGACTTCAATCTCCTCTCCTCTGGAGGTCAAGAGATGAGGTAGGAGGGAGTGGGGAGGGCAGTGTGTGGGGCTGAATTTTCCACTCTCTAGTCACAGGTTGGTGTTTCTGGTGACCAGGCCCCAACTGGAAGCTGTCCTGTGTTCCACCCAGAGTCAGCTCAATAGTGTAAACCTGTGTGGTTGAACAGGCTCCAAACGAACAAAAGATCCTCCTATTACTCAGGAAATTACAAAAGTTTGGAGAGCTCTGTGCCAAGAACTGGGGATAGGTAGCAAACATTTTTATGATACCACGCCATCCTTCAAACTTCAAGCTCCATTTGATTTCTCCCATGATTTCCTTTCATCTCCCTGATCTAGAAGGATTCCTGTAGGAAATGTTCACATGTCATAAAGGAGATGCCTTCATAGACTGAAGTAGGAAAGAACATTAGTAGGAAGCAAGATTCCCAAAGTTCACCTATGGTTAATTCCCAATTAAACCTACGGGCCTACTTGTAGGTCTTTTCCAAGGTCAGGTGAGTGGGCTCACAGGCTAACGTGGAGTCATTCCCTGAGATTCACCCTGTTCTGGCTGACAAATGGGATTGCTTCTTGGAAGGGAGACAGGTTTTCAAGCCCTAAAAGATCCTCCTGAATAGCTCCTTTCAGGGGTGTGGGCCCCAAGGAGAAGACCTGTAAGGAGTTCTGAGATATTCTGATTTCCTTCCACTGTGGTCCAAAGCACTTCTGGGTCTCCTCTGTCCCTCCGCTGTCTGCTTTCTGAAAAGATGCCCCTCAGTGGAGTTGGGTCAGCTTCTGCTGAGGTCATGGACTGGCTGGAGTCCCTTGATCTCATAGCCTTAGAGCTGCTTCTGTCTTCTGCTACCTTCGTGCTAAGCTCAGTCGAGTTTCTGGAGATTTCTTGAGTCCCTGAAAACTCTCCAGTGGCTGTTGCTGCCGTCCCATTTTGTTCTCATCACATGGTCTAGATGGGACACTCCACCTTGCTGTTCAGAGTTACCAACTGACCTGGTGGGACTTCTAACTCTTCCTGACTTGGTTTGCAGGAGTGAGGGCGATGACTGACCTCTGGGTCCAGTGATCTTATTAAGCAGGTGGAATCTAGCAAACTCCACCCAGCACCAATTTTACTTTTTCTCTGGGATGGGGCAGGGGACCCTAGGGATCTATGTCATGTCTTAGCTTCTCCTTTTGCCTTATAGGGTTTGCGGTCTGGGCATTAAAGAAGGTTCTGGTCAGCCTGGTGGTGCCCACACCTTTTCAAGTCCTTCCGTTCCCTGTTATCAACCACATATTGAGGGTTGGAGGTGTCAACCCAGCCATGTTGTAGAACTCTATTTGACACGCTTGCTGTGGTTTCATTGTGGGCTGTGGAAGCAACACAATTCCATTACCTACGAGATAAGCCTTCTCAGCAAGCTCTTTTACCCCTCTTCTCTTCAATTCCTCATCTATAAGATGGGGATTGTGATAGTGGCCACCTCAGAAGTTTGTTATGAGCATCAGATGAAGGAAAGCAGATTTTGGCTCATTACAAATTCTAATAAGTATTACTTTTTTGAGCCAGGTGTGTATGTGTGTGTGGTGGGGGGGAGTGGTCAGTTCTTGATGTTGTCCATGATAGCTGAGTGTCATCACCTACTGGCCTGATTAGTCATTGAGAAAATATTCATAAAATGCCTACTATGTGCTTTCTGCTCCAGGTCCTGGAAATAAAATTGAGTGAAATCAGAAATGTTCTCTATCCTTGTGGAACATGTAGTCTAGTTGAGGAACTAGATATTAATCAAGTGTACAATCAAAAATAAGTCACGTGTACAATCAAGTGCAATAAAAAATAAGTGTACAATGAGAACTATAAAACGATAGGAAAGTCAAGTTTATGATGCTATGAGGGTATGTGACAGGAGTACTTGGTGCTGCTTGAAAGATGGTTAAGAGTAAGTTAAGTGCAGGCAGAGGGACCTGCATGTGCAAAGTCCCTGTGGCATGGGTAACCAGAGTTTTCTTGAGGAGATATAAGAACATCATTGGGGCTGATCCCCACAGAAGATCGGGGGATAATTTTCTGAAATAGTATTGGTAATGAAGGTGTAGTAGACAAAATAGTGTCCCTTCCCAAGGATTTCAGAGACCTGATCCAGGGAACCTGTGAATATTTTACCTTCTATGACAAAAGAGATCTTACAGGAATGATTAAGAGTCTTGAGGTAGAGAGATTATCCTAGATTATCTGGGTGGTCCCAAGGTGTGTGTGGGGAAACAGAGAGCAATGGAGAGTTGGAAAATGTCACTCTATTGGCTTTGATGGTGGAGAAAGGGTGGAGGGCATGACCCAACACTGCAGGTGGCCTGTAGAAGCTGAAGCTGGGGGTGAGGAAACAGGTCCCACTCCAGAGTCTCTGGAAGGAGCAGTCCTCCAACACCTCGATTTCCTCACTTCTGGCCTCCACAGCTGCAGGATAAAAATGTGTGTTGTCGAAACTCAATTTGTGACCATTTATTCTCCAGCAATAGGAACCTAATAGGGTAGGCAAGTCCCAGTCTTGGAGACCCCAACTGGAACCACTTAGGATGCCTGTGGAGCCAGTGAGCAGTGGAGGAAGGCTGGGGGCAAGCATGGTGCCCCATGAAGAGATGAGGGGCAGGGCAACTCTGGGAACCAAGAGGAATGGATGGGTCTGGAAGGTTGGGGGACAAGGCAGCCTTGTGGTGACCCACCACTGGTTGTGGGGGAAGGAAGCAGACCCCCAGCAGTGATCTGAGGGTTTGTGATGGAAGGAGTGATTCAGTTCAACATTGGAGGAGATGGAAAGGGGAGGTAGAGGGGGCCACAGGCCTCAGGACTGCAGGGCAGAGCGGTGGGGCAGACAGAATGAAGAGCGAGCTTGGTTTTATTGATATTGACTGTGGGGCATTGATAGAGGAGTCAAGTCCTGGGATTTGAGAAAAAGCTAGGATAATAATAGATTGACAGATGATAATTGGGTTAATGGAATGAATAATAGATGAGGCTGGTGCTGCAGAGGTGCTGCTGGAAGATGAGATGAGGTGGAAGCTGAAGCGGTGGACGCATGAGATTTCCTTGAGTTGGTCTAAAGATAACAGGGAAGCGGGAGGGAAGTTATGCCTGGATGTCCCCTCTGACCAGGCATCGGGGCACATTTTGTTTTTATTATATATCAGTGATTTTGAATCCTTATAGCAATATCCATGTTGTCTCTTTATTAAGACAGGGTTAGTGAAAATTTTAATGACGATACTTACAGAATCAGAGGAGTTAGGTGACATCCACACTGTCAGCCAGTAAGTGGCCCTGTGTATCATGGCGCACACATGAGAGAACGAGGCTGCCCCTGCAGGCGGGGAGGGTGGACAGAGAGGCGAGGGAATTTGCATGGCAAGGTATCCCTGAAGCCCAGGAGGAGGGACGCAGTGTCCTACAGCACTTGGAAGACTGGCTAATCAGAGTGCAGAGTCCTGTATGACCTCTGGTCAGAGCCCAGGTGTTGGGTTGCTGGGAACTAGGATTTTCTTTTGACAAGTTTCATTGTCAACTGCCCCTGGTTATATAATGGCTTCTGTGTGTGTGTGTGTGTGTGAGAGAGAGAGAGAGAGAGAGAGAGAGGAGAGAGAGAGAGAGAGAGAGAGAAACAGATGCAGAGACATAGAGAGATCACTGTTCTCTCGGATACAATTAGTCTTCACAACCAGAAAGAAAGGTTACAGAAGATGTTTTTTGATTTTTTAAGATGCTAGGCCTTCCCAGAAGTATTGGATGTAATTTTAGTGACAGCCATTGTAGGAAGCATTTGACTTTTGGCTTGGAAGTTTCATGGTCCAGATGAATCAATAATAGATGACACATCTTTTAAATTCCCCCCAATCAGGTCTATAAAAAGCCCTCTTTAAAACGGCCCACCCACATTCAGGCAGAATCAGATGGGCTATTAATTCAGATTTGCATGAAAAACTCACCTCTCTTGCTTTAGCTGCTCAGGATGCAGTGTGTCTAGCTATTCAAATCAACACTCGCAGTGACCACAGCCCTGGATCTGATGCTCCATATGGCACCCGAGTGAAGACCCTCGACATGTGCACTTTTGTCTTTGGTCATTTCAGACTGAAAATACAATTAGACTTGGCTGTCAGACAGATGAAATCTGTCATATTTCCCCTATAGGACCTGCGCTCGGTCCAGATCAATAAATACAAAACCACTTGCACATAAATTGCAAACTAAGCTCGCAGCGTCGGTACATGTGGGCTGAAATTCCCTTGTATCTGGCAGACACTGCTTCCTGGCCAAACAGCCTGCTTCTGTGATTAGTGCAATTTCATAGCTGGACCAGAAAAACAAGGCTGGAAAGCATCACTATAAAGCAGCAGATGGCTTTGCCACACCTTCCCTGTAAGGGCAGTTCCCCTAGAAAATGGGGTTTGAGCTGTGTGCTGTATGGAATGGAACTTTCAAATTGGGATGAGTTCAAGTCATTTCCTGAGCAGAGCTCCACAAAGCTGTTGTTATTTTTTTTTTTCTCCTATTCCTTCTCGAGATTTCAAACTGAATTTGTAATAAGCTTTGCCTGGACACGACTTGTCACAGGGAAGAGACGTGATTTATATACAGAGATACAAGTTTCTGTGTCTGTGTGCACAGAGTCAGCTTTTGCTTGGTGACACATCCATGTTGGATTGGCTTCATGAAGAGGAGAGTGAGATGGGCTTCCTTTCTCTCTGGAGACCGTTAACCAAGATGACATTTATTTGGGAACGAGGTGAATGCTAACACTATCCCCCACCCCCAGTCTAACTTAGAGGCCCGATTTCACACAAAGAGATTTTCTTTTCCAGTGTGACATCGAATTAGGCTGTAGAATTTGCTGCCGTAGGATATTAAGCGAGGCAATTAACCTAGACTATTTAGAGGTAGGAATTAGACATTTGCTGTGTCTGAATAAGAAGAACATCTCTATTTTCGGGAGCTGCTGTGGAATAGAAACCCCCAGATTTCCAAATATGGTGCTTGCTAAGCAAAGTGATTACAAAATCAGGTCAAGGAAAAAAAAAAAATCCCCCGTTACACACACACCATATAAAAAGGCATGTCAAGTAGCTGGTGTAACTTCCTCGAAAGCCACTTCTGTTGGAGTCAGGGTGTCACAAACATTGCTAAATCCGCCTGACCGAGGGCCCTTTCCTGGCTTGGTCCAAATGTTCCTTATTCCTTGTTTGGACATCCAAGGAGGCCAGGTGACGTTATCTGATGCTGTTTACTTTAGGTGATTGAATTATAAAAGAAGCTTCTTAGGATGGTAGGTGTCTGTCCTTTGAGGGTTAAAGTCAATTCAAAACAGGTGGAGCAAACAATATCTGTGTTCACATGCCTCGTACTTTGTAGCAAATCATATGATTTAGGTATATCAATCATGAATTCTTGTCTGACAGATGTGTTTTTAATTCTAGTAAAAAAAATTCCAACCAAGGTTTAGATTGGTCCAGACCAAGGATCATAATCTTTCAGAATTTGGGAGAGGGTGAGATGAGGGGCTCAGAGCTAGTCCATGAATAGATCAAGGACCAAGAAGGAACCTCAGCCTTAACAAAACAAAACAAAACAAAACAAAACAAAACAAAACAAACTGTAGGCCTCTGTTATCAACCGGAGGTTAATTTTCATGTACAAGCTAGTTTTCAAATGCAACCCTTCAAAGTGCCCAGCAATGCCTCTCTATAGCTATCTGGGTCTAAACAGGCAATAAATGAAGCAATCAAATAGGATAGTTCAAGGAAAATCTAAGCAGGTTTATGTGTGAGGGTGTGGGTGCATGGAAACCGGGGATAGTTCAGGAAACTGGAATTGGAGCAGGGTGTAGGTGATGAGGGAGGTTACCCATCTGGCTACCAAATCTGTAGGAAGAAAGAGTTTGGAGAGCATGCCCCCTGAGAGGGGCAGTGGCCTCCAATCAAGGTGTCCTCATCTCTGGAAACCTCCAGGAGGCAGCAGGTAAACCCGTGCACTGACCAGCTCTCCTTTCTTCCTTCCCTGATCTCCTGTCAGGCTGTCCATTAGCAGAGGGCACAGGAGCGTGCTGATGTGGTCTCTCCAGGTTAAGAGTAAGTGGTGGAGAGTGCACCCTGACTTGCCTCTCACTAACCCAGTCCACTGGTGAGAGCAGAGTCAGTCGAGTCAATCAAATAACCTCTCACTACCCTCTAACACTCCGCTGAGACCAGCTGCACCACAGGATGATAGTTTGGAACAAATCGGCATTTCTAGAAGGACAGGCAAGGATTAGGTGCAGTCAGAACACAGAAAAAGGGATCAGGAGGGCCTGATACTCAGGGAAAGATCCTTGTTTGGATGAGTAAAGGGTAAGGTTTGGTGTGGAAGAATAATAAGCACGCTACATACAACATTTTGTAATTAGGGGAAAAAAAACCCCAAACCAAAAAACCCATGCTGCTTTCCAAGGGAGAGCTCAGGGGCTGGTGGGTCACCGCAGGGCCACTGCAGTCAGAGCTCAGATCTTTCCCTTAACTTGCTGACCACTTCACTTTTCTCTCCTCCACACTGCCTCCTCCTGAACCAGCATCGCAGTCTGCTAAGCTTGTGTTGACAGCTGCCACTCTATGTGTGTGACACTTTTGGAGTGCTATTTTCTATGCTTCAGGTAGAAAAATATAAAAGTATACTTGGTGTGTTCATCAGCTTTGCATCACTGTGGCCAAATTACCTGACAAGAACAACTTCTCTCATGTTTTCAGAGGTTCAGTACGTGGTGGGCTGACTTCGTTGCTCTGGGCCCAAGGTGAGGCAGAACATCACCTTGGTGGTGGAAGGGCATGGAAGAAGACTGTTGCTCTGCTCATGACAGTCAGGTAGCAGAGAGAGAGGTGAGGGGGCTTCAGGGAAGATGAACCCTTTCATGGCATGTCCCCAGGGACCAACCTCCTCTAGTCATGCTCCGCCTGTCAACAGGTTAGTCCTTTTAGGTTAGGATGAATTAATTAGGTGACAACTCTCATAATCTAATCAATTTACCTCTGAATATTTCTGCTTGACACAGGAGCTTTTAGGGGACACCTCATTTCAAATCATAACACTTGGGAACTACGTAATGCTTTGCTTATTATATATTCTATCCAGCTGTTTATCTACCCATCCACTCATCTATCTGATAGTGCTGGGCTAGATGTTAGGATGATTGTAAGGGAAATAAGTCACAGTGTCTGCCCTCAAGTGGTTTACCAGCTAAACTGTCCAATGCATGGCCATTGATCATTGCCCTCTTTGTTTTCTGTGGGGTCTACTAATGCTTTTGGAAAGAGTCTACTCTTTATTTTCTTCCTGGTCTGCCTCACGGAAACACGTCCTTCTTATATCTTTTTTCATTGGTTCTGTGATATTTTCTTTTGTCTTTTTGCATTGTGGGGATCACATCAGGGCCCCACACAAGCTAGGCAGGATCTGATGTCATTTTCTTTATCACCAAGCTGTTTCTTAAAGGTTTTGCTTTTTACTCTCACTCACTGCTTCTTCCCATTCTCTTTGTGCATTTGAATGTTGTTTCCTGAGTTCTGAGGGCTCCCTGTCTCAGAGGAGGTAATTTTCCAAAAAGGAATGGGGCATGAAAACTCTGATGTGCTCAGCATACACTGATTGACTTAGAAGAACCCAGAATGCAGGAGAGCGCAACATCTATATGCCATGTGTATGCTTCTATGGTAGAAGCAGGAACAATGATAACATCAGAAGGCAAGCACTAAGTTAGGATTTCTTATTTTTTTTTTTTTTCTAAGTTGGGATTTCTTCTAATCTGATAATTAGTTCATTGAATGCTTTGCCAGTAAAATATTCCTTTGCAGCTGAAGAGCCCTCCAAATATTGCTATGGCCACAGAAGCTTGGAACTCACAAACATTCATAAACAAAAAATAGAGATGTTGATGAAATGACATGTGACAGAGAAAAAAGAACCTTAAACAAAACAATAAATGATGCATTAAACCTGCAAGTTAGATATGAAATGAAGTCCATCACATTCCACTTGGGAGTTCTGGGCATATGATAATAAGCTCCGTAACAAATGGGATAGCCTCTGGCATGTAGGAGCACAGAGCCCCTTATAATTTAGTTACTGAATGGGTAAGTTAAGGCAGAGATCAGGTTGCAATCAGCTTATTTGTTCCACTAGTTTGCTTCTTATTTTGTTGAAAAAATGTTACCTGTTTTCTCATTTTAATGTTTCAGAGCACACACTAGTGATACGAATTCCAAGATATCTGATAGCAGATAGTTGGTGGTGAGTTTTGCACAAAGAATAGAGCTTTAGAAAAATGAAACCTCTACTATCCATGTGACATCTGCAGCTATCTAACAAGTGTTCCCTACTGAAACATACAATGAGCTGGGCACAGTGGTGCACACCTGCAATCCCAGCAACTCCAGAGGAGGCTGAGGCAGGAGGATTGCAACTTCGAGGCTGGCCTCAGCAATTCAGCCAGGCCTTAAGCAACTGAGTGGGGTCCTGTCTCAAAACCAAAAATGAAAAGGACTGGGATGTGACTCAGTGGTGAAGCATCCCTGGGTTCAAGCCCTGGTACCAAAAGAAAGAGAGAGAGAGAGAGAGAGAGAATATGAAAACAGGGCAGGCACAGCGGGGCAGACAGTACCCGCCTCTGGAGCAGTCTCCAAAGCTTGTGTAGTGGATCCTCCATTGCACCATGCTCCCAGGGACCACAATTCTCCTGGATTTTGCTTTTTGCTTCCAAGGAAGTGGGCTGCCCTTGTCAAGCCACGAGACTTCAGAGAAGATCATGATGCTTAGCTTCTGTTTAATATTCAGGCATTCTGTCCATGCTGATACATAGAGAGACGGGGGAAGAAAGGAGACAGCCATTTCTTGTCCATAAAATACAACAGGCACTAAAGCTAACGGGCAGAGGAGAGATCTGGATTGTGCACTTGGCTTAGGCAGGTGGGCGCCACCCTTCCTGTTGTTCCTTTGATAATGGGGAGGCAGTGACCTGGGAATGCTCCCATGGGAGGGAGCCAGGATTACCACCCACTGGCCCCATCTGGGAATCAAGGTATAAAAGTGGGTGCTCGGGAGAGTCAGCAGGTCTGATTAATGCCCTCCAGGCAGTACTTAGGAGGCATTTTTTGGCCCATCAAATGGCTAATAATAAAGCACAGTGGTGCAATTTGTATTTTACTGCGGGCCAATTAAGAAGGGGGAAGAGAGAGGTAAGTAAAATGACATGTCCTTGCAAAGTGGAAACAACAGTAATAGCAGCAGGAGGGGAGGAAAGATACCAGAGAAGAAGGAGGCAGCCACTTAGCGCAGTTAAGAGGGTCAGGCCTCTCCTGTCTGTGGCCCACCCCCTGCCAGCACTGTCCCTCTCCCTGCTGGCTCACTGGGCAGTGGATATGTTCAAAGGGAATAATCTGTGTGGTAACATATGTTCATCCAGACAGGGATTGGTGAGTTTAAAATCAAATAGGGTTTTAAAATGTGCAGAGAAAAGAGTGGCCCGTGACATTCTTATCAGCATTCCTGGGTTTGTGATTTTGCCTCCCCTCCCGGGTTTCTGTTCTGCCTATTTAGAACCAGGGAAGAGCTTTGGGAAAACCTTGCTTGATTATTATTTTTTCCAGTCTTCACCGAGGGCGAGTGTGTAGCGTGGGCTTATGAAAACCTGCCCTTACCGCGATGCTGGGCTGTTCTAATCAGCCCAGGGAACCTCCCGGGACATCCATCTGCTCACCAGACGATTTCTTAAACTTACTATTATTTTCTTTGAACACCTGGGATTGCTAGAGAATAGGAATAAGGAGACAGAGATGGAGTAAGCCAGGAGAGAGCAACAGACAAGGAAGTGAAAAAGGCGGTGGAGGGAAATAAATCAGAGAGGGCCTTAAATAGGGCAGGGAGGGAGGGAGCGGGGAGGCGGCTTCAGGAATCAATGCACCACGTTAGTAACTTGAACAACTAAAAATAACATCTTACTACTCACAACAAACGCTGGAACAAACTCGGTAGTGCTGACTGCCAGTGGGGAGAGGAGAACAGAACTAGGGGAGGCAGATGTTTCCAAGTTTGTGCATATCCAACTGTCAGGCACTCAGGACATAATGATTGATTGATCCTGAGAGAGTGGGGAAAAATAGACGCAATTTTATAGGGAATTTAGGTACCAAATTCTGTAACAAAAAAAAAAAAAAATAATAATAATAAATAAAAAAATTAAATTAAATTAAAAAGTTAATCAATCAATCCTGGAGACAGGAGTAGGGGGGATGGACAATTCCCAGCTGGTTAAAGGGATAAAATTCCCTGGATATTTTCTCACCCATCTTCCTCCAGTGCCAGCCTCTCTCCACATTCTACTTTTTTTCTGCTTTCTGTTTTTACTTCATTTTTTAAAAGTCAAATTTTAGCTTTGTCTTTTTTTCCTCATTATGAGACTCCAACCCACCAAATATCAGCCCTTCTCTTTCCTCCCAAGGATCCCCAGCCCTCAGGCACCTGGGGAAGATGGTGTCTGCTTATCTGTGGCTCTAAATTGACCCTGGCAGTTGTTTGCCTCAGTACTCTTCAACCCTTGGGTTCTTTTAGGTTAGGAACTGTCACCATGTTGATCAACAAGTATATGAAAAAGTGCTCATCATCTCTAGTAATTAGAGAAATGCAAATTAAAACTACCCTAAGATTTCATCTAACTCCAATTAGAATGGCTATTAACAAGAATACAAGCAATAATAAGTGCTGGTGAGGATGCGGGGGGAAAAGGTGCACTCACACATTGGTGGTGGAGTTGCAAATTGGTGCAGCCACTCTGGAAAGAAGTATAAAGATTCCTCAAAAAACTTGGAATGGACCCACCATTTGACCCAACTATTCCACTCCTCGTTTTATACCCAAAGGACTTAAAATCAGCATCCTACAGTGATGCAGCCACATCAATGTTCATAGCTGCTCAATACACAATAGCTAGATTGTGGAATCAACCTAGATGTCCCTCAATAGATGAATGGATAAAGAAACTGTGGTATATATACACAGTGGAATATTAGTCATAAAGAAGAATAAAATTATGGCATTTGCTGGTATATGGATGGAGTTGGAGAATATCATGCTAAGCAAAATAAGACAAGCCCCCAAAACCAATGGCCGAATGTTTTCTGTGATAAGTGGATGATGATACATAATGGGGGTTTGGGGGTGGGAATGGTGGGGGGAGCAGGAGAAGAATGGAGGAAGTATGGATGGTGTAGAGGAAAATGGGATGGGAGGGGTGGGGGAAGGAAAGATAGCAGACTGAGACAGACAGTAGTACCCTATGTGTATGTATGATTACATGAATGGTGTGAATCTACATTGTGCACAACCATAGAAATTAAAAGTTGTACCCCATTTGTGTACAATGCATCAAAATGCAGTCTGTAAAACTAAAAATTAAAAAAAAGAAAATATCACCATGTGACAAGTGAGAGGGGTGAGTGGTAGCTGCCCCTCACAGCCTTGATCCCAGGTTACAGTGGATCTCAGAACTCTATCACGTGGTGCGACATGGAATAGATAAACAGGCATTAGCAAAACAATCTATCTAACCTGCTGTGTACGTGAATTGAAGCGCCATGATTTTTCCCTTGGTATTTCAATCAGGGGATCCATGGAAGGTTCACTGAAGGCAAATCTGGTCCCTCAGGGCTCTTCTTACCTTTAGCACTGGCCATGGTCACCTGGGAGCCTTCAGACTGGTGGCTCACTGCAGGACTGTGAGGGATCAAGATTCACAGAACATCCCGGAGGCTGTAGGCCTCAGGCCTCTCTGGACACTTCTTTCTAGGCTCAGCTGCAGGAGGACGTGTCTGAACACTTTAGCAGATTCACAGATAGGGAATTTCACAAAGTTCTCCAGTGATTGCCTGATTCTAAGATCCATTATGCCCATTAATACCCATTAGTTTCCTCTATGAAAACCCATTTCTGCAACTCAGTATTCTAATTAGCATAACCTTTCTTGCTGATTAGAGATGTGACTTTCAGAAGGGCTTTTAGTAATGGCTCTGGATTGGGGCCTCTTTGATAAAATGCTAGCTGACCACCCCAGGGTGTGGATTCCTGATTAGAACACTTTTCTCCTCCTAGGGTGTAGCCTAAATTATAAAGAAAAAACAAAAACAAAGCAAAAACAAAAAAAACAAAACCCCTCCAACAACCACAAAATGTATTTCGTACTGTATCTGCTACTTAGTTAGCACAGAGACCGCAGCTCATGTGAACACAGACCTTATGCTTCAGTTTGAATGGCCGTGTAGTGTACGTGTATACGTCCCAGTAATGGACTCCCTTTTGTTGGACCTTTAGGGTGTCTCTGGCTCTTCACTATAATGATGATGCAAATATTTTATTTTTGTTCACCCATTTGTTTCCTTTCTTAAAGTGAATTCCTAAAAATGGAATGGCTGGGTCAAAGGCATGCCTGTTTCCAATTTGATAGTTGTTGCTAACTGCCTTCCAGAAGGGCTATCCTGATTGAGACAGAGGGCACAAGAGAATGTGCTTTCTTGTGCACCCATCACTATTTGGCATGGTCACGGTTCTTAACCCTTGCCAGTCTCTAGGTGATCTCATTCAGTCACCTGGTCTTAAGTTCTACCCATGGTCTGATTCCCAGCCGTACCCCTCTAGTTCAGAGATGGAAGAGCTGTGAACTTTGCCTTGTGGCTTCAGCTGACTATTTGATCCCTCAATCTGATCCCTAGCAGGTATCTTAAAGCCAACATGTCTAAAAAGAAACCCCTCAACCTCCCCCAACCCCAAATCTGCTCCACTTGCAGCCTTCCTTTAACAGTCAATGGCTACTCTGTCCACTGAGTTGCTCAGGCCAAAGTCCTTGACTCTTACCTTTCTCTCAGGTGTCACAGCTAATCCTCTGCTACTGCAATACCTAGGTCACCATCATCTCTCACCTGGATTATTGGAGGATCCCCTAACAGGTTTTCCTATTTCTAGAAGTCTAGTGTCAACAGGGAAACCAGTGTTTCCTATAATTTGTAAGATAATATCACTTTCTAGTCAAAATCCTCCAAAGCCATCTGTGTTAGTCAGCTTTCTGTCCCTATAACAAATACCCAAAGTACTTAGCTTATAAAGAGAAAAGGTTTCTCTTAGCTTACAGCTTCAGAAGTCTAGCCCTATTGCTTTGGGCCTGTGCTGAGGCAACACATCATGGTGGGAGAGTGTGGTACTTTGTTGCCAGGAAGCAGAAATGAGGATAAAAAAAGAAAGTGGGGTACCGCAACCCACTTCAGTGTACAGCCTCCATAGCTGCCTCACAGTAGTGTTACCCTGGGGGCCAAGACTTTAGCACATCAGCCTTGGGGGGGACATTTAATTTTCAAATGGTAGCAGCATCCCACCTCACTGAGGGAAACCCTGAATCCTTGCAATGACCCGCAAGGCCCTAGATGACAGGCCCCAAGCCTGTCCACTTGCTACTCTGGCCCGTTTCTACTCTTCCTGTCCCCAGGCCCCACCAGGCTCCAGCTCCTGGGCTCCCTGCTGTTCCTGGAGCATGCCCAGCAGCTCTGCCTGTGTCACTCTTGCCCCCGATCTCTCAAGGCTCACTTGGCAGAACCTCCCTGATCATGCTGTTTAAACTGCAGCCTGTCCCTCCCTCCAGCATCCCCAGCCCTTCCAGATTTATTTTATTCTGTAGTGTTTATTCCCCAACATGTTATGCAGTTTACTTATTCATCCTGTCCATTGCTTGTCTCCACCTAATACAATGTAAATGCTACAAGGGCAGAGTTTTATTTTTTTCTGTTTTCTTTATTCCCGTACCCCCAGGGCTTAGCCCAGTCTTGTCTCATAAGGGACAATTGACAAATGTTCGCTGAAGAAATGAATAAATGAATCTGATAGGCTAAAAGATAAATCTTTTCATTGGTATTTTAAAATTACTAGTGGGTATAATTTTAATAACCTCGGTGTATACATGGTCTTACTGAATTTAGCAATAGATTCACAAAGCATAAAGAAAAGAATGCAGATTTAACTGAATACAAATTTAAAACTTCTACATAGGAAAAAAAAAACTACTACAAATAAGATTGACGATACGAAAGCTACTTACAATATGTATATATTCCAGAAAAATAAAGGTTAATAGCCCTAAAACACAAAGAGTGCTTACAAATCAATAAAAAAGATGAACACTGTAATAGAAATACAAATAAAGGAGAAGAACAGGCCATTCACAAAACAAGAAATACTTAAAGGAAGCTGAGAAATGTTTACTATCCCTTCACTTTTTCTTAAATGTGCTGTCTTTAAATCAGAGAGAATTTTCATTTCCTCTTGACTTCAATTTCATCTTCCCTGAATTTAATTCTCAAGAAACTTTCTTATTTTCTCTAACAACCAGAGTGTATCTCCAGCTGTTTTTCCCTTAGCAAACAGAGCTACATATCCGGTCTCCCTCAGTTTTACAATTGCTTTCCCCCTCCTTCTCCCTCTTTACCCTCCAAAATATTCTATTATCATGGCCAAAACTCCCCAGAGCTATACCACTGGGTATGATACTTTCCTTCACTACCAAGAAAGAATTGTGTGTGAGGACCAAAGCCAAGCTTATATATTTAGTAGCAGTTCTATTACAAATATTTCGAATCACACAAAATGTGCAGATTTGCTATTTCAACAACGATAAAGACCTGCTTGACTTGCATAGCATTTAATGGGCAAACGTGCCAGGAATCCTGATTGACAATATTTGGCTGTTCGAGTTTCCTAAGCTGGTCGTGTGCAAAGTTTGTAAACTTAGGCTCTGAAATTATTTTTCTTTTGTGCATGCCAAATGAAGTGCACTGTCATATTTAGAAATGAGCATTGTGCCTTATCCAGAACTAGGTATCTCCAAAGACCAGGAGAGAAGAAATAGGAGAGAACCATGAACCAGGAAATACAGTAGTGGACATAAGTAGCAAGCAGAATAAGCAGTAGACTAAAGCCACCGATGCTTTTGAGACTTAAATAATGAAAGAATCCTCTGGCAGATACCTGCTCTCCCACAGGCAGAACAATGCCCCCTCAAACATGTCCATGTCTAACCCCCAGGACCAGTGAATGTTATTTTGGGGACAAGTCTTTTACAGATGCTGTTAAGTTCAGGATGTCCAGATAGGAGAGGTCATCCTGGATTATCTTGGTGGGTTCAATGTAGGGTAATCATAAGGATCCTAATAAGTGGAAGTGGGAGGTGGGAGCCAGAATCAGAGAGGCAGGGGGTGAGTGATGTGATTGCAGGCGGGGCCATGGGCCAAAGTATGCAGGTGGCTTCTAGAAGCTGAAGCTGGAAGGGGACAGGGAACAGATTCTGCTGGAGAGCAGAACCCTCTAGAGGGAATGCAGGCCTGCGGACACTTAGGCTTAGCTTCCCAGGACCAGTTTCAGATTTCTCACCTCCAGAACAATAAGGAAAGAAATTAGCGTTGCTTTCTGTTACTTAATCTGTGGTAATTCACTGCAGCAGAAGGAGGAAATGGCTACCAGGAGGGCTGCTGCTCATCTCTAACATCTGGAATGTCTAGGACACCCAGGAAGCAGGGTTCCTCTGAGGCATGCCTGATGGTCCTCACCACTCCCAAGGTCTGTGGGGCTCAGGTCTGGCTGCACAGCAGAAGTACCTGTGGAATTTTCTAAGACGTGCATGCTCAGCTCTGCCCCACTCTTACTCTATTTTGGGCTCTGGCACTGGGGATCCAGCCTTGAATGTTTCATCCTCAGGTTCCAGAGGTGACAGTGAGCCTGGGAGAGGGTCCCTGGGAGAGGCTGGAGCTGCAGTGACTGGGGCCCAGACTGTCTTAGCTACAGAGGGGCCTTGCCAAAGGCACAGGCATCCTCTAGGAGAGCTGGAGATCTGTGTCCTCCCCGAGCCTCATCACTGAACAGCTCAGGTGAGCCAGCAGAGGGACTTCACACCAAGAGGTCTGCAGTGAACACGTTCAGACAAGCCCATGTTGGGAGAACGGTATTCCCGTCTCAGGATCCAAGGAGGAGTCCATTCTTCATCTTGGGCGTCTGTCTCTGTGTTCTGTGGCTTGTTCCCCCTTTCTCTTCATTCCCCCCTCTTTTTAATTAGAAAGAACAGACAGAAAGAGAGTATGAGTATAAAGAAAATCACTTTGAAAGAAGAATCCTACTGCTTCTCTTCTGAAAGAGGTAGGAACTCTCTTTGGAGTTGTCACTAGGTGGGCACTGTCTAGGACGTGGGATGACCCACGGAAAGGGTGGCCCAGGACATGGCTATCTACGTCGTTATATGGAGTCATTGTGCTAAGAGAAGGTCAGTTACAGGGGAGAAGAGCAGAGAGTTAAATTATTGTATGAGTCCTAAGTAAATGGACCCCTCACTGTTTCAAAGATGCTGGGGTGGGATCTGGGGGGGTGGGGAGCTCCAGGTGTTCACAGGTGCTCTGCAGCTTCAGAAGCACTGGGGAGACAGGAGCCCCGTTTCCAGAGGTGAATGAATCCAGCAAGGCAGAGCTGGAGCTGTGTCCAGTGCTGGCCAAGATGACGTCAGGAAGAAGGGACCTCAGCCGAGGTCAGGGGCATGGTTGTTTATAGTACCTGGCTGGGGCCCAGTCCATACATATGCTTAAAAATGCCTTAGTGTCACTAGGAAATGTAGAGTGAAGAGAAGAAAAATAATAGGATTTTCTGTAGTTCAGGAAGAAGGCCCCCTGAAATCGTCCTCTGAATACTTGTAACCCATTTCTCGGTTACTCCGAAAGCTTTTGTAGACTTTACTTTTCCTTATCTAGAACTTTGATTCTTGGATAAGTCTTCAAAGAATGAGAGAAATGGGAAAAAGAAAGAAAAAAGGTATGGATTTTATTGGAAGCTCCCAAGATACATTACTCATCAGAGTGGATAAATGTATCATTAACATTTCCTTCTTTGAAGAAAACATATATTTTTTTTTAATTTACAGGAGGGAAGGACACATTTGTTGGTTGATGGTTCTGTTACCATGGAAACACAGAAATTTAAAAAATAAGACAAATGTTCTAATACATTAATTTTTTTACATCTCCTAGTCCAACCTGTCTTTTCCCTTTAGGTGGGGCAAGGTGGAATAAAAAAAAAATTAGCCCTGACCTAGGTCACCATTCTAAGCAGCGCTGTCACGAAAGGCAAGTCCAAACATCCTTTTTCTCTCTGTGCCTTCCAGATTGGCCAGATATGCACTGTAAATACATACTTTCAGCGTGAATAGATTGCCTTGGGTGCATATGGGAAAATCTGTGGGTTCTGCATAAGCTTTGCAAAGCATAGCACATTGCATAGGACTTGGCTAAATAGATACGGGAAGAGAAGTCATTTGGAATGACTTTGGTGACCCCCACCTCAGTCAATGCCTCAGCCACCTCAGTCAATGGATGCTATAACAAAATATCTGAGACTAGATAATTTATAAACAACAGAAGTTTATTTCTCACAGTTCTAGAGTCCAGAAGTTCAAGATCAAGGTGCCAGCAATTTCAGTGTCTGGGGAGAGTCTGTTGCTCTCAGACGGTGCCTTCTATGTGTCCTCACGTGGCAGCAGGGGCAAAGAAGCCCAACTGGGGCTCTTTCATAAGGACACAGGGATGGAGCCCTTGAGACCTGATCACCTTCCAAAGGCCCCACCTCACGATCCTGTCACGTCAGGGATTGTGTTTCAATCTCTGAATCTTGTAGGGATAAACATTCAGACCACACCAGTCAAGATTTACCCATGGATGTTTTATTCAACCGTCTAGATTTTGCAATTAACCCCACTCTGCCTTTGATATGGGTGTGATGTGCGGAGAGTGGAATGGTTGTAAGATATTTCATAAGTTTAAAATAATATTGTCTTCACCATCTTACTTTTGTGCCCAAATGTCCCACTTAATGCCCTTGTTTGGACAGAATGTCATAGACAGAGGGAGCTTGGCAGGATGGGTGAATGGGCCTGGGCTTTGGAGTCAGGCATGCCTGGGTTTTAATTCTTGCTCAATGCCTAACTTGTTTGATAATCTGAGCAGGCGACTGAATCTCTGTCAGCCTTGATTTCATCATCTGACATGTTGGGCTAATCATTCCTACACTACAGGGCTCCACAGTGACACAGTGAGATGACACTGTGTACCTAACAGGCTTGGCATCCTGCTGGCCCCAGTGGGCCTCAGTGCAGCATAGCTGTGCTTATAATCATTGATGTGACACTCCGACGTGTGTCAGTGACCCCCTAATGTTTGAATGGAAGGGGGAGCCTTCTGCCACTGTGCCAGCATCTCCAGGGCTTCCATATTCCTAACAGGGCCCCCAAGTTCCCTGCTCTCCTGTTTCTAGGTCTGTCTGAAGTTAGCTAAACACCACCACGTTTCACTTTAATGCCAGTGTAAATTTGAAAATATTTCACTGAACTCTCCTAAATAAATGCACTTCTCTCTTTTATTTATTCAACAAATATTGAGTACCTACTATATGCCAGGCCCCATGCTAGGTGCTAGGGATAAAACGATGAATCAGAAAGAAATGGCCTCTGCTCTCCTGGATGCACAGGTGTCCCTGTGTAGCAGGAAGGGGATGGGGAGTTTACAGATAATTACAAGGCTGTGTTTATCCAATGCTGTGGCAGGAGTACATGCTAGGTGATCTCAGTGGATCACCTGATCCAGTGTAGGAGGGTCATCTCTGGAAGTGGAACAGTTTTACAGCCTCTCAGAGTTTACAGCTCTCAGGTCTGAGAGCTGCCCTGAAGGGCTAGAATTCATCCATCCATCCATCCATCCATCCATCCATCCATCCATCCATTTGTTGGTTCATTCATTCATTCATTTTTTTTTTTCAGTGCTGGGGATTGAACCCAGGGCCTTGTGCTTGAGACTCAGGCACTCTACCAACTGAGCTATATCCCCAGCCCCATTCATTCATTCTTGAGTGCGATTTGTTCCCAGGCTCTGTCTGAGCCAAGCACCAGGAAAATGATGATGAGTAAGACAGGGTCCCTTCCTTTCCAGGGATTCTGGGAGTGGAAGAGACAGTGGTTCAGAACCCACAGAGGAGTTACATGGGCTGGGCACATGCAGGGAACTGTGGATCCTTCATCAGGAGGACATTCTCCCCCTGGGGAAGGGATTCAAGCCTAAGAAGCATCTCTGGGACAGCAAGTTGGGACTGAAGGAGAGCAGGAATCAGGTGAGGAAAGAGGATGGAGGAGGCTTTTGGCATGGTTGTGAAGGACCCACAGTGTGGGAGAGCCTGGCTCTTGGAGGGTTGGGAGTGGGGCAGAATGGCTGCAGGTTAGAGGGTCTCCATTTGGAATTGGCTCCCAGCATCAGGGCAGCGCTGGCTGGAGAGAGGCAGTCCTCCTCCTCAAGCCTTTTAGGCTGGGAGGACTCGAAACCAGATTAGCCCTCCTCACACCCAAGCACCTCTTAGATTTTCTCCAATTTTCAATATGGCAGGGATTAAGTCAGGATAAGAGCATAGGCTTAGTCTTTGTGCTGGATGCCTTCCTGCCCCAGCTGCAGAGCACGGATGATGGACAGCTCTCAGCTCTCAGCTCCCTTTGGGAATTTCCTCTGTTGACAGTCACCATGCCCACTTTCCAGGGTGATGGACATTCGGTGACAGACCCGTGGAGGATAAAGGCCTGGCCAACTGCCCTGGTCTCGGGACCGCTCTGGAAGGTCACCCAACTCCAGAGCTGCCTGGGGTTTGGTGGACGCTCTGGATTTTGCATTTCTGCCCTGGGCATGCCCCCTCTTCTCTCATCTATGGTGGAAACCCCAAATGTCCTCCTCAACAGACACCCAGCTCCACGCTTGCTTTTCTAGGAACCTAACCTGGGAGATCCTTAAAATTCAGCCCCTATGAAATCAGAGCACAGGAGGCTGAAAGTCACTTAATGAAGACTAGATGGTTTCCAGGAAAGCAAGGATTTGATTGTGGCCTGAGAGAATTCGTGAATGAGAAGGAGATTAATTCCGTCAAAGGCAGAGAGAACAGAAATCTCCCCAAAGTGCTGTCCAAAGGGAGGAGATCTTAGCCAGGGGAATTCGGGTCTGATTCATAAGACCATCTCCATTGCGGAAATAGATGCATCGACAAACTGTCACCACGAGATGCCATTAGCCTGCTTCTAACTAAGGGTACGTAGTTTGATTTCATGTTCAACAGTCTCCTTTCTGTTTATGGGTTGTGCTCCCTGTAGGTCAGTCTAAAGAAAGAATGAGGTGGGTAATGTTCTGTTAAGGTCCAAGGCAGACCTAATTTTCATTGGAAATTAATGCTCTGGGATTCTGGGTTTCTCATTGTTATCTGTATTCTCCCTCTGAGATGGACTTGGGCCACTGTGATGTTATGAAGAGATTAGGTCTCTGGCCAGAAGGACCTGTCTTGTTGGAGTTAGCCTGCTGACCTCTCCCTGCAAGCAACACATCATATCCCTGTGCTCTGAAAATCAGCTTTCTTCCCCTTTAGATGTCTGCATCTGTATTTCTTAGATCTGTTTGGACTGATCCATCCTTTGCATTATTGGGTGAATCACCTGGCTGGCTTTTATTAAACTCATAAATTTAGGTATTTAAAGTATCGTCAATGTTCATGGGATGTGGCTGTCATAGTCTAATGGATCTTTTATATAATTTGTAATACTTTGGGTGGCAGAAGAATCATTCCTGAGCAGCTTGTCAAGGTGGCAGCAGGTGAGGGGTCCAGGGCCAGTGATCTGCCAGTGAGTAGCTGTGTGGCTTGGGACGGTTCCTTTCCCCCTCTGTGCTTTAACCTGCTCATCAAGGTGCTGTGAGGTAGTGTAAGTAAAGTGCTTACAATAGTGCCTGGCTCACAGAAAGCAAGTGACCACGTGTAATTATAGAAGAAAAGGCCTGATGGTCACTGGTGACGTGGCCATTTCCACTGTGCCAAGGATCTTTGCATGAGGAGTCTCAGGTGCTTTGAAAGCGTTAAAATGAATAAAACCTCCATGCTCCCATGCTGGGTGGATGTTCAGTTTCTTAGTCCAGCAAGCAGTGGGATAGATTTCTTAATCTGTCCCCTTGTCTGAGAGGCAGGCCTCAGTGAGGGGCTGGGGCGTCGTGTCTGTGAGATCCGGCAGTCACGGCAGCTGGGAGCGCTCTCCGGGAAATGTGCAAACGTGGTAACTTTGTGGCATGTCACATCATTTTCCCTCTCCATCTCTTCCCAACTGCATTTTTAAAAGTAATGCCGTTAATCTTCACAAGTATTTTAAGCCCCAATTAGATCTCTTATTGTAAACACTGCAGAAGCGGAGAAGGAGCTTGTTAACAAAAGCAAATTATGAAGACTCCCACAAATCTGAAACAGACCCACAGAATTCAAACTTAGGTGAAGCGCGTGCTCGCAAAATTCATCCTGGTTTCATTTCTGCGGGATCAAAGTACATGCAGGCTGTCTAAGCGGCCGGGAGATCTGTGACCATGGCATCTAATTGCAGTTCGCTTGGAACCTTGAGCAGGTCAATGGAGGCATGATGATCTCAGGATAATTTGTCTTTTATGCATTTCCATGGTATGATAGATAATCCCTCACCGAAAAGGGTCCTTGTGGGTGTCAACCTCTGCTCCTGCCTGTAATAGAATAAAGATCCAGCAAATAGGTGATTCTGTATATGTTTCTCTCTTTTGTCCTGAGTAATGTGGGCCACGGGATGGATGGGTCTCTGTTAAGGCAGAGATGGGGGCCTTCAACCCATAAATGATTCTGGATTTGCTTCATCCTGTGATTAGATTCAATAGCATGTGCACATGCTTCTGAAATCTTGCTTCACCATAATGACAGTCTCAAATAGCCAGAGAGAGAGCTGTGTCCCTTTTTGCATCCTAAGTCCCATTTTCCCTGTCCCTGTTGAGAGAGCTGAGTACCCCCAGTAGGGTGGAGGAAAGTCACCTGAAGAAGCAATTGTGCTTCCTTGAGATGCAAGAGCCAGGGAGAGATGGAGAGCTGATTTCATCTGCATCCCGATGTAAGAGAAGCCCTCTGCTCAAGGGCAGATAGACAGGGAGTCAGCGGGGTTTAGAGAACACACACAGCAGGTTGTAGAGCAGAACTTGCTCTGAACATTTCAGATGTGCTTTATTTATTTATTTATTTATTTATTTATTTATTTATTTTTTATTTTTTAAAAATTTATTTAATTTTGATCCATTGAACACAAATGGAGTACAGCTATTGTTTCTCTGGTTGTACACAAAGTAGAGTCACACCATCTGTGCGTTCATACATGTACACAGGGCAATGATGTCTGTCTCATTCTGTTATTATTCTTACCCCCGCCCCCCAGACCCTACCCCTCCCTTCCCTCTATGCTATCTATCCTTCCTCCATTCTTGCCTCCCTTCCACCCTGCATTATGCATCATCATTCACTTATCAGAGAGACCATTTGGCCTTTGGATTTTGGGGGTTGGCTAATCTCACTTAGCATAACAGTCTCCAACATCATCCATTTACCTGCAAATGTCATAATTTTATTCTTCGTTATGGCTGAGTAATATTTCATTGTGTATATATACCACAGTTTCTTTATCCATTCATCTACTGAAGGGCATCTAGGTTGGTTCCACAATCTAGCTATTGTGAATTGAGCAGCTATGAACATTGATGTGGCTGCATCACTGTAGTAATCTGATTTTAAGTCCTTTGGGTATAGGCCAAGGAGTGGGATAGCTGGGTCAAATGGTGGATCCATTCCAAGTTTTCTAAGGAATCTCCACACTGCTTTCCAGTCAGGTGTGCTTTAAAGAATGGTCAGCGTTCCATCCTCTCGAAGGTCCGTGGCCTTTGCTGCCCTGATCCTTGGCCCAGGCTCTTCTTCCTTCCCCCTGTTCAGTGTTCAGGTTTGAGCTACTCCAGGCCACATGCCCCAGAGCCCAGCAGAAAGAGTGCTTTCTGAGTATCCTAGCTCTCTCCTGCACAAGGGGTCTGACATGCTCTCTGGACCTTGCTTTTTGGCTTCATTTGTTTTCTTTCTCTCTCTAAAGGCTGCTTTGGAAAAAATTTTCCTCCTGCTTTGAAATCCATTATGTCCATTTTCTCTTCCTGATCTCTCTCTCTCTCTCTCTCTCTCTCTCTCCCTCTCTCTCTTCCTCTCTCTCTCTCTCTCCCCCTCCCTCTCTCTGGTTTCCTGTCCTTTCTAATCATTAGGTAACTAAGGTAGACAAATAGCCCGCAGGCATGTAAGCTATTATGTAGGTAAACACGAGAGGTGACTGAAAAGGTCAGCAATTATGGGAAGATAATGGGCACTGCTTCAGGAGGAGGTGGGCTTTGGGCTGCTTTTAATAAAGCAAGAGGGATGCAGTTGGCCAGTGGAAGGAGGGTCACTCTTGTTCCCCGGACAAGTTTAAAATCCAAGATGTGTGAAGCTGTATGCGGCCTCCCCAGTTATTTAGCTCTGTGACCTTTGGGAAATTGTCAGAGCTCTCTGAGACTCAGGCTGCTCATCTGTATAATGGGGTCACCAAACCTGGCTGCTACTCTCCTTACGTTATAGGCATTGCAGTTAATTAGCATATTATCTTGAGAGAACTGGATTTCGAGGGGTGAGGACTCTGGTAAGTGCAGGAATAAAACAGATCTGGTCTCTGCCTTCTAGGAGCTTCCAGGAGGAGAGAGGTACAAAGAAATTTTAAACTAACATGTGCGGGAAAGATGCAAACAATATGGCGTCTGTGGTTTTTCCTGGGGGAGTCAGAGAAGGTTCCCCGAGGACACCATCATCTGCCACAGCCCTGGCACAAGGTAAAATGAGCTCTTCCTAGCTGCTTTATCCTGGGGACACTGGCCTGGGGACAGGAGACTCAGGCCTTGTGAGGAAGGTGAACGTTGGCCTCTGGACCTGCGTCTCAGTGGACTCCTGGGCTCTCTCATCAGAACCTTTTCCTTTTAAAGCTTTGGGCTCACATATGGATCTCAGGAGGAGGAATGTGCCCTGCCATTTGCTGGCGCTCTGTGCGTGGTTGACTGGAACGCCCTCCCTGTCCCCTTTACAGGCTGTCCACTACTGTGATGAGGCAGAGAGGGGCCTGCATCTCGAGCCTTAGAAAGAATGCAGCCATTGCTGTGGAAATATTAATAGCATGGTTACTGGGCACTGGATTTTCTCTGAAGTGCTCTGAGGAGAGGCAGGAATAGGCCTCGCCATTACTCTCCCCCCGGCCCCCCTCTCATGAAGGTATTGATGGCATTTGCTAGGAATGCCCTGGATAGAGTCAGCCCCGCCCTCCATGGGAGTCTTTGCTGCCAGTTCAGGGTTTAGGCACCAGGGTGCTGTGTTGGGGGACGTTTGGATGCTACCCCTCCTCCAGTCCTCTCTTCCTCCTTCTTCCATGCTCAGAGCCTGCAGACTGCCTAACACCCCCAGGAGGGAGACAGGGCTGCCCTTGGTGCTTGGTGTAGCCAGGTGAGGACTGGGAAGCAACATGGAGATACTTTCTTGCCGACCACAGTTCCTTTGCCATTTATTTAATTTCACATGAGGAGCTCAGGGCGCAAATATTTTAAAAGATCAATCTCTGATTTAGCCCAGACCATCCCCAAAGGACAAAGGATAAGGTCTTCCTTGGAAGGTTTAGGGGCACCAGGATAGAAAAGGCTGAATGACCTGAGTTTTTCTGAGATCTTGTATGAGGTGGATTAATTTTGGGGTCAAAAGTGGGTGTAGCAAATGTGCACAGGTCATTTGGGGGTTGCTTCCAGGCCTCAGGTGAAAGGTGGCAGGGCAGATCAAA
The DNA here is from genome assembly GCA_020662805.1 of Glaucomys volans. Taxonomy (NCBI): domain Eukaryota; kingdom Metazoa; phylum Chordata; class Mammalia; order Rodentia; family Sciuridae; genus Glaucomys; species Glaucomys volans. Next base: position 157,488 of record JAJEJO010001561.1, read on the forward strand.
GGCTGCTCAGGGGATTATCATTATTTTTGCATTTGGTTAAAAATTGACAAACTAATTGCCGAGTCCATTGTCAGGAAGCTGGCAGCCCATTAGAGATGATTGGAAGCAATTTCTCCCTATTATTTCTAACCAGGCTGACATCGCCTCATCTTCGGTACTTACTGTCCTGGGAGAAAGGAGGTTCTATCAATTTCTCTGAGTCAGAGAACATTGCTGCACCAGACCTGCTCTGGGCTGCTGGGTGGACGCAGGGCTGCTCACTCCTCCACCTGAGCCAGGAAGATGGACGATTTGTTTGTCTGATTGCCTGAGTGGGTCTCTGGCTGCCTCTTCATTTTCCACCTTCTCTCCCTCCCAAATACTCTTCTTCCTCCTGGCCAGCTCTCAAGATCCAGTTATCTAAGCAGCAAGAAAACAAAATTGAATAGAAAAACAAAACCAGAACTCTTTTGGAAGTGAAACTTCAAATTCTGACAGCAAAAATCATCTCAGATTTTGACATTTGAGTGGGATCTGGAAAAGACCAGAATATTCTTTAAAAATCACTTAGAGTATTTCCCGCTTTCAAATATTAGAGTAGATACTTGTGCATTGGTAGAATGTCCCAGGTCTAGATGATAAAAAGAAAGGTCTTCCATATCCCTTCAGACTGGGCTATTCCATTCTAGCCTCTTTTTCCTGAGCCAGCCCAGACAGAAGTAATACTTGGGGGCCAGTTCAAAGGCCGGATTTCCTATGGAAAACACTGTTTCCTCTCTTGGTGAAGACTGGCATTGTCCCCTTCTCTCTGGGGGAGAGGTTTGTGTTCTGTGCTGGCTTCCACACCATATTTTCCATGGTTTCTATAACTGGGATGCACTTGTCTCTTCTGGTACTTTGTTTTTGGCAACAGAATGAATCCTGGTTTGTTTGGTAGATATGCAGGTCAGGAAATCCATTTCAGTGAAGCCCTCTCATTTTAAAACCTGTCTGTGTTGATTGCCCACAATTTGTTAAAGCATGAGGATCAGAAGAGATGATAAACAATTAAAATGGTTGCTAAGTCATTTCACAAGAGTCAGTTCATCATTCTGGTATACTTTGTGATGACCCCTTAATAATTTTTCCTTAAAAGAGAATATGTTTAATAATTGTCTGTTAATCCACTAGTAGTTGGCACCTATAGATATAAAATATGTGTCAGATTCTAGTTACATCCAAGAATCCTCTGACTCTGAGTGTTAGGCCTTTGCCATATCGTCAGTTTTTGAAAAACAGAAAATAGTAATCATAGCTCCTTTCCAACAGGTCTTGGAGATGGTATTAGTTTCTTGTTGCTGCTGTAACAATTAGCACAAATATAGTGACTTAAATCAACACGGATTGATTAACTTATAGTTCTGGAAGTCTGCACTCCACAATGGGTTTCAGGGGCTAAAATCAAGGTGTCATGGGGGCTGTGCTCTTCCTGGAGACTCTCAAAGCCTACATTTCTTTGCCTTCCAGGTTCTAGAAGATACACACATTCCTTGGAAGGAGGTCCCTGGCAATTGCCTCACTCCTGTGCTGGCTTCCACCATAACATCTCCTTCTGACTGCTTCTCCTGCCTCATCTTGGAACGACCCTACTGATCACATGGACCACCTGGATACTCCAGGACGCGTTTTCTATCTCAAGGTCTTTAACATAATCACATCTGCAAGGTCTCTTTTGCCAGGCAAGGTAATAGTCACGGGGTCCAGGGATTAGGATGTAGATGTATTTGGTGGTGGAGGGGCATCATCCTGCCTACTATGGAAACAAAAGGCAAATGCAGACTAGAAAATCAGTTTCTGTAAGTAAGCAATCCAGTGCACTTTTGAGTACTTTTTTTTTCTTCCTTGAAACAGTTGTTTTCAGTTCCATACAGGCTTGAAAACGGCAAAAACATTAATTGAATTCCTGTTCAACTCTACTCTGTGATTTATTTCATGTGTATGAAAGTATGCTAGTTTTGCAGGATAAAAAAAAAAATCTACTTTCTAATCTTTTTTAAAGGTCAAGTGGCAAAGAACTGGTTTTAAATGCAAGTTACCCCCATGGAGCAATTAGGAGAGATATAAAGTGGTATGGATTTTAAGGTGACATGGGCCAGATACAAATGGAGGAGAATTGACTCAGATATTAGCTGAGTCAGGAAAATTCAAAGCCTACCTTTGGGAGAACACTTGGATTAATATATATTTATTGTAATTCATTGAAAAGAATCCTCTCTCTTCTAAGCGATTTTGTTGTTAAATTTGCAAGTGGCTCCTCTTTGCAGTCAGACAACACCAAGAACCAATCTCTGAGGTAGGTTCTCGTCCAGGCCTTGGTGCTCTCAGTGGGTGGTGGTGACTTTGAGTCCACTTTCAGCGATGCATTGAAATTCTATATTAAGGGAAAGGATGCTCTGTAATATTTGATTTCTTTCCCAGCACCGTCCAAGGACCCCTCCTCAGAATAAACCCCAGGGCCCTTTTCCTGAGGTTACCTGTGCTTTTCCACCTTTCCCTGAAGAAGTTGCTCTTGGGTATCAGCTGACCTGCTGCCCATGCCTCTGGATTTCCACTTGGCTCTGCTCCTTCTGTGGTCTAAGTGGAGGGAGATTTCTTCTCAAGATGGGTTTCTCTGGAGAGCCCAGCCTGGCGAAGCTTAGTCTCCACCCTAAAGGCTGTGAAATCTTTAGAATTTGCTCTTCTTTTTTTTTTTTTTTTTTTGAAGTGCATTCTGCTGGTGGCTGAGTGACAGTCGAGCAGGATGGGTAGACCCTTTTTAAGCCTCCTGCTGATTCCTTTAGGTAAAACACAACCCTCTCTCCATCCCTTGCTGGCTCCTCCTGGGGCTCAGTCAGGCCATGAAAGGGGACAGTGAATTGCAATCTGTGGGTCCTGGCACTGGGCAGCCACCCCAGCCTGTGTGGGGACAGCCGGCAGTGCTGGACCTCAGCCTGGGCTTGGCCAGACCAGAGCACTCTCCATTCCCACCATGGCCTGGATCAGGACCCAGTGACAAGTGGCTATGAAATGTTAACAGAGAGGCCAGGAGAGGGAGGGAGCAGCAGGCAGGACCAAGAACTGTGCGAGGTGCAGAAAGGTGCCTAAGCGGGGTGCTCCTTCCTGCCAGCTTCTGCTTTTCTCCTTTACTCTGTTTCCTGCCTTTTAATTTTTTATACCAGGGATTGAATCCCCAGGGGTGCTTAACCACTGGGTCATGTTCCAGTCCTTTTAATTTTTTTTATTTTGAGAGATGGTCTACTAGGTTGCTTACAACCTAGCTAAGTTGCTGAGGCTGGCTTTGAACCTGTGATTCTCCTGCCTCAGCCTCCCGGGCTGCTGGGATTATAGGTGTGTGCCACTTGCTTTTTTCTGTTAGGTCTTTTCCTAACAGAAAAAGGCAAAAAGGGCAAAAAGCTGTAAGTGATCTCAAGGCCGTCTGTCCTCTGCTCCAGTGATGGTTTCTGGGGAATGAATCATTTCATGCTTACTGTGGGTCCTTTCTGAGAGGTGACTTTGGGGTAACACATACCATTAGAAATGATGGTTGGCATGGGGATTGAGAGGGAGGCAGGAGGGGAGGGCATGGGAAAGCCTGGGGAGCAAAATTTACCAAACTGTGGCATGTCCACGTGTGAATGTGCCACAGGGAATCCTGCATACATAATGAGAATGCACTGATTAATAATAATAATACTAATAATAGGGTGATCAGAGTAAGTAGGTCAGGGGAGGGAGAAGTGGAGGGAAAGAAGAGGCACTGGGAATGAGACTGATCAAATTATGTTATGTGCATGTATGAATACGGTGTGATGAATCTCACTATTATGTGTCATTACAATGCAACAATTAAAAAAGAAAGATCATCGGCAATTACCAAGTGGTATTCATGATTTTGATTGGCCATTATTTTTTATTGGTTGGGGTACAGATAATATCCTTTTGTGGCAAGTCAAGGAAAAACATTAACTGATAAGACTTTTGTTTTGTTATTCTGTATCTTTATGATATTTGAGAATTCCTGAATAAGAAACTCTTAATAGAAGTTAAAATTTTTATGAATTATCACTCAGTGGTTTTCAAAGTGTGGTGTGCACAAATTTAAACTAGGGAACTTGGTAAAATGGAGACTTTTGGGCCTTATAGGCAGAGCTTCAGATTTGATAGATCTGGACCCCCACCCCGAACTAGTTTATATTTTTTTCATCAACTCTCAGGTTCCTCTGCTGCGGGTGGTGCGGGTGGTGGCTTGATGAAATTGGGATCATGTACTTGCACTTCCTAGCTCACCGTGAACTCAGTCATGTGGCCCCCAATCATTTTCCTATGATATAATTTTCTCTCAGCCGGCAGTTGTATTTTTATGCAATTCGGGAAGGAGCTTCTGATCGCAGTGTATCACCTGCATGGTTATTTTCAGAGCTTTTGGTCTCAGGTTTATTCCCGGTACAAAGATTGAAGGATGATCTGAAATCAAATACATTTGTCTGGGAGTGGAATGTCTGTCAGACCCAGGCATCGATCTCCTTGAGCTTGAGCTCTCAGAGAATGTCTCCCCAGCGAGGATTCCAATCAGGATTCTAAAGGTTATACGAAATAGGCCTGATTTCTGAGCTTTCTCTGGGGAGACTGCCTAATTTATGAGCGAAAGGGGGAGAAGAGCACACCCCACCACGGCGTGTTTGTAATCAGCACACCGTTCACATTTTAGGATAAAATGCTATGTTGATTAGCGTGTGATCTAAGTGAGCCAGAAAATATCTCTGTGCAGACAATTTTTAAGGATGAGAGAGTTGCACTTTGGAGGATGGAAAAGATAGCAAAATGAAGTCTAGGCAGAACGGCGGGGAAGTTGGCTCGCCTGGGAGAGATGCTGGATTTCTGCAGGTGTGCTCACATCATTCTGTCACCAGGGGGCAGCATTGCACTTTGGATGGACAACCACTTCCCTGGCACGCAGCCCTTTAAAGGAAAATAGCATCTATGTGAGCAAAGCTAAAAACCAGAACATTAGCAAGAACCAGAAAACCAACAACACAGAACCCAAACTGCCTTTGTTATGATGTGCCATCTTTGCTTTCCTCGGTGCAAAGAATTTAATATTGGAGTATTGAGACTCTCCAGGGCATACTTTATCGGTCCATTAATACACGCTTGGGGGAGGGGGGCGAGATAACGCAGTGGGATTATTTTTCATTTTTCCTAGTTTTTGTTTGCTTCTCCCTCATCTCACTGCTTGTCTTGCTGCTGAACAGTTCCTCTCCCATACCCACTTCTTTCAAGGCAGAGACGGAGCTGGTGGCTGGCTGCATGTTGGTGTGGGGGCATTTTGTACAGCCCAGTTGATGGGGTAGGAAACTCTCTCCTTTCCATCTTATTGTGGAACCAGGTTCACAGATTTTCATGATCCTGTCAAGTTCCTGGAGATTATGGTTCTGCTTATGCATTCTCACAAACACACTTTTATAGGTGCCAACCGATCAATGTTTAGGGAGTGATATGGAATAAATGTTTGTTAAAATCTGCACCCTTAAAATGAACTCATATTTTTAATAGGTAAAGTATGGGCAAATTAAAAAGGAACCCAACCACTGATTTCAGGCATCCCTCCAGTGCAGGGGCCGTGAGTGTCTGTTCACAGATGTATCTCGTGCACCTGGAGAGTGAATGTCTGGGTTAGAAAGTCCTCGGTCAATATTTGTTGAGTGAATGCACGCTACGCACTGACACGTGTCGTGAGCAGCACTGTGTGCCTCCACCTTAGCTTTGCTTTTGAGCAATGATTAACCCGGGGACCCAGGCAAGACTGGATTTGCCCACTTGGCTTCCTTCCTTCCCTGGGCCATTGTTTGTTTTGTGTCTTGGCTTGTGGAATCACAGTGACGGAGAGCTTCTTGAAGGAATATTCTCATATCCAGCCTCCAAGAACAACTAGAAAACCCAAACGGTTTTGTGAATCTGAGGTTTGCAGATCTGTTTACATAGAGTTACAGTCTTAATGCTGCCATTTTGGGCGAGTTTCATAAAGGCTAGATTTGAATGCTCCTTGCTGTTGAGGTTCTTCTACAAGGAAATTTTCTATTTTGCTTTCTCCTCCCTTGTCTTCTCTAGCAGAGAACAGGGAGTTGGGAAACTTGACTTTGAACAGGAGTAGAAGTATGCAGGGAGCAGGGAATAACAGGCACCAGGAAGATTAATTACCCTTGTTGGAATCTGGCTTGACGGGCGAGGTGAGACAGTTCAATTATTTAATCATGTCGGTGCTCTGGGCTCCCAAGGCCTGAGTGCTAGGACAGCCCTCTCTGACTGTTGGGTGTGTGTGAGGAATTGCTCCTCAACTTGCTGCTCCCAGGTGGACCCTCAGGCAGAGGGGGAGCAGCCCTCGATTTGGATGGAGATGCTCCCACTTCTGCATCCTCCTAGGGCTGCTCATGTGGAGGGCTCCGTGCTTATGTGGGAAGCTTGCTACCTGGCTGTCTGTCCCCTCCTGTCACTGTGAACCGCTTCTCTCGAGGCACAGTGGATGCTCTTTCTCTCATGCCCAGCTTTTCTGGGGTTTCTTTGGGCTGGAGAATGAATACCCACTGGAGTGACAGGTCAGAGCATTGTTCAGCCAGAATGCACAAGAGCCACGTGGTCCAGTTGTTCTGTGATCATGGAGATGTTCCAATAAGGTGGGCAGGGACCAACGTGGCCTTTAGCACCAGGAGTGTGGCTGGTGAAAGTAAGGAACTGAATTTTAAATTTAAATTAATTTAAGTTCAATAATTACCTATGGCCAGGGGATACTGTACTGGGTAGTGAAGGACCAGACTTCATCCACAGTGTCCAGGGGAGATGCTGATTTTTTTCTTTTCTTTCTTTCTGGGTGGGGCTTGACTCTTTCACTCTCATATGGAAAGGCTGTTTTTTTTTAAAATAATAATTTAATTCTTTAAACTTTTTTTATTAGTATACTTAATTTTACAGAATATGGTTTTCACTGTGGACTATCATAACACACTCTGATCATATCCATCCCTTGTAACCTTCCCTGCACTCTCCCTCCACTTCTCTAAAAGTCCCCCTGTTACTTCCATGTCCTTTCCCCACTTAGTTACCACATGTAGGGAAAGCATGCTACACTTGCCTTTCTGCGTCTGACTCATTTTCCTTAACATGCTGCACTCCAGTTCCATTTATTTTCCTGCCAATGGCATCATTTCATTCTTCTTTATGGCTGAATAATACTCCATTGTGTGTATGCCCCACAATTTCTTTATCCATTCATGTGCTGGTGGCTCCTGGGTGAGTCTAGAGCTTGACATTGTGAGTTGTGCCTCAACACACAACCGGGGCATGCGGGTATCACTAACCTATGCTGACCTTCATTTGGAGGGGGCTCTTTTGTGCTAGTCCTTCTGCTACTAGTGTACTTTTCCTTGGGCCCATCTCACCGTGCTCTTTTACTGCCCATCACGCCCCTCTGCTATGGCATCTTGGCCATGCCACTCCCCTTACCATCCAGTAAGGGACAGGAGAATGGAATTCCACATAGGCAGCTCGGATTTCTTGTTTCCTGACGTGGCAAAGATCTTAATTCAATAGCACCTGCTCCATCAGGGTGGAGTGACTTGGTGGGCCTACCCTGCCAGGCCCTGGAGAACTGCCCTGCATCTCCGTGGACTTCCGCCACGGTGGTGCCACCAACCTGGTGCCAGGCGGCCTGGCAGTCAGGGGATCTTGTTCAGCATGGGTTTTCAAAGTCGTTCAGGCACCTAGTGTGCATAGAGGACTGGTTGATAGTTTGTCCATCAAAATGAGTCCTTTAAAAAATGGCCTTCGGAAGCACGTGCTGTGTGTGAACTTGACACAGTAAGAAAGGGGTGAGACGTGAGCTCTCACTGTAACTAAAAAGGAAAGACAACCAGAGAGCCACCACAATGGTCCCTGTCACTCAGGTTGAGTTATGGAGTCATAATTAATGACTTCCAATCCCCCTCGTCCTCCAACATCCAAGCTGCCCTGGAGCTGAGAGCTCATCATTCTCCGCTGCCACCACACCTACACACGGCCCCGATGCTTCTGCTTCGTGCCCTAGTTGCTAAAATTACACAAATAGAAGAAAAAACGGGTCCCATGGTTTACACTTGCTGGTTAATTTGAGCCTTTCCGTTGGCTCTCGGAGTGACAGCAACAGCAGCCAATTGCGGTTGTACAAGCGAGCGCGCAGCCGGGATGCTAAGGCCCGTGAAAAATGTCCCCAGCTCACGGAGAGAGTTCTTTAAATTAAGCTAGATGGGTAAAGAGCTCGTTTGCTGCCTGACTTCCAGCTAAATCCTGTGGCGGAATGGAATTCAACGCTGGCTGCTGCCAGTGAACAGAGACAGCTCGGTCACCAAAGCATGAGCCCAGGAGTGGCAGGGAGAGGGGTGGTGTGAACACAGGAGGCATCCTGAGGTCGGAGAGCAAGAAAAACATCTGACAGAGGGAGCATCTGGAGACAGATATAGAGAAGTTGTCCCGGAAAGCAGGGATGCCCAAAATGCAGAACGAGAGATCAGGAATAAGAAAGGGGACCTCACAAGAGACAGGAAAAGCCAGAGTAGGAAAGACTATGGTTCTCTTCTTCATCTCATCAAGGAGTCATGGCTGAAAGCAAGTCATTCCAGCAGTTGACCTGACAGCCACAGGTCATGGGGCAAAACTACTCCCCCACCTTGAGCCCTGATTTCATGAGCTAAGCAGGCAAACAGACTCTGCCCCCATTCTGCTCTCCAGGTTAGTCACTTACCTGGAGGAGGAGGAACTTCATAGATCCCAATACAGTCAACTTCAAAATCTCCTGGAGAAGAATCTAACACAGCGAGAAGGTGGGTTCTCCCCTCCACTCTCGTGACCTTCCAGCCAGTGCAGCCTCTGCCTCTCCTCTTCTCTGCAGGGAGGAGAACACTATGGGTTGACACCCAATTGCTTCCTCCTTGTGGGACCTCTCACTCTGATGGGCTCCAGAATCTCCCAGGGAAGCTTAATAAAAATATCGTTTCCTGAGCTCCCCCGCACCCAGAGATTCAGGTTCTCAAGGGAAGACAGCCTCTTAGAAAGAAATCCAGGTTGGGGACATTTCAGGGAATGGGCAGAGTGGTAAAATGTGAAAATCTTAGGGCTTGAGGATGCAGCCATCTAACTTGATGCTAGTTAAAAATTCTCCCAGAATACATTTTTATGAAATAAATTTTATCTACTTGATTGGAAATTAAAGAAAACAGAATTTCTTTTCCTCCTATCATAAGTTATTGAGTAGAAAAGTACTCTTTTTTTTTCTATAAAATTACGGAAAAAAAATGCCAAGTCCAAACTGTCAATGCATCTCAGGGGGGTCCAGGTGGGGAGTGTATTTGTGCTCAGGGACCTCTTTGCTTTGGAGTCTGGCATGGCCTCCATCCTTTCTCCTAAGCCAGGGCCATGTCTGAGTGTCCCCAGTCCCACATTGTCAATGTCTGCCATGCTCCTCCTGCTTAGGGCCACCGTGAGAGTCAGGGGTGGGAGGAAAGGAATAGAATCCACCAGAATCCACCAGACAAAGGCCATGGTCGTGCTTGCCTCTCACTATGTGAATGAAGGAGAATCACTCTCCAAATTTGTTTCCTCTCTCTATGAAATGGGTATGAGCAGTGTTCCTCACTGAGTTGCAATTATTGCATGAGATAAGGTATAGAAACTGCTTCCCAGAATAAGCATTTAAGGAACGTGACTCTCTCTTGGAGGCTTATGTCTTCTTGTCTAGCAGAGAATTATCTGCCCTCATCAATATCCACATTTTTTTTATGCCTTTGTGTTCTTAGAAAAAAGCCCTACCTCCAACCTTAACTGGGGCAAAACTGCTGTTAGTATTCTTTGGGGACTCTGGTTTGTCACTGTGGGCGTGTTGTTTTGTAAGAGAACCACAAGCCACTACCTTGAGTGCTGAGATTGGGTGGCTGCAGGTCAACTTGGCTGTGGGACTGGCCGAGTTGTGTATGGAGCACAAGAACCTGCAGAATTCTCCATTTGCTTTAGCTTTGAAGTGGCATTTGTACCATCATTTAAAGAATCGACATGCCAAATTCTCAACTGAGCCTTGTCCTTGATCCCTTCTAGGCAATATACAAGATGGAGAGTCTAATGCCCTTGTGGGAATTCAAACATGTCATACCCACTGACAGGCAATCATGATTCTAATGAGGGAAGAAGAATTTAATTCAATAAAAAACCTATTAGAATTGACAGTACAAATGTAAACAGGTCCCTGGTGGATAATTTTTGCTGGGCCTTTTCCACGGCTGTGTTGGTTGACATGTACCATAACCAAGCCTGGACGCAGAGGCTCCACTCTGCTTCGGCAGGAGGATGGATTCGCCCCACTTCTCTAACCCGAGGTGCAACACAGCATTGCTTTGAAACTGTGTACCAGGTTGTTGGATGTGACCTGTAAAATGACTTTCTTGTCTCATTTTGGGGGGAGGAGGGATTCTGTGATGCCTGGAGACAGTTATTGCTGGGGATTATTTTTTTGTTGCTATTTTTCAGAAGATTTGAACTGTGAAAAGGGATCTTTGATCAACTGCTTTGGTTTCCCCCTGAGAATTCTGACTTACCATGCAGAATAGTTTTATGAATGTCTAGAGTTTTTTTCCTTCTGTTGTAACAACTGGATTTTAAAGACTTTTCATTGGACCAGTTTATGAAAGGCTACCCAGTTTGGAAAATGTACACTTCACCCAACAAATACACAGTTCCATCTTTGGCATTTATTCTTAACAAGAATTAAATAGCATTATTTCTTGAGAGACCTTGAGACCTAATTATGTCATAGTACCAACAATTCCTTGTAAAAACAGTGGTTTTTGTTCTTTGTTTCCTTTCAGTGCTTTGGAGTAGAGATGGTGGCATGTTTGTTCTTTTCTCTAAAGAAGACCGAGACTAAACCTAAACATTGGCTTTGCTAAAAAACAAACTTTGGTTCATTAATAACACTAGGGATAAATTTACCTTTAGTATTTCAATGTTCTCTCCATTTTCCTATTTTGAAAATCTTTGCTTCAAAATTGATTCCATCATTATTCACCTTGGCTTTCTTTTTTTTTTTTTTTTTAACCAGGGATTGACCCCAGGGCACTCCACCACTGAGCCACATCCCCAGCCCTATTTTGTATTTTATTTAGAGATAGGGTCTCACTGAGTTGCTTAGGGCCTCGCTAAGTTGCTGAGGTTGGCTTTGAACTCACAATCCTCCTGCCTTAGCCTCCACAGTGCTGGGATTACAGGCGTGCGCCACCACGCCCGGCACCTTGGCTTTCTTAATGGAGATTCGTATAGAAAAGCAAGAGACCCACTGCTCCCTCCCACAGTGCCTCCTCTGTGGTGGCTTGGTTGTCTGGGTCAGAGTATCCAGGACACTGTGGTACTGGGCCCCGGAAGCTGTTTGCATGTGTGCTCTGCTGAGATAAATGATATCTGACACACAATTGTCATAATTACTTCTCACATATGTTGATTCTATAGGATTAAGTACAATGCACATTCATTGTCTTTTTTGTGAGTATAGATTTTCTCGATTAATAGATTCTAAAAGGGAAGCTCATATTGCACATGGGGTATCGTGACATTTTTGACACTACAAAAGAGATTGATCCTGTATTTCTGAATATTGGGAATACCTGCCTTAAACCAAGTGGGTGTTCAGAGCCTGAGCCTTTACTTGCATTAGGAATGTGTTGTCATTATTAAGATGTCATCCCTGCCTTAATTTCCACATGGAAAGGGAGAGGGCCTTGCTGGTCAGCTGCTCCTGAGCCGAGGTGAGCTGGCCCTGGGGCCTCCTGTCACAGTTCAGCAGTGCTGCATGGGCTCTCAGTGCATTGGCGTTTGCTCTGTCCTCGGTGAAAATCTTAACTAAATACCTATTACAATTTTTTTTTTTTTTTTGCAGTAACAATGAACAGTTGTCCATTTCTTCGGGTCACTTTCCTCTGGCCTCATTTTTTCACTCTAGCTCTTGCTCATGTCTGCTCTGTCTTAGTTTTTGCTCATACCTACTCTGCCTTCACAAATTCAGGTGCAGAACCTTACAAGAAGAATCTGGTGTTGCTTGTCCAAAGCTATTCTGAAGGAAGAAAGGAGGAAACTCCGAGTTCCTGAGTGGTTGCTACAAGCTGAGTTTGAACCTTTATCCCTAGTTGACATCATGATTGCCTTTATCACAGAGAGGATCTGGGTCTGGTGAGGACAGTGGCAAGGTGCTGGGGTTTGCTGCCAGGTAGGTAGGGTGCTCAGCAGGCAATTTCCTGGTCTGGAAATTTCTAAAATTAATCCTTGGTTCCCTCCTTCCTTCTTTTCCTCCCTCCTTCCTTCCTTTTTTTCCTTCCTCTCTTCCTTTCCCTCCCACTTTTCTCTTCTCTCTACAAGAACCCAGTAGTTTATCTTATGTGCAAGGTTTCACCTATGATATTAAACAGATGCCTACCTATTGTTTTTGAGGTTTATTTATTTATTTTTCTATGCCTAGGAGAATCTGAACTTAGCATCTGATATTTTGGGGCTCCCATCTTGGAAACCTACTGATGAGCAGTTCTAAATATATTAGGAAGTCAAGTTTCTTCCTTTGTTTACCTAGAAAAGAGAGTGTTCATTTCAACAACAGAAGCAAGTTCCAAATGTAGACATTTAACCAACATCGGATCTTTTGCTAATCATATTCACCTGCATTTTAACATTATTCTCCCAAGAGATTTAGGCCTTTGGATGCCTACACTGAAGGGTCTCTACTGAGTCCTGATATCTCACTCTGCATCCAGAGACGACGAGTAGTATTTTTAAACACTTTGTCAAACCTTGCTTGTTGGCCATTTCTCTTTTGATCTATCTCTGGTTTCATCATTAATTCTGTAATTGCTCTTTCTTGCCAAGTCTTGGAGCCTTGAGCGGCGATGGACAGCTCACAATCCTGACCTTTCCTGCCTCCCGCATTCTTTCGCAGAAGCACTTGAAACAGTAAACAGCAGAGTGGAGAATTCCCCCGGTGGGGCTCTGTGCCTGCTTCCTTTCACATGCCCGCAGGCCAGTTCGCTGGCAATTCAGGCACATGTAAGTGTGTGTGCCCCTCTCCAGGCCCCTTGGCACATGGCACTGAAGTCAGTGGCCTTCTTTTTGAGTGTGGAGCACACCTGGGCTTTGCTGTGTCTGAGGCAATCTCCTGCGACCCTCCCTTCTCAGCCACGGCGGAGAAGGGTGGAAATTTTGTTCTTCATAGGACAAAATCCACTGACTTCCAAAGACGGAAGTGTGCTGAAGAGGCAGCCCATGATGTGGAGTCAAAGTTGGGAACTCGCACGTCTCGGATCTCTTTGTGAGAGTCAGTGAGGCCTCTGAGGACTGAGAGCTTTGCACTGAATAAACACTCAGAATGGAGAGCTGCTGACCAGGCTCCTGCACCCTTGACCTGGAAGCTCTTGCAGGTCAGTTTCCTCCTCCCTCGCCTCCCAGAGCACACAATGTTTCCCTGCCATGGGAGGGGTCTCCTGACCCTGACTACAGTGTGGTGGGTCCCCCCGGCTAGATGAAGCTGGACCTTCGGCTTCTCAGGACATTCTAGTGCTCCAGGAAAGTGGAAAACAGGAACAAATTGGATGCCATCCTTCCAGGATGATGACCCTCCCCATCTGCCACAGCTACAGAGAAAATGGCGGGGGGCTCGGGGTGAGAGTGTTGAGCACTTGGAACCCAGACAAGCTCTTAGATGTTCTGCACTAATTAGCCAATTATTCTCCCCATTTTTACCAAGGTCAGTACCCTGGATGAAGGAGTGCTGTTCTCTTTTGTTTAGCTTCTCCTTCAGCTCCATGAGGCCTTAGAAGAAGAAAGTAGCAAGAGGAAAGAGAACCATGATGTGACTGTGAGGAAGAACACAAGGTCCCACTGAAACAAAGCTTTCAGGCCTTTGTTCATTACTCATTTGTTCATTCATCAAATATTTTTAGAGCGTGTTCAATGTGCCCAGAACCAAGCTAATTGCTAATATCACAAATGTAACTCCAGGTTTTGGAAAAGTTTTCATCCTTCCAGAAGAACTCCTTACATGGTAAGCCAATAAAATGGTGCAGGCCTCTCCTTGCAACTGCGGAGTTCAGTCGCCCTTTCTAAGGACGCCTTGAGAGGGCACCTGTGTCTGCTCTTGCCTAGTGTCACCTCTTCTCAGATCTACCCTTGCTACTCTGGCTCTCTGAATTCTGGCTTGCCCCAAAGTATGAACATATTTTCTTCCTTTATTGCTCAGGGCTGCTCCTGTGAGCTGGTGGTGAACAGATCACAGCGGTATTTTAAAAGATTTTGTGAGAGAATTATAATGCAGAAGAGGAAAGACTTGCTATGGCTGTTCCAAGGCCATCTTTCTCAGCCCTGGCCAGTGGCTGTCTTGCTTGGAGTCCACACCCTATGTCCATGCTTTCCCGTCCACTAGCCTCGGACTCCTCCCTGGGGAAGAGCAGGGAGGACTTTCTTAGTGGCCAGATGATGTCTCCTTAGAGGTGCTCCAGGCCACCCAAGGGCTTGATTTTAACACTGGCTTCTTTTTGTTTTAGTCTTTCTTTTTGTGTCCATCTTTGGGCACTTTCATTGCAGATTAAAAAGTACACTACAGTGTTTTCCAAAATTAAAAAAAAAAAAAAACAACAATTTTACCCTGAAGATAAATTCTTTTGCACAACCTAGAATGCAGAAATAGCCGTGGGCAGCTTTTAGAGGAGCACTCTGCTTCATAATTAAGATGACAGGGCCCCTGCTCACAGTCTGAGCGTGCTGGAAGAGACAATGAGTGAACGCGCTTTGCAGCAGAATATCGTAAGTGACATGACAGGGCTGTGCGTGGGCCGCTATAGGACCACACAGGAGGGAGCGTTTAATGCCACCGGCTGATCCTCCCAGAAGGCTTTATGGGCTTACTTGAGTTAGGAATTTTCCACGAAGATAATGGGGAGACGGCATTCCAAGCAGCTAGAACAGTATGTGAAAATCATAGGGCATGAACGAGACTGAGAGTCTGGAGGAACAACAAGGTTTTGTATGACGGAAGCAGAAGATGGGGCGTGGGCCAGGACTGCGTGGCATGTTTAGAGGTTGGGAAGCAGCCTCTCCATCAGCCTCTCCATGGCCAGATGCGGCACCAGAGGCTGCTGTGCAGTGCAGGGGACAGATTGGGGAGAAGGGAGAAAAAGGCACCCATCTGAGGCCACCCTGCTGTCAGTTCTGGTGAGGAATCCCTCAACTCTGAAAGCCCCGTGAGCACAGGAGCACAGAGGAGGGATGTGGATGAGCCCTCTGGCACGCCAAGTGACTTCACCTCTAATGGGGAGAGGTGGGGCAGCCCAGCTTCCTCCCGTGCTCACCAGGGTGCTAGAACGGGGTCTGCACTAGGCATATAAGTCAACCAATAAAATAAGTATTGCTTGAAAGAATGAATGGGAAGCTGGTCCTTGGTTCCACAGATATGGATAACACCCAGCATTTCAGGCACGTAAATCTGCTTGAGGAGTCTGCATTGTGCTTACGTAGGCACAATGTAAGTTTTTGAATGACATCTCTTTTCTGCCATTTTTTCCTGCCATTTTTAAAGGGTAATTTGGGAGTGGTTTAAGTAAAGAGGCAAGTGACAGTGATGTGGCCAGGAGGAGGAGAATTTCAAGGGACAGTGAGGTGCCCACGGGCAGTTACCATCCCTCAAGAGAAGAAGCAAGGAGTGTTACTGGAGCCTGAAGGGGAAAGTTAGATAGTGTGGGCTGCTTGGCAGGACCTGTGAGCTTCTGTGGAAGTTGAAAGACACCTGGAAGAGAGTGAAGGGAAAAAAAAAGTTGTTTTTTTTTTCCTCTGTCTCTTCAATCTTCTAACAGTCCTCCCCAGTGACTGAAGGACGAGGGAGCCTGTGCCCCTTTCCAGGCAGAGACCAAGGTTTGCAGCCATCTCTGCCCCTCTGCTGTCGTTGCTCAAGGTCAGGATGCCTGTGGAGGCCAATGGAAGTCTCCCTCCGAGGACTCTGCCTGTCTTCATCTTCTGCTTCACTTGTGGCTTCTGAGGTATCCAGGCTACAAATTAGTCTTGAGGCAATTAGGGTTCCCTTCTTTCCATAGATATAGCTCATTTTTGGATCTCTGGAGGACGGTCTGGTGAGCCCTTGACGGACAGCCCAGCCAGTTGCAGGGAGGGAGCGAATTCATCTGGGTGCTGAAGTAGCAAGGCAGAAGGATCTTTTTGTGGATTTGAAATTTGTTCTGAAAATATAAAGTCTCAAATATAACTAAAGACAGTATTTGACTATATGTGCTGTGTCTGAACACAGCCCTCACATGGGGTCACCTCAAATGAGAAGGCAAGCGACACTTGTTGGGTGTCTACCATGCTCGGGTCCAGGTCAGATGCTCTACAAGACTAGAGCTTTTGAGTAATTGAACTTGGAGGTCCACATTGGTCACCAGAAGATTCACAGCTCTATTGAAAACAACCTGGATAAAAAAGAAAACTTTCCATCTCTGTGATTTACTTCTGTTAAACTGGAGAATTTTTGCAAAGCTTTGAAAAATTAAACTAATGCAAAAACCTCTGTGGGGAATTGTTGCCACAGCTGGGTGGAATGCGTCAACTATTAAATAACAACACTTCACGAGGCAGCCGAGCATGGAGCATGGTGGCCACTGAAGCTGCAGAGAAATCTAAATAGACAGACTGCAGAAGCTCAGTAGGCATTTGACTAGGCTAATAATATTTCATGGGTATATAAACCTGTAATTTAGCCTCCGGATTCCTGCCCTCTGTTACCCTTCTCCACTTGCTTTTCTCATGTACTTTCCAAAAAGGAAAATAAGGTTGTCATAAACCTTCCACCTTGGTTGATGGATTCGTTGCAAGCAGCTCAGGCTTTTTACTACAAACCACAATTAAGAGTCAACAGGGCTCAATGAAACTGGAGGATTTTACGCAGTTGAGCCGGGCAGCTATTTGGTTTGTTGGCAGCCTCTTGGTGATCCTGGGCCCCCTCTTCTGGGAATTCCATTTTTACACATGAAGCCAACCCAGGAGGCTCTAACTTTGATCACCTGTTCCTCAGTGAAGTCCCGACAACCCAGGTGGGTGAACTAGCCCTTTCCTTTGTAGGTTTTGCTAACACCCGATTCCATTGCCCAAATGAAGATGACACCCTGCAAGTGCCCGGAGACAGGGAAGTGTGACTCCCTGAACACTGTGTTATTGGAGGAAATGTACTGACAAATGCTAACATGAAATCCTACCTTTCTGCCTTAGCTGAAGCCGAACTGAAATCATTGTTGCAATCAATCAGGACACTTCTTTTTAAAATCTCAGCCTTCTGGAGATCCTCTCTCTGTGACTTTAGTAGCCCTGGTTATCCCATTAGGCACAAGACCATTATTTTTTAAAGGTGAGATATATTTTGTTAATTCTTGCTTTTACTTGTTATAAAACACTCTAGTTCCTTGCAAAACTGCCCCATTAATTCTGAGCCTCTCTGTGACATGATGTAGGGCTACTCACCACTTGGCATCTGCTGGTCGCAGGACTGCCTGCTCCTGCTTTTCCTGAGCATTTCTGCCTCTACTGGGTGCTGCCACTTATGTCATGTCTGGTTGATGCACTGGAGTCCTGGACTGTCAAAGCCTCCGCGCTGTCAGTGTACCCAGCTGTGCTATTTTGGGTAAGGGAATAAGGATACTGTTATTCCTTATTGGCCAAGTACCAAGGGGGAAGTGCTCTCTGCTACTAAACTAAAAACATCAAACATTTTATAATTCCTTCAGTTTTAACTTGAAATCTGTTTCTCCCATAAGGAATACAAATGTACAGGGGTGGGAAGAACTACCCAGAGGTCAAGCGCTATGCTCTTTTTCTCTGGCCACTGGCCGCTATCCGCAGCCCTCCTTGGGGTTGGTTTACTCCCAGAAGTTCCTCAGTCTTTCAGGTCAATGTGGGTCCTTGCGGGTTTGCCTCACCAGACTGCCGGACGCTCAGATCAGAGGCCTGGCAGTGGACACTGTTTAGAATTAAGTTGGGATCTCCTTATTATGCCCACAAGGTTGAATTGAAAATGATTGCTTTGAGACTCTCAAGCTCAGACCCATCTTAGGGGAGTGAGAGGAATCAGACTGGATGTGTGGCATCCATTATGGGCTGTTTGCATGCTGAAGTACCTCAGGATGTGAAGTACTCAGGATGGAGATGGAATCTTAAATCAAAATGAGGTCATTGGGGTGGGCCCTAATTCAATGTGTCCCTATAAGCAGAGGGGCACAGAAGTGCCCAGAGAGGGAAGATGGCATCAAAAGATGTGGACAGAACCTGGTGTGAGGAGAGTCTGGGACCTCACGACCCGTGAAGGAATCAACACTGCGGGTACCTTGATTTCAGACTTCTAGCCTCTACCACTATGAAATAAATACATTTCTGTTCTTTAAATCACACAGTCTGTAGTACTTTGCTCCAGCAACTCTAAAAAACAAATATAGAACAATATCCTAGGAAAAGTTCACACTCACTGTGGTGGGGCAGCACCGGGGGGCGGGCTCTGCCTGGAGGGCTAGGAGCAGTCCACCTTGCACTATGAGTGACATCTGAAGAGTGCGGGCAGGCTGGAGAAGTGCCAGTGTCAAGGCAGGCTGGCAGGCAGTGACAGGTGGTGCTTGTGCAGGGCGGTGGAGCATGGTGGTGGGGGGTCTGGGACCAGGCAAGATGTCCAGACTCAGGAAGGCATGCATCACTGTCAGGAGCCCATCAGACTAAAAGACCAGAAAGACAGGGGTCTGGTTCCAAAGAGGTTGAGGACGAGGCTGTTTTTCAAGGGAGGGAGCAGTGCTGTGGGTTGGTGGTTGTAAGTGAGGGAGGAACGAAGGCACCTGGTCATGGGAGGAAGGTCATGCTCAGTCACTAGAACATGACCATAAAGAAGACTTGGAACAACCAAGGTCATTTTCAATCTCAAACACTTGTATTTCTCACCTATATGTCCTTAAATCACCCTGACGGGGGATATATGGTGTTCTGGTGTCTAAAGCAAGCCTCAACCTATAAGAAATAATGTCAAATGGCTTCAGCAGTCAGTAGTAGTGGCCCAGGGGGACAGGTAGGTCATTACACTGACAATACAATTCTGCTGAACAAGAGGGTACAGCTTCCACAGGAGCCATTTGCTTGGGACGCTTATTAATTTCCAATGTGCCATTCTGGGATCTTTCCCAGAAATGTCATCCGTGACTCCTGGGAGGAATTTCTCCAGGCAGGTGTCACCGCTTTGCTGCTTAGAGAGGGCGCTTTTGAAAGCAACAGGAGTTCTGTTTCGTCTATCAGGTAGGCCAGGCAGAAGCGAAACTGTCCGGCCCAGGAGAGAGGGTAGAAAATGTAATGAGGGCTTCAGAGTAGTAGGGATGGAAAACCACTGAGGCAGTTGCTCCACTGGTTTGTGTACACACTGGAGCTACCAGCAGAAAGCACAGCCTCAGATTTGCTGGACCTAATGCCATAGAGCACCACCTTCCAAACACTCCGCAGTTGTGTTCAAATGGACTCACAATGTGGACAGACAGAAGTGAGAAGCTTTTGCTGGGTGAAAGGCTCACATTCTGCCTGGACTCATTCCCACCGAGAGAGTTTTCACTGGGTTGTTGTTTGAACAACATATACAACTTTCAATTCTTTCAGAAAAGAGTCAGTGTTAGTCACCATTCTGTTGCTATGACAAACACCTGAAAGAAAAAGAGGAAGGGTTTATTTTGGCTCACTGTTTCAGAGGTTTCAGTCCATGGTTCCCATTGCCTTTGGGCCTGTGGAGGGGCAGTTCATCATGGTGGGTGTGAGTGCTGAAGAATGGCAGCCAGGAGAAAAGAGTGAGGACGAGGACGAGGACGAGGTGGGAGTTCCATGAGGACTCACCCCCAATGAGCTAGCTTCCTTCCTGTTGGTCACACCTCTGCAAGTTTCCACCACCTCCCAAAACTGTCAAATGAGGACCACGCCTTTACATGGGCTTTTGTGGGAATGTTTAATATCCAAGCTATAGTAAGTAGTTCACTCATTAATTGGCCAAGTTGAAATGTTATAAATATGGAAAAATCAAGGCAAGTTTTAGATATTTAAAATATGTGATCTGCAACCTTAAAGGATACAAAGAAGGTTAGTGGTTGTCCTAATTATTTAATGCTTTTCAATTAAGCGTCTCCATACTAAGTGACTTGAAATACCACCTTTTTTTTATTTGGTCTTGAATTTGCCCTTTGTTGGGTTTTTCTGGGGATGGTTTGTCTTTGTTCTTGTGGTGTGAGGCTGGGGCCCAACTGGGTTTGGCTGGATCTACTCTCAGATGGTGACTGGTGATGTAATACTGGCAGTCAGCTGGGGATTCCTGGGGGGGACTGAGTTGAAGCCTTGAATCATTTTCATGTAGATCTCTCCTTGGGCCCCACGAGCTTCCACAGTGTGGCAACTGGGTTCCAAGAATGAGTGTTCCAAGAGACAGGAAGTGGAGGCCACCAGTTTGGTAAGACCTTGTCTTGGAAGCTGGCACACTGTCATGGCCACCTTAATTCATTGGTAGAAGCAGTTACAGACCCCATTCATGTAAGGGGTGGGGGCATAGAGATTGCCTTCTTTGGAGGCTGTCAAAGACTCTGGGGTCATCTTCAAACCGCCACAGCTGTGGTGTCGCTTTTCTCTTTTTCTCTCTCTCTCCCTCCTTCCCTCCCTTTCACTCTCTCATGTCATATCCTCTTCCTCCTCCTCAGTGATGACAGACACGTATGGAACCACCGCCGTGTGGCAGACACGCTGTTCAGCAGTTCAACTGCACACAAGAGCTTCATTTCCTCTGCAATCTGTCACTGAAGAAAAAGTCACGGTCACCATCACCTATTCTTAACAAACACTTAATACTGCCCTTGACGTGTGCTGGACCCTGGAGGGAAAACCAGACTCATGAAGAGCCAGGACCCACGTCCAATGATGTTATAGTCAACAGCTATTGCCCAGGTGGAATGTGGGCAGATGTGCAGAGGTGGGAAGTGATGGGTTTGTTCAGGGAAGATGCTTCCGTGGTTTGGAAGGGGAGTTTGGTGCACATGGAAGGGAGCTATGGTGGAGAAAGTAGGGAAGATGATGAGGTCTAACCCAATTCCTTTGTCCTGGAATGCTCTTCATTCTTAGCTCTCCATTGAGCCTCCCTCGACCCCTGTCTGTGCACTGAATCCTCCTCACCTTTCAGCCAAAGTCAGTCTCCCCTTCTCCACGCTCTCCTCCTGCATTGCTTATATGCCTACAATAAAATTGCTCACTTCCTGTCTCATGAAATAGTTGACTATAAATTCATGGAAGCTGAGGCCTGGGTCTTCGCAGTCCTGGTTTTCCCTGCAGGATCCAGAGCGCGAAGCAGGCAATGTTTAAATATTTGCCAAGTGTAAGTGATCATAAGAAGTGACTCTTTAGGGATCGATCGTGGAAGAAATGAAGTTCCTCTTGTGAACAGGTGACTGGGTCATCCCCCTGGGGTGAATCTGAAATGCTGCATAGCGTGTCCTGTACGTGGCAATAATTCCATATGTTTTTAAAGCTCTGGTGTGGAATGCTTAGCCCCTGTTGTATTTTACTGGAGAATAAAGATTTGTTCTGTGCTCATGCAAATGTGAGGCTCTGAAATGTCATCCTCAGCTGTTGTGAATGGGAGTCTCGCCTCGCTGGAGGATGGCTGGCGGCGTGGGGTGATTCTTCCTGTCGCCTTTGTCCGGCGACAGCGTGGCTGCACGGTGCTGGAGACATTCCACTTCCTGCTGCAGACGTCGAGTGAGGATTTTTTGCCTTCTCCAGTGCTTGCCTTTCGGAGTCTCAGAGGCCTGCCTGCTGGGATGGGGAAGCGTTCCAGAGCAGACGCGCTCACTTTGGGTAAGAACCCTACAGGCAGCTGGAGAAAAACCAGCAGGCTGTGAACCAGGGTCTGCAGAACCAGCCGGGGCTCTGGGTTCGCTGCCAGCTGCCAGCAGGATCCTGAAGAATAGAGACGCGGGTAGAACATGGGACAGGGTGGAAGACACCTGGGTCCCCTGTGGTCTGGGGCGAAGGAGACATCGGTGGTTAGTCCAAGTTAGAAGACAATGTCATTACCCGAGGAATTTTAGGAAGCAGCCTAGAAAATCACTTTAAATGTCAGCAAAGTGGTCTGAGTGGGATGGTTAGAGGGTGACCGCAAGGACGCAAAAATTTCAAAGGAGAAGATAAAAATGCTCTGAAAGCTATGGAGATGTAGAAGACTAAGGCGCGTGGGAGGGGGGTGACCCTTCTCAAGTTTTGTGTTGATATTCCCAAAGTTTGATAAAAATTAGAAAATGTCTTTAGGAATGAGGAGGGACTCAGGGAAGAAGGATAAATCGTGTTTTAATCCTTATTACTTTCTTGGCTTATATACTTGGGGTTGAACAAAAACACAATTGAAACCCACGTTTTGGCTTTTTGGATTTAAAGAAGAGGTCATGCCATTGCCAGGGACTCTCCACCCATTACAGAGGCATTTTTTGAGTAGTGGAACAGCACTGAGGTGACCAGGGGCTCTGTTGTGCCTGGGTGGCTGCTGAACCTTCCCACAGTCGTTACCTGGTGGGGGCTGTGATGGAACTGGGTGTTGTGATCTTATCTCTTCTTGATTCCTTTTCTACTCTGGATTTGTCTCCTGCCCTCCCCTCAAATGAGGATGTCACCTGCACAAGATCAGGGACCCTCTGTGTTTATCACTGCTGCATCTCCAGTGCATAAAGGCACAGTGGTGGCCTCCCAGGACCCACCCCATAACGAGTGGCTCACCAGTGGGTGCACTGGCTTCACTTAGAGCTGGTCTGTCTACCACTTTCTGCCTTGCTAATCAGGCCATGGAAATTTCCAGAATTGCATCTGTAACTAGAAGCATAGTAAAAGGCCACAGAATGAAGAGCAAGGGGTATGGTTTGGCAACAGAACCTTAAGCACCCCTGCAGTAATGGTAGTGAACCCCAGAGTGAGAGGCACCATCTTTGCAAGGGTGTCAAGTCCGACTGGACAAATGAGATGGACACCACATGTTCGTTACGGGAAGCCTCACGCCTTTCAAAGGAATGCCTCTCTGTTTGCTCACCTAAAGTCTCCAAGAGGACAGGCGGAGGGCAGGGTGGTCTTCAGCCCCAGGCTGCACAGGAGGCATGGTCACTGAGGGGTCAGGCAAGGCTGTGGAGGGAGCTCACACTAAAGCCCAGGCTCCTTCTTACTATTTGGAACGGGACTCTTGTCCCTGATTGAGGGGCCTGAGAGAGGCTGATGTGCTTTCCTGGAACATGACAACCTGTGTCTAAAGATGAGAATTTGAAAAAAACAGCTTCAAGGAAGGCGGGAGGGTCCTTTGACTGTTTGTGTGATAGGCAGTTCACAGTCACCAAGGTGAATAACCGAAGGATTGAAGGTGATGCAGCCTAGCTCAGTTCAGACAGGTGAGCAGAGAACCTGACAATAGAGGAAAGCAGTTTCTGTTTATTTTTTTCCTTTTCCTTTAACATAAAACATGTGTCTAGGGAGCTGAGCACCTGGAAGCATGGGGCCATTTAGTGCATTGTCATTTAAGGCCATTTCCTTTACAAATCTGAAATACCAAGGCAAGTTATACGCCCACCTTTTTTCTCTTCCGAAGGTTAAATTTCTCTGGGATTGAGACTCCAAGTCTGTTCTGCCTCACTCTGATGCAATACAGAGTCATCTCCTCAGGCTCCACAGTGTGACTCTCTGGTACAAGAAGCAGCGTGGTTCTCCATGTCTCTGCTAGGCTGGGCCAAGGCCACACTTCTCAGAGCCTGGGTTGTGAGCTGGGTAATGATGTCTCAGTCCATGGCTGACTGGATGGCTCAGTGGCTCAACCATGTAGCCCAGGTTTGTGGTGGACCATACCATCTGGGTTGGTGGCAAGCACACTTGATATTTGCACAACAAAGTCACCTGGAGATACGTTTCTCAGAACATGCTAAGCAATGTGTGTGGGGAGGTGGGAGAAGGGTTTCTCCTGGTTCAGCCAAATACACATCCAGAAAATATGGGGGAAGGGGATTTCTCTTCCCCACCAAACTAAGCCTTGATGGACAGCGAGCAGGAGCCTGGGAATATCTATCT
Source organism: Glaucomys volans (assembly GCA_020662805.1). Classification (NCBI taxonomy): domain Eukaryota; kingdom Metazoa; phylum Chordata; class Mammalia; order Rodentia; family Sciuridae; genus Glaucomys; species Glaucomys volans. The sequence goes on from JAJEJO010001561.1 coordinate 181,662, forward strand.
CACTTATGTGAAAAAATTTAGTATAGCAATACCACACTAACAAGCTGGACTCCAATTTTAAACTATGTGATATTTTAACTTATTAACAAAAAGATCGCAGTTGAGATGCGGTCTCTTGAATTAGTGTTGATTTGCATGGTTCCTTTTTTGCCGCATCCTCATAAGAAGTATGGTAGGGCATTTTACGCTCCACATTTTAATTAATCTTTCAACTCTGTTTATCTGTTGGAGAGCAGAGCCTCTCAGTTGCTTTAAAGAGAAGGCGGCATTAACACCCAGAGTAGGTCACAAGAGTACAGGATTAAGTGACTGCTCTGCTTTGAATGGGGTTATTTAGAATTCTGAGGATGGGTAACTTCTCATCCTCAAATGGGTTTTAAAGATGATCGTGGGCATGCCAGTGTACTGGGGTCAGTCCTCAACTGTCTGAAGACGGCGGACAATCAGAGCATCTTCTCTCCATCCAGCAGTTTTAATCCCTCCATTCGCCCGCCCTTCACCTAATATTTGCTGCGAGTCTTGACGGGAAGCCAAATGACATTCTTCCCATTTCCTAATTGGGCTTGTTCTCTGATGTGAAGTAAAATGGACAGAAGGTTAAGGGATGGGAGGGAGATGAGGAAAGGGAGATGATGGGATGTAAAGTGGGTGGTTGGACGTCTACACTGCCCCAGGCAAGACAGTGTTCAATCCTGATTGGAGCTACAGGGACTGGGCAATGGCCCCCAGTTCTCAGCAGCAGAGAGGAGTTGCCTGCTCCTCGCAGCCAGAGCCACCCTGGAGAGTTACCCTCCAGGGCTCCAACCGGGCTGCCTTTTGTAGAATGGATTCAAATGCAAATGCCGGGTGCTCTTTGGTATTCTGGAAGCTCTCAGCTAGAGCCCTTGGAAGTTTGGACCCTTTGTGAAATCTGAGGAATCAATCTACCTTCTCCTGGTGCCCGCTGCGCCAACCTCTCTGCTGCTCCTTTCTCTGGGAGAAAAGATAAACGAAAATCCCATTATTCAGCCCGTGCTATTGTGGCGGCAGCTCCCTTTCAGCCTCTTGGCAAAACCCTGCTTGCTTTAGAACTGTACATCATACTGGATCCATTGAGAGCCATTATTTATCTGACAGGATATTTATAAAAGCCGGCATTAGCTGCAACTCCAAGTCAATATGTTTCTCTCTTGCTGACACACATCACACCAACAGGCTTGAAATATTTAAATACAATAGTCTCTTCAAGAAATCATTAATTTTTCTATCACTGCTAGAAGTGATAATTTGATGGAAATGGATTTAGTTGGAATAGCTGAGCCGGCTGGAGTGGATACTTGAAAGGACCCGGACTTTGGAGAAGTCAGCACAGGACCCAGCAAGGGTCCATTGAGGACCAGAACCCAGAGCCCCAGGGGCCGAGGCGCAGCGGCCACCGCCTCGCCCCGCAGGGCATCCCACCCACGGCAGTCAGGAGGGCTTTAGCTCTCAAGGAGAGGAGAAGAAACGGAGGACCTACCACCTCATTACCGGCAGTGTCCCGTCTGTCTCTCTCTCCCCGCCCGGCCGCCTTCTGCTTCTCTTCTCCCTCGCTCTCCTTTGCCCTCCTCTCTCTTTTATCCCTCTCTACATTTTTCTCTGCCTCTTTCCTTGGTTTCGACTTTTGCTCTTTGATCTTCCTCTTTCCTTATTCACTGTCCCTGCTGTGTGTGGCTGCACTCAAATTGAGGCCAGTCTTAAGTGTCTCCCTCGGGGTCTCTGCTCCGGAGAGGGCGGGCTGGGGACGCAGCCTCTGCACCTGCGCCGCGTGGCGCGGCACCCGGTTCCTCCTGCGTAATGGATGCGCAAACTTCTGCGCCCCTTCCCCACCCAGGACGGGGACTCAAACTGTGCGCCTCTCTGGACAGATGAAGGACTTGGAACTTGTCCGGAACACTGTACCTCGTGTTCCTGGTGTGCTTCCTGAGCAGAGGACAGAGTCTGCACCACTGTGAGGCTGCCAAGCCAGCACTAAGAGCCAGCCAGCGCAAAAGCAGCCGCAGAGCCTTTCTGTACCGGAAAGGGCTCCTCTGCTCAGAAGATGAGGCCCTCAGAGGACACACATATTTCTGTGTATTTCTGAATGACCAAGGTCGGTTGAGCCAGGAAAATAAATACATACAAAATGCAAAATAAATAAATAAAAAGGCTATTTTTTTGTGGTAAAATTAAAAAAAAATTGGTGTAGAGTTAAATGATCGTGTTGGGCTACACCTTGACATTTTCATCTCAGATCCGTGGTTGGAAGGGACTCAGAAGGTCAGAGGAGGAGGGACTGGGTGGTGCGGAGTATTCCCTCCATTGCCCCCTGTCAGGCTGTCCACCCGTTCAGTCCATCCTGGCTGCCTGGACCCTGACCACAGCCCCATTTCTCTCTTTTGCTTCATTATCAAAAATAGCCATCTCCCTCCCATTACTTTGTTCTTTCTTCTAACCTAGTGTCAGTCTCAGTTGTGACTAACTCTAAGCAGCTCTGGGTCTTTATGAGAAAGAATAATACTTTCTGAAGTTCAAAGATCCTACATGTTTAGAATTTAGCTGTGGAGAGATAAAAGAGTTTACAGCCACAAGCAAGGAATGGTGGACAGAACAAGGAGACAGCAAAGAGCAGGAGGCTCACTGTAGCTGGAGTGGAAAAAAGTTCCAGGAGGAAGGAGGTGGAGATTCCAAGGAGGTGAATCTGGAAGGGTGCGCTGGATTCTAAGTGGAGCAGACAGAAAGGAAGGCTCCTGGAGCAGTGTGAACAGGACCAGCGGGGGCTGATGTTTAATGAAGTACAACCCCTCCCCAGAGTATTTGCTCATAAGAATGGACTGGAAAAAATAATCAAATCACTAATGCTGTGAATCTCAGGCTCCAGGACAAGTGGGTGGGTGCAAGGGTGGCCCAACCCCAATTTCAACATGTGGCAGGATGAATTTCTACTGATGTAAGTTCCACTGAGATGCCCACCTGGCTGTCCACTTCTCAGCCCCCTTATGAGGGATGTCCTATAGAAGGTAGCGTTTTGCCCTCTTCGTTGCCTTGGAGAACTTCACTGCTGAATTCCATAGGGCTTATTCAGTGCCAGATGTGAGCTGTATCTCCAATTACTCCTGCTGAGAAAGACGCTTAATCTCTGGGTTCAACCTCAGAGTTCATGAAGAGAAGTGATTTAAGATTTAAGAGTGACCAAGATGGCCATCAGACCTTGGGCCATCTTTCTGGGTTGACTCACCTCAATTTACTCAGGTGCCTAAGACGTCTAGGCTAAGAAACGCCTTCGGGACCATCTGACTCAGAGTCTCTTACATTGGTCATGCCATCTTGGAGGTTTGTCAATTATCCACCAGGATTTAAAATTTTTTTTTAAATTTAGATAATCATCTAAGAAAGGTTTTTTTTTTTGAGTGTAAGAAGAATAGGATTTATTGAAGAATAGAAACAGGAACAGAACATAGTGCAAGAGGGGACCTGATAGCAGGTTTTTGCCTCAAAGTTGGGTTTTATTCTGAATGAACACCTTACGAAAATTCCTGCTCTTGTAGTGACTGAGGGTGTTGATCCTTTAATTGGTTTTAATTATGCTTCTTGGTGAATCAAGAAGGCAGGTAGTCTCCACCTGCAAAAGGTGCATTTACATCACTCAGAGGCCAAATGGCATCACCAAGCCATAGGTGAACACATTTAAGAAGTTTTCATATAAACACTTCTCCCCTCCAATAGCCTAGGTGAACTTTGGAGATGCCTGTCTGCTTCACTCATACCCTGCCTTTCTTTCTATGGGGCAAATCAACTGAGGGAAGTGGAGGGAGATTCTGAAATGGAGGATGTGCACTTGTCAATATTGATCCAACAAAGGAAAACAGAAAGAGGGCATGTTAGAACTTGGATCTGGAGTGTCTCCCAAAGGCTCCTGTGTTGAGGTGTGGTCCTCAAGGCAGCCATGTTCAGAGGCAGGCTTCTGGGAAGTGATGGGATTGTGAGGGCTCTGACCTCATCAGTAGATTGATCCATTGAGGGATTCGTGTTTGGGTAGGCCATTGGGAGGTGGTGGAAAGTGTAGGAGGTGGGACCTACTTGAACTGAAAGGAGTGTCATGTCCTTGGCAGTGGACCTTTGGGGACTTTATCTTTTCCTCAGCCCTTTCCTCTCTCTCTCCCTCTTTTTCTCTGTCTGCTTCCCAGCTGCCTTGAGGTGAGCAGCTATGCTCCACCACATGTTCCCTGCCATTATTTTTTGCTTCATCATGGACCTAGAAACAACAGAGACAAGTGACCATGGACTGAAACCTCTAAAACAAGAGCCAAAATAGACATTTCCTCCTTTAATTTTATTTTCTTGAGTATTTTGTGACAGCAATGAAAATCTAACACTGGACAGAAGAGATTGGGAGAAAATAGTGACTGAGGGCCTCTGGGAGAGTTTGGGTAAGAAATTGAGAATGAGGATAACTGAAACTTTAGGCCAGTTTTGGTAGTAAAAAATCTGGAAAATAGAAGAAATAAAAAATGAGATTTAAAACAATTGTTCACTGTTATAAACTGTATCTTCTTGTACATTCTGGGACCTCAGAAGAATCAAAACTCAGAAGCTCAGGTTCACCAGGACTTAAGTAATGGTGGAATACGCAACATTGTAAAAGCTATCTATGCTAAATCCCAGGCCAAAATCATTCTAAATTGAGAAAAGTTGAAAGCATTCCCTCTAAAAACTGGAACAAGACAAGGATGTCCTCTTTTACCACTTCTATTCAACACAGTCCTGGAAACTCTAGCCAGCGCAATTTGAAGAAACAAATTAAAGGGATATGAATAAGAAAAGAACTCAAACTATCCCTATTTACTAGTGACATGATTCTACATTTAAAAGACCCCAAAAAATTCTACTAGAAAACTAGAATTCATCAATGAATTCAGCAAAGTAGCAGGATATAAAATTAATACCCACATATCAATTGTGTTCCTATACATCAGTGGTGAATCAACTTAATGAGAAATTAGGAAAACTACCCCATTCACAATTGCCTCAAAAAAAATTGGGAATTAATCTGGCAAAAGAGGTGAAAGATATACTCCTTCTTTCTCTAAAATGAAAACCACAGAACACTAAATTAAAAAATAGAAGAAGGGCTGGGGATATAGCTCAGTTGGTAGAGTGCTTGCCTTGCAAGCACAAGGCCCTGGTTCAATCCCCAGCACTGTGGGAAAAAAGAAAAAATAAGAAGACCTTAGAAGATGGAAAGATCTCCCATGTTCTTGAATAGGCATAATTAATGTTGTCAAAATGGCCATACTACCAAAAGCACTAAACAGATTCAATGCAATTCCTATTAAAATCCCAATGATATTCTTCATAGAAGTAGAAAAAGCAATCATGAAATTCATCTGGGAAAATAAGAGGCCAAGAATCGCCAAAGTAATCCTCAGTGAGAAAAGAGAAGCAGGAGGCTTCATATTACCAGAACTTAAATTATAGTACAGAGCTATAGTAACAAAAACAGCATGGTATTTGCACCAAAACAGACATGAAGACCAGTGGTACAGAATAGAAGACACAGAGATAAATCCACATAAATACAGTTATCTCATACCAGACAAAGGTGCTAAAAACATACATTTGTGAAAAGCTAGCCTCTTCAACAATTGGTACTGGGAAAACTGGAAATCCAAATGTAACAAAATGAAGTTAGACTCCTATCTCTCGCTCTGCACAAAACTCAACTCAAAATGAATCAAGGACCTAGGCAGAGACCCTGTGCCTACTAGAAGAAAAAGTAGGCCCAACTGTCCATACTTCTTGTGCTTTAGGAGTCTTCCTCAATAAGACTCCTAAAACACAAAAAGTAAAATCAAGACTCAATAAATGGGGTGGTATTAAACTAAAAAGCTTCTTCATAGCAAAGGAAGCAATCAAGAATGTGAAGAGAGAGCCTACAGAATGGGAGAAAATCTTTGCAACCTGTGCCTCAGATGGAGCATTAATCTCCAGAATACTTAAAAAACTAAAAAAACTCAACACCAAAAAACAAATAACCCAATCAATAAATGGGAAAAGGAACTGAACAGACACTTCACAAAAAAAGAACTGTGATTGGTCAACAAATACATGAAAAAATGTTCAGCATCACTAGCAATAGAGAAATGAAATTAAAACTACACTGAGATTTCATCTCACTCCAGTCAGAATGGCAATGATCAAGAATACAAGTAGTGATAAGTGTTGGCGAGGATGTGGGGAAAAAGGTACACTCATACATAGCTGGTGGGAATGCAAATTTGCGCAATCACTATGGAAAGCAGTATGGAGATTCCTCAGAAAACTTGGAATGGAACCACCATTTGACCCAGTTATCCCACACCTCAGTTTATACCCAAAGGCCTTAAAATCAGTATACTCTAGTGACACAGCCACATCAATGTTTATAGCAGCTCAATTTACAATAATTAAGCTATTGAACCAACCTAGGTGCCCTTCAAAAGATGAATGGATAAAGAAACTGTGGTGTTTGTATAAATAATGGAATATTAGTCATAAACAAGATGAAATTATGGCATTTGCTGGTAAATGGATGGAATTGGAGACTATCATGCTAAGTGAATTAAGCCAATCCCCAAAAAACAAAGGTCAAATGTTCTCTCTGATATGCAGATACTGACTCACAATATGTGTGTGTGTGTGTGGAGGGGTTTCACTGGATTGGATAGGGAGGAGTGGGAGGATGGGAGGATGGAAGAGAACAGAAAAGACAATAGAATGAATTGGACATCACTTTCCTATGTTCATATTGAATACACAACCAGTGTAATTCCACGTCACGCACAACCACAAGAATGGGAAGTTATACTCCCTGTATGTATAATATGTCAAAATATACTCTGCTGTCATGTATAGCTAAAAAGAACAAATAAAAATTTAAAAAACAAGTAGCAATGGAAAAGCCTTGAATTGGTTAGCATCTTTCACTCATGCTATTCATGTGGGATTTTAAGGAAGGCTGTATGGAGCTGTGGGGAGTTCCTTTACTTGGCAGAGGAATGGGAAGTGGGGAGAAAGGGGGAGGCTGAAATCAAGGAACAGCTCTGCACCCAAGGAAGGCCCGCCGAGCAGGTCTGCAGAACATTTGTGGAAGAAAAGATGAAGACACAACTCAAACAGAAAGAAGAGTCTGATTGACTTGGGGAGATTTTGGATCGAGTTGGGGATCATTAAGCAGATGACCCTTCGATGGAAAAATCTGCCATTTCAAGTTCATTCTGAAGCAGCTCTTGTCATGTTCTGGGACTGGTGGCTTGTTCTTCATCTGATGGCATTTGTCATTTTTAGGGACTTTAAATAGAAAAGCAGAGGGCTCCAAACCACGGACGCTCCTCCAGGAAGCTGAAGAGCATTCTAAAAATTGCTTTCTCCTAATGGAGGGAATAAAAGGAAGCCCTTTGCTGAGAGCTTTTCAAATTGGCGACATTTGATTTAGGAGACTCTGTCGCTCTCCATTGTTAGGTGACTGCTTCCTAATCCAGGCTGGCTGACAGGTCAGTGTGCTTCCACAGGTGTCTTAGTCCGAGTGGCACAATGGCTGGCGCCCACTCCTGGACCCCTCTCTATGGTGGTGGCAGAATGCTTTGGAACTGGGCGAGAACTCAGCCACCACGCAATGACATCTTTCTTGGACAGCCAGATGGAAGTCCATCCAGCTTCTCAGACAGTTCTGAAGTGACTTTAAAGTCGGCAATTTGTTTTTTAATTGCCACTGTCCATAATTCCAGTGAGTATTTTTTTTTTTCAGAAATCACTGGACTAGATTAAAAAGCTTGAGAAAATACTGCTTTTTGCTCATGTCAATAATGTCCATAAGCCCAGCTTCCCTTGCTTCCATTTTAAAGCTTCTGGGCTGTTGTGCTTTTGGAGCAGTAATAGGCACATTTGTTAATGAAAAGCCTAAATTAGAGGGCTGGGCTTCTCCAACTGCATGGCTCTTCTAACTGCCCAGGTTCCAAACGCTGGAAGCCACAGGAAAACGGCTCCAAACACTCTTTGTCATCGTCTGGACGTGCACATTTCCCAGAGATTGCCCAAGGCAGAGTCTCGCCCACGATTCTGCAGACCACCTGATCTGCCTCTCCCCACAGTGCAGCCTGCCGGGACACCACTGGATCTTTACTTTGACCCAGCACGTCCCTTACGTTCTGTCACTGGCCGCCTTCTTTTTCTTTTCTCATGAGTCCATGACAATTAAAATAATGGTCTTCGGCATTCATTTGCTATCACGAATACAGATCTGGGCAGGGACAATGAGATCACAAACATTGCTGGCTTACAAGATGGCCATCTAGCTCTGTGTTTAAATTTGTGTTGATAACTTATAACCGATACGAAAATTAAAAAATAAACATTTAAGTTTTTGTAGGTAACTTGCCAACCACTGAGAACAGATCTGTAAAACCCAATGCTAGTTGCCCATCCCAATATCCATTCTACTCTTTTTTTTTTCCCTGAGAACCTTGTTTTTTTTTTTTTTTTTTTAAAAAAAAACATTTAATAGGCCAGGTTGCATTACGTCAAGGGGTAACCACCTGACATGGTTTTGATTAATGAGATGGAAACAGAAACCTGAGATTTCAGGGAAAGGTTTGGTGTTCTTTTTTCTCAGTTGGTCTTCCTTTTCTTTTTGTCTGAAGTGACACCTGAGGGTTCAGTGGCCTGCAAACACCAGGTCACATCAGGAGATCCAAGGCCCAAGGTCGGTGGAGTGGAAGGATGGAGGGTCTTGGTTCTTTTTTTTTTTTTTTTTTGCGGTGCTGGGGATTGAACCCAGGGCTCTGTGCTTGCAACGCAAGCACTCTACCAACTGAGCTATGCCCCCAGCCCCCAGCCCGGGTCTTGGTTCTTGATGCATCATTGAGCCACTGTATTAGTCCTGGACTTTGGCTGGGGAGACCTCTGTCTGCTTCAGCTGCCACAGTAGGATTTCTGTTTTTGTCTTCTCAGAAGAATGAAATCCTTAGTTTTATTCCCAGATTGTTCCTGTCTATTTGCTGTTGTTCTTTCTTCAGTAAAGTGAGGAGATATTTGATGGACAGCTGCAATTTAAGACCTTTCCACGCAGCTCTCTGCCCTGAGTAGGTACATCAGCTCCATTTCTGTGTGTTTGTTAATCCCAGTATCCTTCTGGTTTTCAACCCTGTACCATCTGAAGTTTTGGAACAATACATGGAAATTTAGGGTTCAATTTAGGGGCTCTCTCTAATGCCTGGCTATGGTTTTCAACATACGAAGGGTCTGATTGGATACTCGGAGTCATTGTTATTTCATTAAAAGAAGCATTTTGTGGCTCATTGTATGTAGTCAGCTTTTTTTTTTTTGCTGGTATGTGCATGTCAATGTAGTACATTATTTACACATTCAATATTTTATTAATATGACCTCAAAATAGCCTGAAAGAGCATAAATCCTGATAGCACTTAAAGAATTGAGATTTAATTGTGGCAATTTAAACCAATGGTTGTTCCTCTTTGCTTTTTTTTTTTTTTTGGAACCAGGGATTGAACTCAGGGACACTCGGCCACTGAGCCACATCCCCAGCCCTATTTTGTATTTTATTTAGAGACAGGGTCTCACTGAGTTGCTTAGGGCCTTGCTAAGTTGCTGAGGCTGGCTTTGAACTCGCGATCCTCCTGACTCAGCCTCCCAAGTCGCTTGGATTACAGGCGTGCGCCACCGTGCCCGGCTGGTTGTTCCTCTTTGAATTAACTACTTAGCATGTTCATTTGGTTGTGTTTATTATTAGAAGTATTATTAGAATTTCCTTGTAGCTATTATTTGATAATTCTCTTATCATTTCTGTTTGGGGTTTTAAAAAATATTTGAGATAACTGTACTGGAAGTACATGCCTTGCAAATAGAAGACATATTTCATTTTAATATGAAATTTTGTTGAGTTAAAAAAACTTGCACAACTTTCAAGTCCCATCTGGCTATAGACGTTTCCTCTCTTTAGAGGGGGGCATATCAGGTGTGTGGAGTGTAAGCAGGTGGGATTCCACTGGATCCTGTTAGCCCAGGGCATTAATGAAGAGAACCTAGCACAGAGTCAGAGGGCAGGAACTAGAGAAGCAGATTTTCTCTCCATAATAAAGGGAGGATAATTATTTTCCACTGCTATGGGAGAAGAGAAGAGGAAAAGAATCAAGACTGAGCAAATTAGGGTGCTTCTGGCGCCTAGCTTGTGAAAATGTCTGAGAACTTTTTAATAACAGCTTTCTTGAAATGTAACTCATGTACCACCAGATTCATCCCTCAAAGCATCCAATTCGGTGTTTTTAGTGGATTTGCAGGGCTGTGCAACCATCACCAGTATCTAATTTTAGAACATTTTCATTAGTCTCAAAGGAAACCATATACCCATCACCAGTCAATCCCCATTATCCACCCCCCCACACCACCCACCGATGGCAACCGTTAATTTGGTTTTCATCTGTGTGGATTTGGGTACTTGTCCATTTCCTGTGAGTGGAATCCTGCAAGATGTGGCCTTTTCTGACTGACTTCTTTTACTTAGCCTAGTGTTTTCAAGGCTCACCTGCGTCTGAGCATGTGTGAGTACGTCATTCCTTTTTATTGTGGAGTAATATTCCATTGTGTGGATATTTTGCCTACTCATCAGTGGATGGTTTTGGACATTTTGGTTGCTTTCACCTTTTGACTATTACGAGTAATGCTAGCTAGTATGAACTTGCACACACAAGTTTTTGTGTTGATTTACTCTTTCCTTGACCAAACTTTCGTAGGGTTCCTCTGCATCTTTTTCTTATCTAGGCCCCATCCATGCCTGGCCTGGATGGACTAGTTTTAGCAAAAAGTCCTGCTAAATAAATTTAGTAAGAACGTCCCCACCCTTGGTATCTGGTCAAGTTCCCCATCTCTCACTTGTAAGACCTTGACTGACCTTCAACCAGAATCCTGTTAAGCTGCTATAGCAAGACTCTCCCTACCTCTGATGACTGCCCTTACTCATTGCCCACCCCCTCACTCTGCTCAGCGACTAGCTGTCTTTGGTATGTTGGGAGTTGAGCCCAGTCTCCTCTATTGTGATACTCTCTGCACTTACTGCAACAACCAAGAATAAAGTCTTCCTTACTAGCTTAGCAAGTGTCAAAATAGTTTTTTTCTTCAACAGGACATACATATATTTTCATTTCTCTTGGGTGTCATCCTAGGAGTGGAATTGCCAGTTATATGATAACTCTGTATTTAACATTTTGAGGGCCTGCCAAGATGTTTTTCCAAGTGGCTTCCCATTGTACATTCTCACCATCACTGATCGAAACTCCCAGCTTCTTTAGAACCTTGCCAACACTTGTCATTGTTGGCTAAGGAACATTTTAATAAGCAAAAGGCCAAGTATTAATTTTTGAGTTTTATTGCTGTTCTGTGACATATTTTCCTTGAGTCTCCCCAACTTCAAGTAGAGTCTTGTATACCATAAATGGTATGTGCAGTGAGCTTAAGGAAAGGAATGGCTGACAGATTCCACTTCTGCAGTGACCTGGCCTTGGGGGAAGAGAGGAGGGTCACAAGTGAGACTCAGAAAAGACTCTGGTCAGGATCAGGCACTTTGAGAACATGACTCCAGAAGACTGCTCAGATACCAAGGGAGACTCTGGGATGGGCTCCCAAGTAGGGTGACAGATTCAAGACATGTAGAGGAGACACTGACCCATCCAGTGGTGCTGACTTTTTCCCTTTGATTTTTGTTTTATATAGTATCTTACTATAATAATTCTACTTGTAAAGAATGACCGCCTTTGATTCAACTCTCCTTGAATCAAAGACCCCCTTCCTGACAAAGGTGAATAGCACATAATTAAAATAAAATGACTTCAGTATTGCTTTGATTAAAATTTGACATATTTTGTTCTATTATTAAAATAATTAAATTCATTTTAGGAGGAAGCAAAACCGAGATTAATTAAGGACTGACTTGCACGATATTCAGGTACAGGCTGCCTTCAATCCTGTTCACCTCCCATTGCCTGGCTGCCAGTTTTGTTCTCAAAGGACAAAGGAGGAAAAAGAGAGGAGCAGAGCCCATGTGAGTGGGAGCTCGTGGCTCCCGCCTTGTATCCAGTGCTTTCCCAGAAATGCCCACACCTGTGCACACCAGTACACCCTGAGCTCTTTCTCTAAGCATGCACGTGCAAGATTATGAAAACCCTTCTTCCATATTCATAACCCCACTACGTGCACTAGCATTGTGAGTCCGGGCACGCAGCAAGCATGGTTGATTGATCCAACTTCTGCTCACTTTGTAGTTTAAAAGTCATTAATAACTAAACAGCTTTCTTTATGTAATAATTTTTCCCTAAGTCAGATATGGCACACTTATTTTTCTTTTGAAATAGGTTCTTTCATGGGCAAAATGTTGTAGATCAATTACTTCATTTAAAAATGTTTGTCTTTCCAGGAGTTGAAGAACAACAACAAAGAACCCATGAGCTTATTGACTGGAATGTTCTGAAAATTTTAACTGAAGTAAATGTTTCATAGCACGGAAGCTCAATGTCTTTGAAGTAGGAAGAAGATGGTTTTCCATGAAGACACAAAGCTTTTAATTAATATTCATAACAATCGATATGTATAATTTTGGTCACTGGAGGACTACTATAGTTTCCCAATGATGCAATAGAATATATTAAGGACAACGAAAAAGTAATTAACAACTGAATATGAGGGTCATAAAGTTAAATTATTCCCTAGTTCATAGTAAGCTCTACATGCATGCAGAATTATTTTTGGAAAGTAAGACAATACTGAATGTCATGTTTTCTTCCTTCTCTAAATTGTGTATTTAATGTTTGTCTCGAACTCAGACTGCTTAGGGTGTAATAAGAATAATTAAATGTTGAATAGACAATCTGGAGTGTTGAGAGGAATTTAGAGATAATAATAAGAGATGTGATAACAGATAAAAGAAAAATCATGCTTTATTTAAATTTCCTGTTTCTGAAATGTGTGAGAGGTTATTTAAACTTAGACATGTTTAGGATCATGGTGGTTGAAATAGTGACATGGAAATCTATGTTCTGATCTTCTTTCTACCAGTTGGTTAACTGGTGAGAATCAATAAGATATTTTTGTGTTTATGGGACAGAAAATAAATATGTATTTAATTCTGTTTAGTTTAGTTCAGGGTAGCTATGAGGCAGCTTGTCTCTAAGGTGAAAGGTGGAACAGAAAGTCTCGGTTCCTGTCCTCGAGAGGCTTAAGAAACCTGCGACTGCAACAGCAGAAAACTGCACAGTGCCACGAGCACGTGACCTTGTTTCTGCCCTTGTTTTTCATTATTTAAAAATGCTTTTTAGACTATTCTCTGGACACCAAAAATACTGATTGGGAAAATAGACCTCACGGCCCAGGGACAGTGCCCATGGGGGGCTATGTTCTTTTCAGATGCAGCCTTTCCCATCCCTATGATCTGCTAGTTATGTAACAAAAAGCCTATTCCAGTGTGTTGGCACTGAAGCTGAACCACTGAAGCACATGCCCAGGAGAGCGTGAGCATGTGGAAACCTGTGTTTTGCAGTGTGTGTGTGTGAGTGTGTGTGTGTGTGTGTGTGTGTGTGTGTGTTTTGTAGTCCTAATCTTGTTACTCAGCTTTTCATTCCTATGACTAAAATACCTGACAGTAACACAGAGGAAAGGTTTATTTTAGCTTGAAGTTTCAGAGGTTTCAGTCCTTGGTCTGCCGGCTCCATTGTTCTGAGTCTGAGGGAGGCTGAACATCATGGAGGAAGAGCATGGCAGAGGGAAGCTGCTTAGCTTGTGGTAGCCAGGAAGGGAGGTGAGGGAGAGGGAGACAGAGGAGAGGGAGAGGGAAAGAGAGATTGAAACAGAAAGACACAGAGATAGTGATAGAGACACAGAGAGACAGAGAGAGAGGATACATAGGCCTCAAGAGCATGCTATTAGTGACCTACTTCCTCCAACTATGCCCCCCATGCCCCCCCACCTATATTTTCTACCTCCTCCAAGTAGCTCATTCAACTTTTCAATGGATTAATTAATTGATGAAGTTAAATCCCTGATCCAATCTTTTTTTGTATGGTGGGGGTGTACCAGGGATTGAACTCAGGGACACTTGACCACTGAGACACATCCCCAGCCCTATTTTGTATTATATTTAGAGACAGGATCTCACTGAGTTGCTTAGCACCTCGCTTTGGCTGAGGCTGGCCTTGAACTTGAGATTCTCCTGCCTCAGCCTCCCCAGCCACTGGGATTACAGGCCTGCGCCACCCACCAAGCCCGACCTGATTCAATCACTTTCTAGTAGCTCCTCCTCTAAACTCTTGCTGCATTAGGGACCAAACTCAAAAGATGAGTCTTTTGGGGATACTTGATATCCAAATCATAACACACATTTACTGAGATCCATGCTCATAGTTAGGGAGTGTGGAGATGTGGACTTTGAGTGGGAAAGATAAGAAGAGAAAAGAAATCTATATGTTCTAATCCTGAAAACTGTCTCTGCTTTTTGGAGGGGGTGGTGGACAGCATAGTAAGAAGGGTGGAGATGAGATGAAGGAGCAGGGGAAGAAAATTACATGTTCTGCTACATAGAAGTTATCTCACTTCTCAAAAACACATCCTGGGAGGGCAAAAACCAGTTATCCCAATAATTGTTTAATCAAGGAAGAAGGATAAGAAACACAAAGAACAGGACTTTGGGAAGTGGCAGGGAGCGGATTGGGGCTATCCAGTTGTGGAAAGTGGTTGATGAGTTTTGTGCCTGAAAGGAAGAAGAGAGTGTTGGGTGAGTGATTTAGGGTCAGAGTATAGGTGTTCCAAAATTCACATGTGGAAGTCCAAGCTCTGTACCTCTGAATGTAACTATATTTGGACAGAAGATTTTTAAAAAGGTTAATAAGGTAAAATTTGGTCTCATGGGTGGGTTCAAATCCATATGACTGGCGTCCTTATTAGAAAGGGTGTCCCTCACACACTGAGGGACAACCATGTGAGGACAGAAGGAGTACATGGATGTCTTCAAGTCTAGTAGAGAAGCCATAGAAGAAACATCCACTGACATTTTGATCTTAGACTTCCACCCTCTAGAATTGAGAGGAAAATAAATTTCTAGTGTGTAAGCCACTGAGTCTGTGGGACTTAACTATGGCAGTTCCAGAAGACAAAGAGCAGAAGGTCACAGAAAGAAGACAGGTTCACAAAGCAGTGGGAGGGTGATAGAACTGGCCTTCACAGTTTGTCCAAGGCCCTCATAGCAGGTGCCATGGGACCGGTCAGTCTTGGTAGGTGGCTGAGGTTGAGAACTGGGAGCACGAACTGGTTTCTGATCTCAGGCCAGGCAATGTAACTATGCTGCCCAGGACAGCTGGGATTCTCTAGGTCCTCTTCCTGCTCTTTGCTCTTAGAAAGAAGCCTGGCAGGGCCATCCAACAGAGGGAGGGAGGTGAGGGACAGTTCCTGTAGTCTCTCGGGGCAGTCAGTAAAGAGATGCATGACCTACAGAGAATTTAAAACCAATCATAAAACTGGTCATGAATTGGTCACTTCTTATTGTCACCATGCTCCAGCAATTTTAAACAATGCCAGAGGTAAAATATTCCAAATAAAATATTTTGTTGATCTAAGTACTAATAACATTTTCTGTGATTACTGTTGAGTTTTATGAATGTGTATCTACGCTTCCAATTTAACCTTTGTTTTTATTACCTTTTCTTTAATAAAAATTTCACGGAAGTTAATTTGGAGGAGCCTGAGTCACAGAGTAGACCCTGATGCCGGACAGTGCAGCTACGGGCATTTCTTGGAGGGTAAGTTCATTAGGATTTGGAATCTTGTGAGCTTACAAGAAGTCTTCTTGTGTCCACTGATCCTGTGGTAGTTTATATTCCTCCTCTAAAACAGGAGTTTAGAAATTCATAATAACACAAAGTTATAGAAAGGTGATGCAAGTTACTTTAATTCTGTCATCCTTTGTCACCACTTGAAGCTTTTGTTTTTGTTTAATATTTTAAAAAATGAAATTGAGTATGAGCTGCCAGGTGTAAAATACTTATGTTTGCTAAGCGCACGTTTTTGTTCACACATGAATACTTGGCTGAATTTGAAAGCTGTCATGAAAATTAAAATTGAGGTTTATTCAGAATAATGATTACTACAAAAAATAATTTTGTATTCTCTGAACATTAAATGCATTAGTTTCCTTGCTGGGTCCCCCTTGCTTCTACTCCTCCTTATTATCTCTTAAAACAAGCAGAGCATTGATGTTTGTTTTAGTCAGTTTTTCATTGCTGTGGGAAATATCTGAGAAAAACAACTGAGAGGAAGAAAGATTTATTTGGGCTCCTGAATTCAGATCATGGTCAGCTGGTTCCATTTGCTTTGGGCCTGAGGTGAGGCAGAACATCATGGCAGAAGGGCATCATGGCAGAAGGGCATGGTGGAGGACAGATGTCAGCTCATGGCAGCCAGGAGGCAGAGAGAGAAAGAGTGAGAGTAAGGAGCCAGTGATGACAAATAGCTCCCAAGGGTACGACTGCAAGGACTCACTCCCTTCCACCACCTAGGTCCCACTTCCTACACCCTCACCAGCTGCCAATAGTCCATTCAAATTATGAATCCCTCAATGGATTACTCCACTGAGGAGGTCAGAGCCCTCATGATCCAATCACTTACCAAGGGTCCCACCCTGGACACTGCAGCTTTGGAGACCAAGCCTTCAACCCAAGAGCCTTTGGGGACAATCCACATCCAAACATAACAACATGGTTGCTGTATTTGAGGTGATGTTTATATCCTATGCTCTGGAAGCTTAGAGTAATATGAATCATATTTTCTGACATTAGCATTATGTAGACATTCAACAAATTTATGTTAGATTAATTCACTCCTTACCAACATTCTGTTAGGTACTGAGGATACAATGATGATAAAACTTAATTCCTCCTCTGAGAGACTCTGTTTAGTTGGAAAGACAGATATTCAAGGAAATAATTGAAATACAGGGCAGGCACATATGGAGTATAGTAAGGAGCAAGGACTTTGCCCTGTTGGGTTGGGAGTGGATGAGGGATTTCAGGTTGGTGTTCCTTAAAGGAATGCTTCTTTGCAGGAAGAGTCAGTCAGGACATCCCAGGGAAAGGGAAGAGCATGAGTCTGTGAGAATGGTATGGAATTCTCTGTTGGGCGGGCACAGGGAATGGGGAGGCTCAGGAAACCAGGCTGGCTGGATGGTAAGGACTGGCCTTCATTCTGAAGTCTGTGTGCGGGGCCAGTGAAGGATTTACAGAAGAGAGAGATGACTCAATCCAACCAAATTTTGAAAACAGTGCTCAGGTCGGAGGGCAATGGAAGGGAGAAACACCAGGAGGCATGTTCTCCATTGTGCCTGGGCAGACTGGGCCGGAGGTCCCAGTGCCATGTGAGGAAAGTCTTGGTCAGTGAGTGTGCCTCAGAAAGCCTGTGGCCCTGGCCCTCACTCCTCCACAAGTGATGAATGACCAAGTGGACGCTGTCACCTACTTCTAATCCTGCCCTGATTGGACTAAATCCTGAGTTGCATGTGACATGGTACGTGGATTTAATTGTTGAATTCAATCTTTTTTAGCCAATAAAATCAAAAGTGGGGACTAAATTAACTTCTTCTATTAGTCTATACTCTGGTTCTTTGAAAAGTAAAATTTTTTTTTCAAAGTAATGCGCATCAGTGGTTTATTAATATTTCATGGGTTTTACTGTAAGAACGGAATTCTCAGTCCTGCTGGGTATTCACTTCTAATGGTTTTTAGCTGTTGTCCTGGTATTTTCTTCCAAATTCCTTAATCATTGTTGGGTGTGTAGGCAGGCCTTGTCCCTTGGTTGTCCTTACGGCATCTGTCAGGTGGGCAGGGACTTTTGGAGCAGCAGAGGAGGGTATCTCACAGTTCAGTGTTTAGACCTTCACTTACCACTCTCCCTCCCTCCCTCCCTTCCTTCCTTCCTTCCTTCCTTCCTTCCTTCCTTCCTTCCTTCCT